>CM077155.1:168484867-169016604 GCA_039583875.1 Platanthera guangdongensis
GCATAAGCGAGCAATTAAAATAGCCATTCATCACAGGCGGAGGCTCAACGGCCAAAACCCCGTGCACTCAGGGCACATTCTTGGTGAACGCAGTCTAAGTCTGCCGACTCACCCGCCATCCTCTCTTGGACGGCCAAGCAATGAGCAGTTTGTATTCCTGGCATGGGTCACGGTAATTAAAACCATAGACCGCCGAAGACCCTCATCTATGCCCAACGGCCCTAATCCGAACGACATAGAGTGGGTACGGTTTCCATCTAACCCGTGCTCACAACGCAACGGTAATTTAAACCATATGCGCCCGCAACGGTAATTTAAACCATATGCGCAGGTCAAACTTCTTACCGAGTCCATTTTCATCACAAGTCACATAACCCGGTTATGTTCAAGTTGGCTTCCAAGCCACCAAGTTGGCAAGACTCGTGTACGCCCAGCTTTCCGGGTGCACCTTTGGGTTAGTCCCCAAGGCTCCCTGCTGCAATCTACCGCGTAGAAAACCGAAAACACCAAATAGCACGGAGTCTTCTCCGGCCTTATGCAATGCCAACATCCACCGATCCGGACTAACATGTCCGGGTAGGCTTCAACCAAAATGCCTATGTCCGTTCTCGCGTACGGACGCTAAACAACGGGGACTTTACATATCTACCCGAAGGAACGCCTCCAACTCTTCGCAAACTCGCAGAGAGGGGCTTCCTATGCTAAGAAAGAGAGCTATCATCTCAAGTGAGGATCGTTTACCTTGCGGTCCTTCTTGGCGCCATCGAAAAGTAATCGGATGGAAATCACCGCACTTGCGTTTGCCTTCCGTGGATCCGGAGTCGGCTTGCGATTCGGAGCTCCGAAGCTCCTCAATGGCGGATCTAGCTCCTCTTCTTCTTGGCCTTAGCTCTTTCTTTCTCCAAGGGTTTGGAGAGAGAAAACAAGTGGAAAAAGTGGGGGTTTTCTAAGTCAAAACCCGGGTATATCCCTTCAGAAAACAACCTCCAGCCGTTGGATCTTCAGTCAAAGAAATGAACGGCTTCGATTCGGGACTGAAATGCCCAATCTGGACCGAACACGGCCTGGCACACGCCCGTGTCCAGGGCCGTGTGCCTCATTCGCCGTCAAAATCGAATCACCTGGAACCTCACACGGGTATCGAACACGCCCGTGTTCGAGCTGACACGCCGTGTTTCCATCTGACACGGCCGTGTAGCTGGCCGTGTAACCCCATGCTTTTCTCCCGTTTTCAACCCGAGCACTGCACGGGTTCTAGGACACGCCGTGTCCTTGCCCGTGTCACCTTGACACGCCTGGGCTCCAGGCCGTATACAAAGGTCTCGGCACTTCGCGGCTAAGTGTCGACCCAACGGGTCGACACGCCCTGCGACACGCCCGTGTCGCAGGCCGTGTGCCATGACTCGACAACACTGTCGACACCAAAGTGTCGACTTCGCGGGGCGAGTGTCGACACGGGTTGACACGCCCTGCGACACGCCCGTGTCGCAGGCCGTGTGCCGTGTCTCGACACACGTCGAAGCACTGTGCCGACTTCACGGCTAAGTGTCGACACGGGTCGACACGCCCTGCGACACGCCGTGTCGCAGGCCCGTGTGCCCGGTCTCGACACAATGTCGAGACCAAAGTGTCGACTTCACGCCTTAGTGTCGACACAGGCTGGACACGCCCTGGGACACGCCCGTGTCCCAGGCCGTGTGCCTGCAGCCAGAACTCAAACTGGCCCAAACAAATTATTCCCCTCTGCTCCTTTGAGTTTCGGGGCGTTACAACTCTACCCCTCTTAAAAGGATTCGCCCACGAAATTACATAAAGGGAAAAACATGTACAAAACTAAAATTTTGTACCTGAGCGGAAACAACCTCCGGATATTCGTCAAGCATCGTCTGCTCTCGCTCCAAGAGAGAGCTCCTCACGACCGCAATTGTCCCACCGGACTTTGACCATCCTGATCTCTTTATTGCGTAGCCGCTTGACCTCCGAGTCCTCAATCCGCACGGGCTTGACTTTTGTCGTTAGCCCACTATCCACCGGCAACTTGATTGGCCGCGATCACTTGCGTTAGGCTCTTGCACCGCCTTCCGAAGCACCGAAATATGGAATACATCATGTAATCCACTTAGCTCCACTGAAAGCTTCAGCCGATAGGCCGCTTCTCCTACTCGCTCCAGAACCTCGAACGGTCCAAGGTACCTCAGGCTTAGCTTTTTCAATCGCCGCACCCGCGAGACCCCTTGAACGGCTTGATCTTCAAGTATACCATAATCGCCCACAGCGAACTCCACGTTCCTGTGCTTGGCATTATAGTACTTTGCTTGTCGGTCCTGAGCGATAAAGCAAACCTCTCCCGAATGGTTCTCACCAACGAAGTAGCATCCTCCACTTCCGATCGCTTATACAACTTCGACTCGCCCGTTTCTAACCAAGACAACGGCGATTTTGACGGCGGGCCGAATCCGACACGGTTTTGGTTATATGATTTTGACGGCGGGGTACAAGTTACATGATTTTTGAGCCAGCGGCCGTGTGCCACTTCAGTATACGCCCGTGTCCCAGGCCGTGTGCCTGCAGCCAGAAAATCATCAGGAGCAGTTGTAACGCCCCCTATCCGTCGCATAGCATATAGCAGTAGGTCCGGCCGGGGCCCGACGCCATATACCACAGACAGACCGGGTGGTTACTTATGGAAACCATCCAACCGTTCTCAACGTCCTACACAGAGCATTCTAGCGGAAGCAGTTTTTATAAGTTGCAAAACAAGAACCCAGCACAAGCATGAATGTCCACTAACATGATAATAGGAATGTTATTACAAAATACTCAAAAGTCGGCCTTAAGGCCGTACAAAATGTTTCACTTGTCTTTTACATGATTTACAAACCTCGGCTCGCAGGCCGGCCATACATGAATAAAACATAAAACATTTCCACTTGGGCCTTCGAGGGCCAGCTTCGCAAAAAGGGCTTTAGCCCGCTATTGACCGCTTGGTCCAGCTGCACCTGCAAGCAAACAAACCACCGCACGGTGGCAAACAAGGCAACGGTCAGCAATGCTGACCAAATTATAACGATCCCGCCCCCAACTCGGGGCGGCGATGCTCCTTCCCTGCATTTCATTAGCATAAGCGAGCATTATAAATATAGCCATTTCATCACAGGCGGAGGCTCAACGGCCACACACCCCGTGCACTCAGGGCACATTCTTGGTGAACGCAGTCTAAGTCTGCCGACTCACCGCCATCCTCTCTTGGACGGCCAAGCAATGAGCAGTTTGTCTTCCTGGCATGGGTCACGGTAATTAAAACCATAGACCGCCGAAGACCCTCATCTATGCCAACGGCCCTAATCCGAACGACATAGAGTGGGTACGGTTCCATCTAACCCGTGCTCACAACGCAACGGTAATTTAAACCATATGCGCCCGCAACGGTAATTTAAACCATATGCGCAGGTCAAACTTCTACCGAGTCCCATTTTCATCACAAGTCACATAACCCGGTTATGTTCAAGTTGGCTTCCAAGCCACCAAGTTGGCAAGACCTCGTGTCCGCCCAGCTTTCCGGGTGCACCTTTGGGTTAGTCCCCAAGGCTCCCTGCTGCAATCTACCGCGTAGAAAACCCGAAAAACACCAAATAGCACGGAGTCTTCTCCGGCCTTATGCAATGCAACATCACGATCCGGACTAACATGTCCGGGTAGGCTTCAACCAAAATGCCTATGTCCGTTCTCGCGTACGGACGCTAAACAACGGGGACTTTACATATCTACCCGAAGGAACGCCTCCAACTCTTCGCAAACTCGCGAGAGAGGGCTTCCTATGCTAAGAAAGAGAGCTATCATGCTCACAAGTGAGGATCGTTACCCTTGCGGTCCTCTTTGGCGCCATCGAAAAGTAATCGGATGGAAATCACCGCACTTGCGTTGCCTCCGTGGATCCGGAGTCGGCTTGCGATTCGGAGCTCCGAAGCTCCTCCAATGGCGGACCTAGCTCCTCTTCTTCTTGCCTTAGCTCTTCTTTCTCCAAGGGTTTGGAGAGAGAACAAGTGGAAAAAGTGAGGGTTTTCCAAGTCAAAACCCGTGTATATCCCTTCAGGAACAACCCCCAGCCGTTGGATCTTCAGTCAAAGAAATGAACGGCTTCGATTCGGGACTGAAATGCCCAATCTGGACCGAACACGGCCTGGCACACGCCCGTGTCCAGGGCCGTGTGCCTCATTCGCCGTCAAAATCGAATCACCTGGAACCTCACACGGGTATCGAACACGCCCGTGTTCGAGCTGACACGCCCGTGTTCAACCTGACACGGCCGTGTATCTGGCCGTGTACCCCATGATTTTCTCCCGTTTTCAACCCGAGCACTGCACGAGTTCTAGGACACGCCCGTGTCCTTGCCCGTGTCACCTTGACACGCCTGGGCTCCAGGCCGTGTACAAGGTCTCGGCACTTCGCGGCTAAGTGTCGACACGGGTCGACACGCCCTGCGACACGCCCGTGTCGCAGGCCGTGTGCCATGTCTCGACACACTGTCGACACCAAAGTGTCGACTTCGCGGGACGAGTGTCGACACGGGTTGACACGCCCTGCGACACTCCCGTGTCGCAGGCCGTGTGCCGTGTCTCGACACAACGTCGAAGCACTGTGTCGACTTCACGGCTAAGTGTCGACACGGGTCGACACGCCCTGCGACACGCCCGTGTCGCAGGCCGTGTGCCCAGTCTCGACACAATGTCGAGACCAAAGTGTCGACTTCACGCCTTAGTGTCGACACAGGCTTGACACGCCCTGGGACACGCCCGTGTCCCAGGCCGTGTGCCTGCAGCCAGAACTCAAACTGGCCCAAATTATTCCCCTCTGCTCCTTTGAGTTTCGGGGCGTTACAACTCTACCCCTCTTAAAAGAATTTCGCCCACGAAATTACATAAAGGGAAAAACATGTACAAAACTTAAATTTGTACCTGAGCGGAACAACTCCGGATATTCGTCAAGCATCGTCTGCTCTCGCTCCCAAGAGAGCTCCTCACGACCGCAATTGTCCCACCGGACTTTGACCATCCTGATCTCTTTATTGCGTAGCCGCTTGAACTCCGAGTCCTCAATCCGCACGGGCTTGACTTTTGTCGTTAGCCCACTATCCACCGGCACTTGATTGGCCGTGATCACTTGCGTAGGCTCTTGCACCGCCTTCCGAAGCACCGAAATATGGAATACATCATGTAAACCACTTAGCTCCACTGAAAGCTTCAGCCGATAGGCCGCTTCTCCTACTCGCTCCAGAACCTCGAACGGTCCAAGGTACCTCGGGCTTAGCTTTTTCAATCGTCGCACCCGCGAGACACCCTTGAACGGCTTGATCTTCAAGTATACATAATCGCCCACAGTGAACTCCACGTTCCTGTGCTTGGCATTATAGTACTTTGCTTGCCGGTCCTGAGCGATAAGCAACCTCTCCCGAATTGTCCTTACCAAAGAAGTAGCATCCTCCACTTCCGATCGCTTATACAACTTCGACTCGCCCGTTTCTAACCAAGACAACGGCGTGCGACATCGTCTACCATAAAGGGCCTCGAAAGGCGCCATCTGAATACTTGCTTGGTAGCTATTGTTGTATGCGAACTCCACCAAATAAAGGTGGTCCTCCCATTGCTTTCCAAAGTCCAAGACACACATGCGAAGCATGTCTTCCATGGTTCTATTGACCCTCTCGGTCTGCCCATTAGTTTGCGGATGGAAGGCTGTGCTAAACTTCAGCTTTGTTCCCAACATTTGCTGCACCAGCCTCCAATCATTGGACGTGAACCGCCCATCACGGTCACTCACGATGCTACGGGGCACACCATGAAGCCGCACTATGTTATCCACATAAAGCTTTGCCAGCTTCTCCACCGGATCATCCTTCCTATGCGGAATAAAATGCGACACCTTTGTTAATCGATCGACCACCACCCAAATGGTGTCGTTCCCCTTCTGCGACCTTGGCAAACCATGCACAAAGTCCATAGAGATGTCGTCGAATTTCCACTCCGGAATAGGCAAGGACTTAAGAAATCCTCCCGGCTTTTGGCACTCCGCCTTTACCAAGGCGCAAGTTTGGCACTTCGCTACATATAGCGCCACATCCTTTTTCAAGCCCGGCCACCAAAATAGCTTCTTAACATCACGGTACATCTTCGTGCTCCCCGGGTGAATCGAGTACTTGGTATGGTGCGCCTCGTACAACAACTCCACCCGTAAACTGCCCACACTTGGGACGCACAAACGACCGTCTTTCCACAGCAATCCGTCCTCCACAACGAATTGGGAATTTGACCCATCCAGAGCCTCTATCATGCACTGCTTCATATGAGCATCCATATCCAAAGCCTGCCGAATCCGATCAGCCAGGTCATATTGGACTTCAGTCCAATTCAGCACTGCTTCAGCACTAGATTGTCTATCCACACAAACAATCTCCAACGCCTCCAGCTCCTGCACCAACCGCTCATCATGCACTGATAGCCAATTCGCTTGAGCTGGGGCTCGGCGGCTCAACGCGTCCGCAACAGCATTCCCTTTACCAGGCACGTAGTGGATCTTGAATGTATAGTCCCCCAGGAACTCCATCCACCTACGCTGCCGCATATTCAGATCTTTCTGATCAATCAGGTACTTTAGACTCTTGTGATCGGTGTAGATATCAATCTTCACACCGTACAAATAGTGTCTCCACAGCTTCAAGGCAAAAATCACGGCCGCCAACTCCAAGTCGTGGACCGGATAATTCCTCTCGTGCACTTTTAGCTGTCTCGAGCCATAAGCTATCACGCTGCCGTGCTGCAATAGCACGCAACCCAAACCGCTGCCCGAAGCATCGCTATATATCTCATAGCCTTCGGTTCCAACCGACGAACTCAGTACAGGCGCCGTGGTCAACCGACACTTTAACTCCTCAAAAGCTCGCGCGCACTCCGGCGTCCAAATGAACTTATGATCCTTCCTCGTCAAAGTAGTGAGAGGTAACGCTATCCGCGAGAAGTTCTCTACGAAGCGCCTATAATAACCGGCAAGCCCCAAAAAGCTCCGGACATCTGCTACCGTAGCAAGCTCAGGCCACTCCCGTATCGCAACAATCTTCGCCGGATCCACCGCAATACCCTCTCCACTCACTATATGCCCGAGGAACGCCACTGAGGATAGCCAAAACTCGCACTTCGAGAACTTGGCATACAACTGGTTTCTCCTGAGTGTCTCCAGCACCAAATGGAGATGCTTGAAGTGATCCTCCTCACTTTGCGAGTACACCAAAATATCGTCGATGAAGACGATCACGAAATGGTCCAAGTACTCCCTGAACGTTCTGTTCATCAAATCCATGAACACTGACGGCGCATTAGTCAGCCCAAACGGCATGACCGTAAACTCATAATGCCCGTATCTCGTACTAAACGCTGTCTTCGGGATATCACTCTCCCTTATCCGCAGCTGATAGTACCCAGACTTGAGATCTAACTTCGAGTACACCGTCGACCCGACTAACTGATCAAAGAGATCGTCAATCCGGGGGATCGGGTACTTGTTCTTCTCAGTCAGCTTGTTTAGCTCCCGATAATCAATACACAACCTCAAGCTTCCGTCCTTCTTCTTAACAAAGAGGACCGGTGCGCTCCAAGGCGAAGAACTCGGGCGCACATACCCTTGCTCCAGCAACTCTTGTAGTTGAACTTTCAGCTCTGCCATTTCCTTAGGCGCTAGTCGATACGGAGATCGTGACACAGGCTTTGCACCTGGCACTAGCTCGATAGTAAAATCTATCTCCCGTTGTGGCGGGGCTCCAGGAAGATCTGCGGGGAACACATCAGGGTATTCCGATACCACTGAAATACAATCCATCGCGGGCTTCGGCTTTGCAACCTCCACTAGTGTAAAGAACAGTTCTGCTCCGGCACGAACCGCCTTCACCACCTGAAGAGCAGACATCAACGTCTTGCTCGACCCCTTTAAGCCCGTAAAAGTCGTCTCACGACTTGCTCCCAGCTTTACTTCCTTGCTACCGCAATCTATATGGGCCTGCTGCTCCGAGAGCCAGTCCATTCCAAATATAACGTCGAACTCCACCAACGGAAGTAAGGACGCCCGCAGGTCAAACTCCTGCTCTCCAATACGAGTCTTAACCTCGCAGATTCTATCCGCTCGCATCGAACACCCATTTGGCAACAACACATCCAACTTATCCTTCGCCATCGAAGAAGGGACTCCGATGCGTAATATAAATCCTTCGGACAAGAAGGAGTGTGAAGCTCCCGTATCAAAGAGTGCTCGTGCCGGATTTTCACAAATCAACACAAATCCTAAACAAGTAGTGGTAAGGTAACATGTGCATAATAAGCATATAAAGGAATTGACTTGCTATAATTTAAACCGTACCTGTCACCACGTCAGCTTGTTTAATGGCCTCCTGTTGGCCAAGATTGTAAACCCTTGGTTGGGCCGGAGCATAATGGGATGCGGTCGATTCCACCGCCTTGCCCTTCTCTTCATAAGTAGCTTCAGGCCTCCTTTCGGACTTAGGACGTCCGCTCCAACAATCACGGGCAAAGTGCCCCGTCTTTCCACACGTAAAGCACGCACCCGGGGTCCGACCCGTAGTCGCCCCAGAAGCGCCAGAAGGAGCTGGACCCGAAGTCCTAGGCTTCTTGAAAGTCCTCCGATAGCCTGACTTTGAAGTAGTCGGCACTCTGAACTCAGATTTCTTTTCACCCAAGCTTTTCTTCGCTTGTACACTCTTCATGTCCTTCTCCAAGGACCGGGCAGTATTGACCAAGGTTAAGAAACCCTGCGTCATTGGCCCCGACAGTAACAGTCTCAGCTCATCCCTCAAGCCTTCATAAAAACGATTAGTCTTGCGCTCCTCATCCATGATGGTAGAGCTAGCATAACGACTCAACCGCGTAAACTCGTGGAGATATTCATCCACGCTCCTCTCACCCTGCACCAACTTCAGGAATTCATTCTCCATTGAAATCCTCTGAGTCGAAGGGAGGTATCTTGCCAAGAACAATTCCGAGAACTCTTCCATCGGAACGTCTATCAGTTGTCTACCTCGCAGATGATGCAGTTCCAAACCTTCCCACCACATCCTTGCTTCACCGTCCAGCAGGAACGTAGCAATGGTGGTCATCTGCCACTCCTCCGTCTCCGTCGCTGTCATGACTCTCTTCATCCTAGAGAGCCAGTCTTCAGCTTGAGATGGGGTTCCCAACCCCGAGAATAACGGAGGGTTAAAGCTCATTACATGCTTCAACTGCCTTTCAGTCGCCCTCCTTGGCACTATTGGTTCTACAACCACTTGCTCCATCCTCCTCGGCTCAGCCTCTTGAAGAGGTACTTGCTCCATCACAGGAGCGGGCTGCTGCGCTTGCCTCCCAGGCTGCGCATTGATCACGGCCAACACCGCTTCAGCCACCAATCTTATATTTTCAGCCGACAAAGGTGTTGCGGGAGCAACTTCCGGTGCACTACTTGCCTCAGAAACTCGGCGTTCTAACGGCCCAATGCCACTTCGAGTCACCTATAGTGGTACAAAACACCGTTAAGCGACCAAATAAATTGCAAACAGCAATTATAGGAACACGCAGGTTCCTCAAACACGAGTATTTTCATTCCTAAGTGGACATTCATGGGTTCTTTTTACGGTTATAACGATGACGCACACAATGTGCTCACCACCCCTTAAAAAGAATTCGCCCACGAATTCAATTCAATCCCAACCAAAACCAGTAGTCTGATACCAAATTGTAACGCCCCCTATCCGTCGCATAGCATATAGCAGTAGGTCCGGCCGGGGCCCGACGCCATATACCACAAACAGACCGGGTGGTTACGTATGGAAACCATCCAACCGTTCTCAACGTCCTACACAGAGCATTCTAGCGGAAGCAGTTTATAAGTTGCAAAACAAGAACCCAGCACAAGCATGAATGTCCACTAACATGATAATAGGAATGTTATTACAAAATACTCAAAAGTCGGCCTTAAGGCCGTACAAAATGTTTCACTTGTCTTTTACATGATTTACAAACCTCGGCTCGCAGGCCGGCCATACATGAATAAAACATAAAACATTTCCACTTGGGCCTTCGAGGGCCAGCTTCGCAAAAAGGGCTTTAGCCCGCTATTGACCGCTTGGTCCAGCTGCACCTGCAAGCAAACAAACCACCGCACGGTGGCAAACAAGGCAACGGTCAGCAATGCTGACCAAATTATAACGATCCCGCCCCCAACTCGGGGCGGCGATGCTCCTTCCCTGCATTTCATTAGCATAAGCGAGCATTATAAATATAGCCATTTCATCACAGGCGGAGGCTCAACGGCCACACACCCCGTGCACTCAGGGCACATTCTTGGTGAACGCAGTCTAAGTCTGCCGACTCACCGCCATCCTCTCTTGGACGGCCAAGCAATGAGCAGTTTGTCTTCCTGGCATGGGTCACGGTAATTAAAACCATAGACCGCCGAAGACCCTCATCTATGCCAACGACCCTAATCCGAACGACATAGAGTGGGTACGGTTCCATCTAACCCGTGCTCACAACGCAACGGTAATTTAAACCATATGCGCCCGCAACGGTAATTTAAACCATATGCGCAGGTCAAACTTCTACCGAGTCCCATTTTCATCACAAGTCACATAACCCGGTTATGTTCAAGTTGGCTTCCAAGCCACCAAGTTGGCAAGACCTCGTGTCCGCCCAGCTTTCCGGGTGCACCTTTGGGTTAGTCCCCAAGGCTCCCTGCTGCAATCTACCGCGTAGAAAACCCGAAAACACCAAATAGCACGGAGTCTTCTCCGGCCTTATGCAATGCAACATCACCGATCCGGACTAACATGTCCGGGTAGGCTTCAACCAAAATGCCTATGTCCGTTCTCGCGTACGGACGCTAAACAACGGGGACTTTACATATCTACCCGAAGGAACGCCTCCAACTCTTCGCAAACTCGCGAGAGAGGGCTTCCTATGCTAAGAAAGAGAGCTATCATGCTCACAAGTGAGGATCGTTACCCTTGCGGTCCTCTTTGGCGCCATCGAAAAGTAATCGGATGGAAATCACCGCACTTGCGTTGCCTCCGTGGATCCGGAGTCGGCTTGCGATTCGGAGCTCCGAAGCTCCTCCAATGGCGGATCTAGCTCCTCTTCTTCTTGCCTTAGCTCTTCTTTCTCCAAGGGTTTGGAGAGAGAACAAGTGGAAAAAGTGAGGGTTTTCCAAGTCAAAACCCGGGTATATCCCTTCAGGAACAACCCCCAGCCGTTGGATCTTCAGTCAAAGAAATGAACGGCTTCGATTCGGGACTGAAATGCCCAATCTGGACCGAACACGGCCTGGCACACGCCCGTGTCCAGGGCCGTGTGCCTCATTCGCCGTCAAAATAGAATCACCTGGAACCTCACACGGGTATCGAACACGCTCGTGTTCGAGCTGACACGCCCGTGTTCAACCTGACACGGCCGTGTATCTGGCCGTGTACCCCATGATTTTCTCCCGTTTTCAACCCGAGCACTGCACGGGTTCTAGGACACGCCCGTGTCCTTGCCCGTGTCACCTTGACACGCCTGGGCTCCAGGCCGTGTACAAGGTCTCGGCACTTCGCGGCTAAGTGTCGACACGGGTCGACACGCCCTGCGACACGCCCGTGTCGCAGGGCGTGTCGACCCGTGTCGACACTTAGCCGCGAAGTGCCGAGACCTTGTACACGGCCGGACCTTGTAACGCCCCCTATCCGTCGCATAGCATATAGCAGTAGGTCCGGCCGGGGCCCGACGCCATATACCACAGACAGACCGGGTGGTTACGTATGGAAACCATCCAACCAATCTCAACGTCCTACACAGAGCATTCTAGCGGAAGCAGTTTATAAGTTGCAAAACAAGAACCCAGCACAAGCATGAATGTCCACTAACATGATAATAGGAATGTTATTACAAAATACTCAAAAGTCGGCCTTAAGGCCTTACAAAATGTTTCACTTGTCTTTTACATGATTTACAAACCTCGGCTCGCAGGCCGGCCATACATGAATAAAACATAAAACATTTCCACTTGGGCCTTCGAGGGCCAGCTTCGCAAAAAGGGCTTTAGCCCGCTATTGACCGTTTGGTCCAGCTACACCTGCAAGCAAACAAACCACCGCACGGTGGCAAACAAGGCAACGGTCAGCAATGCTGACCAAATTATAACGATCCCGCCCCTAACTCGGGGCGGCGATGCTCCTTCCCTGCATTTCATTAGCATAAGCGAGCATTATAAATATAGCCATTTCATCACAGGCGGAGGCTCAACGGCCACACACCCCGTGCACTCAGGGCACATTCTTGGTGAACGCAGTCTAAGTCTGCCGACTCACCGCCATCCTCTCTTGGACGGCCAAACAATGAGCAGTTTGTCTTCCTGGCATGGGTCACGGTAATTAAAACCATAGACCGCCGAAGACCCTCATCTATGCCAACGGCCCTAATCCGAACGACATAGAGTGGGTACGGTTCCATCTAACCCGTGCTCACAACGCAACAGTAATTTAAACCATATGCGCCCGCAACGGTAATTTAAACCATATGCGCAGGTCAAACTTCTACCGAGTCCCATTTTCATCACAAGTCACATAACCCGGTTATGTTCAAGTTGGCTTCCAAGCCACCAAGTTGGCAAGACCTCGTGTCCGCCCAGTTTTCCGGGTGCACCTTTGGGTTAGTCCCCAAGGCTCCCTGCTGCAATCTACCGCGTAGAAAACCCGAAAACACCAAATAGCACGGAGTCTTCTCCGGCCTTATGCAATGCAACATCACCGATCCGGACTAACATGTCCGGGTAGGCTTCAACCAAAATGCCTATGTCCGTTCTCGCGTACGGACGCTAAACAACGGGGACTTTACATATCTACTCGAAGGAACGCCTCCAACTCTTCGCAAACTCGCGAGAGAGGGCTTCCTATGCTAAGAAAGAGAGCTATCATGCTCACAAGTGAGGATCGTTACCCTTGCGTTCCTCTTTGGCGCCATCGAAATGTAATCGGATGGAAATCACCGCACTTGCGTTGCCTCCGTGGATCCGGAGTCGGCTTGCGATTCGGAGCTCCGAAGCTCCTCCAATGGCGGATCTAGCTCCTCTTCTTCTTGCCTTAGCTCTTCTTTCTCCAAGGGTTTGGAGAGAGAACAAGTGGAAAAAGTGAGGGTTTTCTAAGTCAAAACCCGGGTATATCCCTTCAGGAACAACCCCCAGCCGTTGGATCTTCAGTCAAAGAAATGAACGGCTTCGATTCGGGACTGAAATGCCCAATCTGGACCGAACACGGCCTGGCACACGCCCGTGTCCAGGGCCGTGTGCCTCATTCGCCGTCAAAATCGAATCACCTGGAACCTCACACGGGTATCGAACACGCCCGTGTTCGAGCTGACACGCTCGTGTTCCATCTGACACGGCCGTGTAGCTGGACGTGTACCCCATGATTTTCTCCCGTTTTCAACCCGAGCACTGCACGGGTTCTAGGACACGCCCGTGTCCTTGCCCGTGTCACCTTGACACGCCTGGGCTCCAGGCCGTGTACATGGTCTCGACACTTCGTGGCTAAGTGTCGACACGGGTCGACACGCCCTGCGACACGCCCATGTCGCAGGCCGTGTGCCATGTCTCGACACACTGTCGACACCAAAGTGTCGACTTCACGGGACGAGTGTCGACACGGGTTGACACGCCCTGCGACACGCCCGTGTCGCAGGCCGTGTGCCGTGTCTCGACACAACGTCGAAGCACTGTGTCGACTTCACCGCTAAGTGTCGACACGGGTCGACACGCCCTGCGACACGCCCGTGTCGCAGGCCGTGTGCCCAGTCTCGACACAATGTCGAGACCAAAGTGTCGACTTCACGCCTTAGTGTCGACACAGGCTTGACACGCCCTGGGACACGCCCGTGTCCCAGGCCGTGTGCCTGCAGCCAGAACTCAAACTGGCCCAAATTATTCCCCTCTGCTCCTTTGAGTTTCGGGGCGTTACAGTTGGAGGTGAAGGCGTTGGCTAAGGTGACCTCCCAGGTTATTAGGAATTTTGTTTGGAGGGAGATCATCTGCCGGCACGGATTACCCCAGGCCATTATCACGGACAGCGTGCCTCAGTTCGCCAGCGTCGAGTTCATTAGCTTCTATGGGTAGCTCGGGATTGATCTCAGGTTCGCGTTGGTCCACCATCCTAGGAGCAACAGACATGTGGAGGTGGCGAACAAAATCATCGTGAACCTCCCAAAGAAGAAAGTGGAGAACTTGAAGGGTAGCTGGGTGGAGCAGCTGCCTTCGGTTCTCTGGTCCCTGAGGACTACTCCTAACACGGCTACAGGGGAGACCCCTTTCAAGCTCTCCCATGGATGCGAGGCAGTACTCCCAATTGATTTCGAGATCCGGATGCCTCGGGTGGTTGAGGCAGAGGCAGGAAGGGAAGAATGGAAAGATGAAAACGAGGAAGAGTTGCGACTCTCCCTTGACATGGTGGAGGAGCTGCGTGATCTCTCCACCATCTGATAGGAAGAGGTGAAACGAAGAATGACCAAGTCCTTTGACAAGCACGTCAGGGCCAAACAATTTGCGGAAGGGGATTTGGTCCTAAAGAAGGGAATGCAGCAGGAAGATTAGCCGCAGTGGGAAAGCTCAACCCCAATTGGGAGGGCCCGTACGTCATTGGGGAGGCTCTGAGATTAGGAGGGTATCGTCTTCGGAATATGGAGGGCAAGATCCTAAGTCACACATGGAGCGGTGATGACTTGAAGCGTTTCTATCCATGAAAACATGTATGTACTCTACTTTGATGAATAAAATTCCTTGATGCCCCATCCCTCTTACAGTTCAAGCCTATGGCAGGTCTTTATTGAGCTGAGTCGTGATGTGCCTCCGCCACCAGTCTTCCATCTAGCTGGTAGGACCAAGGATTGGTTGATGAAAAGAATATCTTCTCGCTCTAGGGTTAGGTCCCGGGACGCTCCCGCTGTCAAGCTTCAACCTTGCTGGCAGGACCGGGATCCCAATTAGACATCGTTATGACCCTGGGGCTGAGTCTGGTTGATGCTCAACATCCGTCGTCAGGCTTTCACCTAACTGATCAGGCTGATGGTAGTGCCCGGAGATTTGCCAAAGGAATATCTTATCGCCCTAGGGTTAGGTCCCGGGATGCTCCCGCTGTCAGACTTCCACCTAGCTGGCAGGGCCGGGATCCCCGTTGGACATCGTTATGACCTTGGGGCTGAGTCCAGTTGATGCTCAATATCCACCGTCAGGCTTTCACCTAGCTGATCGGGCCGATGGTAGCGCCCGAAGGTTGGCCAAAGGAATATCTTCTTGCCCTGGGGTTAGGTCCCGGGATGCTCCCGTTGTCAGGCTTCCACATAGCTGGCAGGGCCGAGATCCCCGTTGGACGTCGTTATGACCCTGGGGCTGAGTCCGGTTGATACTCAACATCCGCCTTCAAGCTTTCAAATAGCTGATGGGGCCGATAGTAGTGCCCAGAGGTTGTCCAAAGGAGTATCTTCTTGCCCTGAGGTTAGGTCCCGGGATGCTCCAGCTGTCAGGCTTCCACCTACCTGGCAGGGTCGGGATCCTTGTTGGACATCGTTATGACCATGGGGCTGAGTTTGGTTGATGCTCAACATCTATCGTCAGACTTTCACCTAACTGATCGGGCCAATGGTAGCGCCCGGAGGTTGGCCAAAGGAATATCTTCTCGCTCTGGGTTTGGTCCCGGGATTCTCCCGCTGTCAGGCTCCCACCTAGCTGGCAGGGCGGGGATCCTCGTTGGACGTCGTTATGACCCTGGAGCTGAGTCCGGTTGATGCTCGACATCCACAGTCAGACTCTCACCTAGCTGATTGGGTCGATGGTAGCGCCCGTCGATTGGTCAAAGGAAAGCAAGACACTTGTTCCAAGGTTATCCAGAATAGCTTCAGCTGGCAGGCTTTTGCCCAGATGGAAGGGCAGGGGTTCTAGGTGGATGAAGTTTTCAAGACAAATATTCAACCAATCTTACCAAGAAAATAGGACCCGGTATTAAAGTGTTGTTTGAAGAAAGGATAAGATCTAGGCGAGACCTCGTCAAGAAAGGGTATCTCGCCTGTGCCAAGAGTGAAGCTAATGCGAGTGTCGAGAGCTCGTTCTCGCGAAGACCAAGAACTTGCACATGCATGGGCTAAATAGACGAGAACGTCGTAAAGCCTAATCCAAAGCAAAGGCCGGCCTAAAGGGTCGTGAGATGTTTTAGCCCTAAGCTAAGTGAGAGCATAAGCTGAGTACATTCTGAAGTGTCGTGTTACTCGGCATCACAAAGAATAAGAAGCAAAGGTAAGAATTTTTTATAACAACGTATTTCATTCATCTATTTTTTTTTACACTGTCAAAAGATGGCCAGGCCAGAAAGAAAGTACATGCAAAAGCAAAAATGTAAAGGAGGAGGGGGCGAGAGCCTCTAGACGTTGACATCGAATGCTCGCTCTCGTCAGAGTCTTCAACCCCGAAAAGCGTGGGCTCGGGAATGAGCTAAAAACATTTCGGCATCAGTATCTCGGTCGTCACCTTCTCACCATCGCTGTTGAGGAAGCCGGCCTATTGCATCATCTGGAGCACGTACTAGCTACCATGATGGCATGTTCCCGCATCATCAGATCGATCTCGTGTTGGGTATGCAACGGGGCCTCCTTCGCTCCCGGGGGAGGGGGAATCAACGAGTCAATCCACTGCTGATTCTGGGCCCTTATCCACTTGTTCCCGTCGTCTAGGTGGGCGATGTGTGCGTCCTTCGCGACAACGGTCGCAACATCCTGCAAAATAATAAAGAATCAGGAAAAAGTGAAGGTTTGACGAATTAATAACCAAGGGAGTAAGAACTTACCACTCCTGCCTCTCGCAGGGCGAGATCTCTCTTGGAGGCCACAAGCTCCTCCTTTAGCTTCTTCACGTCTAAATAGAAAGAGGATCGTGAAGAGCTAACATCCGCAAGTTGATGTGCGAGGCGGATGCAGCGGCGCACTGTCATATGCGCTCGCTCGAGGGCGCGAAATTGAGCCCGCGAGCCCTCATAGGCGAGTGACATTGTCAATGCCCTGTCGTAGTAGGCGGTGTTGTCCCGCTCATACATGTCGAAGGACAGTGCATAGGACTGGCCAAAGACTGTGTCGCCTTCCTGCCAAGAAGGGAGCACGGTAGAGATAGAGGCTTTGTTGGCATCTCGATCCCACACCAACATGGGCTCCTCCCAATCATTCAGCACATACTCACCCAGGCCAAAGTTCCTGTGGCCCCAATGTTCCGACTTCTCCTGTATCGGGGTGACGCCGATATCTCTCGCCCTCTTCACCATACCGTCGACACCGCTTTTAGGAGATTCAATGAGAATCTCCTCGCCCTTGCCGAGATCAATGTTGGTTGGCTTCTCAGCGGCCTTTGGCTTCTCGGTGGCCTTTGGCTTCTCGGCGCCCTTTGGCCTCTCGACATCTTTGGGCTTCTCGACAGATGCTGGTTTCTTGGAGGGATGAAGTGTCAGTACAACGAACTTCTGCTTCTTATCGCTGGATCCCGGCAGCAGCTTCAGCGAGCTCCTACAGGCGGCAGAAACAGCCTCAGCACGCGCCTGCTTAGAGGAAGATACGATGCTTTCGTCGAATGAAGGATTAAGGGGAAGATCTTGCACCCCTGCATGAACAATAGGTTAGAAAATTTTCCAAAGCTGATGCCCCATGAAATGGCGAATGCATTCCTTACCCTCCCCGACGAGAACTCGGAGAAGCGTGTCGACGTTCCTCCTCAGGAAGATGACGTCAAAGTCCTTCCCAAGAAGAAACTGGTGAAGGTTGGACTCGTGGCCGTCGAGACTGGGGGGGATAGGTGTACTCTTCTTGCTGGACTGGCGAGAGGGGAGGGTTGCCGAAATCGCCGGAGACGAAAATGATCTTCTTTACCCAGTTGTGATTTTTACTGGCGAAACCTTTTGCCTTCAGATTGTTGCCATCGAAGAAGGTGATCCCGTCCTTCTTGGCTTGAAAGTTGAACAATTTGCAGAACACCGGGAGGCTGAATTCCATTCGCTCTGACTACATATATCAAGCAAATTCAACCAGCAAGGCGATGGAGTTGGGGTTCAGCTGTGCGGGAACTACCCCGAAGTAGCGGAAGGCCTGGCGGATCTCAGGCCATAGCGGGAGGCGGAGCCCGACGTCGAAGTGCTCGACGGGGATGTCGAGTTCTATAGGAGAGAAGTGGTTGATGGCTTCGTTGTCCGATGAATGTCGCGCGGCGAAACCCAGCGAGATGTAAAGGTCGACTACGTAATGATATTCTTCCGCAGACATGTTGCAGTTAACGAAGGGATAATCAGCGAATGTCGCCGCACACTTGTTCCTGCCATCCCCTTCTACTGACATCTCGCCTAGAAGAATAATAAAGGGCAAAGCGTGAGTTCAAAAAGAATGCAAAGAAATCGGGAAATGATCCTAACACGGAAAAAGTGCGGATAACACATTCTTAGATCTCGCCCCAGGTCCGGCATTGGCCTTGGGCGAGATCTCGCACCGTCTCACTCGAACTACGGTTTCAATCAAGAGGAACGACAAGTAAAAACACATGCGAGAACAGAATATACATGACAAATAAAGAAAGCGAAAGCAAACAATAAATCGTAACAAATTGTCAGCATTCTGCACAGAGACCGACAGTTATTATTACAAAGGTTATAAAATAATACAGGAGCGAGAGGCGAGTGCCGGTAGGCCCACCAGGGGGCCGTCTTCACCGTCCCCGACCTCCCCTTCTCGCTCCCGGCGTGGCGCGTGCATAATGAATGGAGCGAATCTTCTAGAGTTCTTGTTGCGCGAGATAAAGCTGATCTTCGACCCGCGCAATGTGGAGGCCAGGATATTCGGTCCCGCCATCAACCTCTCCTGACATATTGGCAACTAGTTGCGCATAACCATTCTCCAGGCTAAGAAGGCTCTCCTCAGCAGATTCCTGGTTCTCCCGCATCTGATTGGAAATCTTGCGCAACAGCGACTGTTTTCGAAATATCTCGGCCACCTGCTGCTTCATCCCAATAGCATCCTCTGGATTGCCTAGGTAGTAGGCAATTGAATCCGGAGAAGGAAGATGTGAGATCTCCTCCTCATCAATATCAACATCAGTGGAGATCTCACGAAAACCTGCGATAAAAGGTGTTACATATGCCTGTCAGAAGGATGGTAAGAAAGGTAAGACGTTACCTGATCCGACATCTGCATCCTTATCAGAAGGGTGGCGAGAAGTGTCGGGCCGCCCCTCAATGGGGGTATCAAAGGATATACTTCGCTTCCCTAGGCCTGGTGGGAAGATTGCTGGCTCAGAGTTAAGGTTGGGGATGATACCCGCCGGGGGTTGAGTTGAGGCAAGATATTTTGGGGTCTCGCGAGCCAAGGACCACAGTATCAGAATTTTTGACCCTAAAGTCATAGGGGCGAGAGCTTCAAAGAAAGGAATTAAGCCAGAGAATTAAAGGCTGACAGTTGGGAAAAAGGTTACATTTCTCCCGCGCGGAAACATCGAGCCGGAGAGGAGAGGTGATCTCGCGGGCCGCCTGGTTGTGCTCATTCCCCAGTAAGTCAGGCTTGGCACTCGCCTTCTTAACTTCCTTCTCCACTGGTGGTATTTGCAAACAGATATGACAAATCAACACCTTGTCTCGACAACAAAAGGGGACGAGCAATGCTAAGCGAATGTAAATACCAGGGATGTCTTGGTTGGGGAGGAATCTCAGGAAGCTAACTCCTCCTTGGCCAGGTCTCGCCTGACCGCTTTTGCTTTCTTCATCTTCGGGGATGATCCCGGAGCTTTTCGGGAGAGCCAGGGGGCGTGAGAGCCCATCAAGGCCTTGTTTTTATTTTGAACGGTGTGGAGGCGGTCTAGAGCTTCCTTGGAAAGCTACATCGTGACTGACGGCGAGAACGACGATGAAGGATTAAGGCGAAGAACAGTTGCCTCTACCTGGATATTTATATGGCCATAGAGGGCCCCACAGAAGATTCTCTTCCAGGACAGTGTCCACTCATCCAATGTGTGGGGTTGGATGATTATTTCCGAGCTTTATTGAAGCTCGCAAAGAGCGGAGATTGTGTACAACCCCATATTCGATGAGTGGACCCCATCAGATACACGAGTGAAGAAGTTTGGCATGTACTAACCCAAGGCCTAAAGAGGGGCATTCGCACTCGCCCAAGGCCCAAAAGGAGGGCACTCGCCCGTTCTCGCCAAGCTGGGGAGTGGTCGCCCAATCAAGCATTCGCCCTCGCAAGAGCTTCGAGGCGGCGAATGCGCCACACTTCCGGCATTCGCCTCTTTCACCGAGTGATGCCCTCACAGACCATTCGTCCAATAAGGTCCAGAGGTAAACTTACCTAGATATCCTCGCAGGGGGTGCAAATAACCATTCAGAATAGCGGAGTTATGCTGTTGGCAGACCAATTTGGACTGCATATAGCCATTCAGAACAACAGAGACTAGCTATTTGCAGGCCATTTTCAGAAATCTATAAATAGATCCAAGGGGGGTACCTTAGAAGGCATGCTTACTTGTTCCCAGATCTTCTTGCGCTTTCTGAGGTAGCCTTAGTTCAGCATTTCGCTAAGGGAGGGGAAGCACTCTAAGATCTTTCGGGTGTGTGGTGGGACCTCCACGTCGAGCCCTTGGGTCCCTTCCCTATTCTCATATTCTTTCGTTGTTAGGCTCACAAGAGAGAAGTGTGCGATCACCCCTTCCCCAAGGGTGAACTCCACAGAGACCGAATTTTTGGTTTCAACACTACTGTCACGCTGTGACATAAGCTGGAGGGACTCTACATGAATAAGTTGTTGACCACACGGCTGATACTGAAGCAGAGATTGTATGACCTGAAAATACAGGAAGGTGTTTAATGGACTTCTCAGCCAACTGCATGTGGTTGGTGCGAAGGTGGAGAAAGAAGACAAGATCTTACTGTCCAGTCAGATATTGTCAGACCCCGCTCATGAGGGTTAGAATGCTTTGGTAGTAGGAGGACGACACGAGAGACAGTTCGAGAAGAGATCTGGGAGTGCATTATCCAGATCTACATCGATGAAGGCAGTGGCGTGTTACCATTAAGGTAGCTACGACAGATGACAGAGTGACCATATTATGAGACATTGTCCGCAGCGTGTGCAGATTTCTGGGGATGTCCAGGATGCGGGAAAGATGGTGGTAGCTACGACAGATGATAGTGATGCGTCTTTTCTCATCACTAAGAGTCCATGTGACTCGGATAGCTGTATATTGAATTCTGGTGCTTCGCAACACATTTGCTCAGATATAGAGATGTTCAATTCGCTGGATGTGATGACTGAGTCCGTCTTTCTGGGTGATTACTCAGCTTGTGAGGTCACGAGGACAGGGACGGTGCTCATCAGTATGCATGACAGAGTAGTGTGTAGGCTTGAGCGAGTATACCTGGTACCCAAGCTGCATAGAAATTTGATATCACTGAGCAGATTGGACTCCAAAGGATGCAGTTTTGTGGCAAGAGGTGGAGTTTTGACTGTGACATGAGGGCGCATCTTCTCATGCTTGCTATGTAGTGTGGTAGTTGTTAGGATATTTATTTTATATGTCTGCATGTGTCAGGACCGACTCAGAACGACCCATTGAGTTTCGTGTCACTAGAGTGTAACGGCTCTACGCTGAAGATACTATATAAGGTCATTCCACATCGATGAGCCTCAGTGGACTATCTTGAGCGGAGCCATTACATGAGTTTCTCTTTCGTCGCCAGCTCAGATCGCGAAGGAGAAAGGTATGCCTCATTGCCGCCAAGCCCGACGGCTTCTTTTGCCGATCGCGAAGAGAAGGAACTCTGTCGCTCCTAAGAAATTTTTGGAGCCGATATCCATCTGGATTTCACCGCCTGTAGATCCAAGGCCGTTTCTGTTCTCGTTTTGATGCTGCCGGAGGAAGGATCTGCAGATTTCGTGTGCATCTCGTCGTTGGGAGAAACCAGATCCAGTTGGCTCTCATTCACCGGATCTTCCAATTCAAAAGCCCATCGCTGTTTGGATCGTTCTTCTGCCAAGGATCCACATATGCAGGAAGATCCACATCTGCAGATCCAAGCGTTGGATTTCCCTTGCTAAATTTCTGCAAACGGGGAGAGGATTTATTATCCGTCTACTGTCATTTTTTTCACTAGCCAATCAAAACCAGATCCACATTTGCAGATATATCTAGTTGTATCTTGCCCTCAAAACCAGATCTAGTGGAGGAAGATCTTTGGTTTGTCTCTAGGGAATTAGTCGTCTCTAGTGGAGACATACAGTGGATCTCTGCCTCAAATAAGTCTAGTTTTTGGCGATTGCTTTCAGCCGGAGAGGAGAAGCAAATTAATTATTTCTGGATTGGATCCGAAGTTTTGAACTCATCTTCACACGGATCAGGTGACCTCGTTCTAGCATTTTAATTTCTGTTTTAAATCTAGAAATATGTCGAATAAAAACGCACTCGACACTATAAAACTGCAATCGTTCGACGCCTCTGATTTCCTTAGTTGGATAATACAAGTTCAACTAGGAATGAAGGAACGCGAGATCTTCTACACTGTTCAGAGCAATTTCACTTCTACTGTCGAGGACGTGTACGAGTACTAGTGGAACAAGGATAAGAATTTCTGCAGGGATTACCTGTTGAATACCCTGAATCCTCGTCTCACATTGACCTACCACGCTTACAAGACTGTAAAAAAGATATGAGAGCGACTGAACGCGCATTTCTAGAACGAGGAGGACTGTCAAAGTCGCTCATCGGAGAGAAGTTCTTCAACTTCAGATTCAAAACGAACGTGTCTATCACTTCTCAACTCTTAGAGCTGGTCAACCTGCGTCAGAAGCTAGATGATGATCATTCGAAGATGGAAGACAACCACTTTGTGTACATGATTCTGAGTAAGCTGCCTTCTGAGTGGCTCTTTTTTAAGACCGAGATATACAGACTGAAAGAGAAGATCAGCTTGGATGAACTCAAAAGGTTCATCCATATTAAGGACCAAAACATCGTCGGGAAAAGCTTGGAGCAGGTTGCGCAGCCCTCACAAGCTATCAACTTCGTTTCACATCCTAGTAAGCCTTCTTGGAAGCCCCCGACACCTAAGGGTGTTATCTCAGCACCGTTGGCGGTCAAAAAGCCTTCTCTCAAAAGGAATAAGGGCAAGTGTCATAACTGCGGCAAATGGGGTCACGGGGCCGCTGAATGCAGGGGTTCGAAGAAACAAAAGGAGGAAGCCCCGCGAAATATGGCGAATATGGTGGTCGACAACTCTGATCTCAAGTCCTTTGTGACTATGATTGAGAGTAGTCGTCGTAGTGCGTTGTCTGAGTGGTGGCTCGATAGTGGTGCTACCTATCACGTCACAAATGACAGGGGTCTTCTTTCAAAGGTCACAACGGTCAAGGATAGAGTTGAAAACTACAATGGAGGAGAGACAGATGTTACTTATGCTGGGACTGCAAATTTAGTCCTCTCTTCAGGTAAAACTTTAATTTTACAACATGTTAAATTAGTTTCTAACTTAACTAAGAATTTGATTTTTATGAATTTATTTGATACGGCGGGAATATCTTTCACAACCATGAATGATAGAATGACGTTAACTATTAATTCTCACTACTTTGGTTGCAGTTACCTGATCAATG
The DNA here is from genome assembly GCA_039583875.1 of Platanthera guangdongensis. Taxonomy (NCBI): domain Eukaryota; kingdom Viridiplantae; phylum Streptophyta; class Magnoliopsida; order Asparagales; family Orchidaceae; genus Platanthera; species Platanthera guangdongensis. Next base: position 168,508,582 of record CM077155.1, read on the forward strand.
GTATGTATACACTTAGCCTAGATAACGAGTGCATAAACCAAGTGAGTTCAACTCTGATTGATCCGAAGCTATTACACAATAGACTTGGATATATTTACTATAAGAAAATGCAAGATCTAGCTAGGAGTCCAAACATCTCATTAGATTTTTCTATTCACTTTGATAGGTGTGAGGTTTGTGCTCAGACTAAGAACACTAAAAACCCTTACAAGACTATTTCTAGAAGCACATAACTTCTAGAGTTGATACATTCCGACCTCTGTGATTTTCATAGTCACGCCACCAGAGGGGGTAGGAAATATCTAATTACTTTTGTCGATGATTTTTCTAAATATTGTCATGTTTACCTATTGAAATTAAAATATGAGACATTTGAGACCTTTAAGATCTTCAAATCTCGGGTAAAAGAACAATTAAATCTAAAAATTAAAAGACTTAGAAGTGATCAAGGAGGAGAGTACACTGTAACTAGGTTTAAAGACTTTTGTGCCTCTGAGGGTATAATCCTAGAAACTACAGCTCCTTACTCACTCCAGTTGAATGGTATTGCTGAGCGTAAGAATAGACCTTTAACAGAAATGTTGAATTCTATGCTCCTCACAGCTGACATGCCTAATTCATTTTGGGGGGAAGCGGTACTAACGACAAATCACATTCTAAATAGAGTACATCAGTCAAAGCTCAACTTTACACTTATTTGTTGTGACATGATCATCTTTATAAATATGACCCTTAAAGACTTGAGGTTGTATTGCTTATGTAAGAATACAAGATCTTAAGAGACCTAAGGTAGGACCTAAAACAACAACTTGCTTTTATCTAGGTAGTGTAAAAGATAGTGCAACTGACAGGTTTCTGGATTTATCCACTAATACAGTGATAGAGTCTAGAGACGCTATTTTATGAACACAAATTAATCAAAGATCATGACTTGACCGTCTCCGGGTCTACTGACATGATTTCAGAATTTACTGTAGAACATGAAGCTGACCCCTCTAATACTGCTCCCCAACCTATAGAGGTGGAACCTATTCCTCTTAGAGTATATACTAGAGATAGAATCCCTAAGAATTTTGGTGAGAATTTCGTCACCTACCACTTAGAGGATGATCCATTCTCCTATTAGGAAGCAATTAAATCTAGAGATGCGTCAATATGAGCAGAAACCATCGATGATGAGATGAACTCGCTGCTACAAAACAACACTTGACATCTAGTTGACCTGCCAAAAGGAGCTAAAGTCATAGGATGTAAGTGGGTACTGAAGAAGAAATTGCACAGTGATGAGTCTATAACCAGATATAAAACACGTCTAGTAGCTAAGAGCTATAAACAATAGGGAGAATTGACAATTTTGACGTCTATTCACCTGTATGTCACTTATCCACTATTAGGATTCTTCTTGTTATAGCTTATATCGAGAAATTTATAGTTCATCAGATGGATGTAAAGATAGCCTTCTTAAATGAAGAGATTGATGAAGAGATCTACATGACACAACCTGAAGGTTATGTACATAAAGATCTAAGAGATAAAGTGTGCAAGATCGATAAATCGATCTATGAGCTTAAACAAACACCTAAGATTTGGCACATTAAATTTGACCAAGTACTAAAGAGAGTTGGATTCAGTTCAGTCTCTCAGATAAGTGCCTCTACTATTGCTCGATGTCAAATCAAACAGTCATCATATGCCTATATGTGGATGACATGTTGATTCTGGGGTCAGACCTTGCCACATTGAGGAATACAAAATTCGCTCTCGCGAAAGCATTTAACATGAAGGAATTTGGTCCTGTAGATACCCTATTAGGTATGAAAGTTAGAGTAGACAATGAATGTGTCACTCCAAGTCATACTCATTATATTGAGCAGATTCTCACTACCCAACGTTATAAAGATTGTAGACCTGTTGAAACAACAATTGATCTAAATGTCAAGTTGAGTCCAAATGAAGGGACTAGCGTTGATCAAGTAAAATATTTAAAGATCATTGGAATTCTCATGTATGCCACAAGTTGCACTAGATCAGACATTGCCTTATCAGTAAGCATGCTGAATCGCTTCATCAGTAGTCCAGGCAAAGAGCATTGAGATGTCTTAGATCGGCTGATGAGGTACCTGAAAGGTACTAAAGATCATGCTCTGTGCTACACTGGTTACTCTCCTACATTGGAAGGATACTCTGATGTCTCCTAGTGTTCAGAAGTTGGGAACAGTAAGTCCACCAATGAATTTCTTTTCACTTTGGGTAGTGCTGCAGTCACTTGAAAATCTAAAAGATAAACTTATATAGTTTTGTTGTCTATGGAAGCCGAGTTGTTTGCCTTAGCTTCATCTAGTGAAGAGACGGATTGGATCAGAAATTTGATTCTAGATATTCTCTTGTCTAGACTTCAAGTCAATTCTTTGAGCTTGTACTATGATAATAAAGCAGCAGTTCAAGTCGTCAAGAATGTCCTTTTTAATACTAAGAGGCAACATGTACGACCGAGACACGCTCTATTAAATTATCTGAAATAACAAGACATTTTCACTTCGATCGATATGTGATCGAAGGATAATCTGGCTGATCCACTGATGAAAAGAATGCCTAAAAACCGTTCAATCAAAACAATGGAGGAAATGAGACTCAAGGCGATTTAAGATCAACCTTAGTTCAAGGTTAGGAGATTTAGTTCAAACTTAGTCCAAATGTTTTGATTTTTCCACTTTCCTTTGTCAAAACAAGCGTGTTGTGCTCCGCTGATGTTCGGGGTTGCTGAGTACGAATTTGATGAGTTGTTTCATTCCACATTTGATGTTAACAACTTCATCTGGTTTCATCTTCCTTATCGAGGAGGAGAGTGTTATTTCACATTTGATAACACAATCTGATTAAGTTTGGCTCTTCTTCTATTTATTGGTTTCATTCCATATTTGATGAGTTCCAATTAACTTTATAAGAACAGTAATAATGACATTCCACATAGGAACACAGATACAACTGCGGTGTCCAGAAATCCATAATATCATTTCTTTGAAAATAGATAATGGATTTTGAGGTACAACCTAAATACTCTACACATGTTTCCTCTTACCGAGAAAATTTAAAAGCCAGGTAAATGTAATTTTGAAAGATTGAGGGGTGCAACCTATAATATGCAAACTCCTAGGAGAGGGCACATATTTAACCCTCTTTATATATAAATATTTATATTTATGTACACTTTGATGTACATGAGTAAGCTTGTTCAATCCTGGAGTATCACAAGTACACAGTCCTTGATATTGTAATATGTTGGTTTTCTATTTCATTCAGTTATGTGCATTCTCAATAGAATATTTTGGGGGATTGAAGAAGTGCAAATAAGTTGCTTTAATTTATTATATATAGTTTACGAACGATAACGAAGGAGAATGGTACGTCCTCGTCATAAAATGGATTGTCAGAGGATGGTCAGAGGTGAGGATTACAGAGCCATAGGGATATTATGGAGCCAGAAATATGACTGTCTAAACAAGTTGCTTTAAAAGGGGGCAAAAAATATATTTTAATTACAATATACTTTTTAGAAAGAAAAATGGAAGAAAAAAAATTTAAGAACCCCACTTTTACCCATTCCCGGTCTCCTGGGCTCTAATTATTTAGACTCAGTTTGGCTCAGGTACAGTGACTGGAGAAACAGTGTGAAATAATCAGTTGTTTTACAGAGTAGTGACGGAATCTATGAAATTGTTTGAAAGAACAACATTTGCAGTGCATTTGCAAAGTAACTGTTTGACAAAATAATTGATTCTAAATAAAAATGCATATCCAAATCATAAATAACTTGCAAACAAATAGATATTTGTACCCAATGATATTTGTACTCAAATGCGATATTTGTACTCATTCTTAATATTTGTACTCATATATGATAATTCTTAAGAAAAATAACTTTTTGATCTCATATGTGTATAATGGTTTGGAACTACATTGCTAATCATCTGAATCCCCGTGACACCCCCAACTACAACATAAATCAGCGGCAAAACTGAAAAATCATACCAGAAATTACAGTTTAAATTAACGATTGAAGAGGGGGAGTCGGTCGGTGAGGGAGGAAAGGAACGCCGGCGAGCGAACAACGACGAACGGTGGCGAGAGTCTGCGAGCGAAGAAGGGGCATAGGTTACGCTGCAGGATCAGATTTATGGAGAAAAGACGAATGATTTTTGGGTACAAATATCCAGTTTGTTTTTAAAATAAAGAAGCTAATTTTTTTAAAAAAAATGGGTGTGAATATCCATTTATGCAGTAACAATAACAATTCCCCAGATTTTTTATTGAAAACTTGCACAATCGAAAATAATGTTTGAGAAAATCTTAGGGATCATGCCGAGCACTTGGAATGATCATACCCGAGAGAAGATGCGGACGCCGGAGTGTGGAGGAATTCCCGAGTATTTGAAGTGGACTATGATGAAAAACGTTTGAATGACCTCCTCCCGTTTGATTTGAATGTCGTGAGAACTGCTTCCATTCACGACTGCAAATGCATGTACAAGACGTATTTTTAAAAAACGTAAAATCTGGGTGAATTTTCAAAATATGTCTTGTACATACATTTTTGGAAAAATTATTCAACACGATAGTTGTATATCTCGTCGAGATCTACATCCTTCGTTCTAAACACTTTTCCTAAAAATATATGTAAAAGACATATTTCTAAAATACTTATTTTCAAAATAAAAGAGATTATATGCCCCAATTTTGTCTCTGATGAGAATTTAATCCGTTGAAAGTTTGACATATTTCAAAGGTCGAAGTCAACAAATTAGACTGATCGGCATTAATTTAAAATTACGAAGCCAGCCAATAAAAGTACGGAGAGTACATAGTTCAACTAGCCAGCCTGTTTTGACTTTGTACACACAAAATCTTGCTTCAATCATTCTATACACACTATTATGCAATAGGCTATCGGCACATAGGGCCTCATGCTTCGGAAATATCTTGCGTTCGTGTCACGGACGTTGTCGGGGACCAATGAAAACATCGCAAGCCATTGTGTCCAGTGTGCATGAGTTTACTATGCACCGCGGGACTCACAAAAACAGGCATATTCCGTGTGTTTCATTGGTCCTGAACGCGACAATGACGGCCCACTTGATTTTTTCACAAAATTACATCAAAATTATTTTCGATTATATATATATATATAAAATATACATAAATATTACAATTTTTATTTTGTAAAATAATATATGTTTTGATCAAAAAGTATTAATTTTGACTTTAATAAAGTTGATTGATTTAATGTATCAGCTCGAAAATAGCACGGATATGTCTAATGACAACCTTCCTTGAATAGACCGTCGACATGCCTAATGGCAACCTATCATACTAGGTGTAAGAGCTCTACTAAAAAACTTTTTGAATTTAAATGGATTTTCATCATTATTTCTAATTTTTTTGATAATGTAATTACTTGATTGAGCATTTTATTTTAATTTATTTGAAATAAATTATAATATATGTCAAGTCATTAAAATATAAAAATGACGACATAATTGATATTTTTTAATGTTTCACCAAAGATAATTTTTTCCTTATAATAATGAAAGATATATATTTCCATGTAATGTAAAAAAAATATAAACATCTATTCATTAAACATTTAACTTTCATGTTTAGTACATCTTCATTAACTATACTATATTAAAAGAAAAAAATATCATTTAATTAAACATTCAATTCTATATTTTACATTAAATTTTTAATTTCAATAATTTATATATTTTTTTATTTATTTTTTTAAAATTAGCGGACCCTCCACTCTAGTGGGATAAGAAAATTTTTGATACGTAATGCGCATGTATTAATGTCCGTGCACGAGAAGATTTGATTGTTTGATCGGCAAGTCGACGGTCGGATTTTCCGTGAAAATACGACCGTATTTTGACATTCCAAATACGAGCTTATTTTGACAGATCGGACAATCAAATTTTCTTGCGCACGGTACGTATACGTGCCCAAAAAATGTCTAGTGGGATAAAGACATGTGTGATGTTGTTCTTTAATTTTTTTTTTAAAATGCTATGATATAAAAAAAGTCTCTTACCTACAATAAAAAATTGTTTTTCAAGCTGCTCGCAAATCCCCGTGCACACATAAAAAAAGAGCGATGAGCAGAGTATAGCGCTCGATGGTTTGCGTGCGGCGGGAGCGTCGTAGAGCCAGGACAATGTTATTGTCGGAGTACTGTCGCGCGAGGCACTGGATGTCCCCAGGCATTGTCGCGGACCTCGCGGTAAAGGTACTGTTGCAGTTGGTTGTAGGGGTGGAGCCCGATGTCTATCACTCCTAGAGCTGTCACGGTTCCGGTTCGGTTCCGGTTCTACTAAAATCATGAACCGAACCGCCAAGATAACGGTTCTTCAAGTTAGAACCAAAACCTTATTTGATTTGACCGGTTCCGGTTCCATCAGATTTTTTGGAACCGTCGTGTCAACGGTTCCGGTTCCGGTTTAACAAGAACCAAAACCAAACCAATTACTAACGGTTCGGTTCGGTTCTATGCGGTTCGGTCCGGTTCCAATCGGTTACAACTAAAACAAAAACCAAATTTGACATAATGAAATAAAAGCAGTCTGCAAAAAATTCAAAACACCTTCAAAATAGAAATAATTAAGTTGCACACTCCTCGACGGTCTCTTCCACGATCGGTGGTCTAGTATATGTCGTCTACCTATGCGTGTAGACTTGTTATGACGTCTAGTTGGCTTGTGCGTGTCTCGTCGACATGCTTCTATGTGGTTCGGTCCGGTTCAAATGAGTTCTAACTAAAACAAAACCAAACTTGACGGAGTGAAATAAAAACAGTCTGCAAATAGTAAAACTCAAAACAACAACGAAATAAAAATAATTAAGTTGCGCACTACTCGTCGGTCTCTTCCACGATTTGTGGGCTAGTATCTGTCGCCTTCCTACGTGTAAAGATTTGCCACAACGTCTAGTTGGCTTGCGCGCATCTCGCCAGCTTGCGCAACCGTAATAATCGGCTACAATTAGTTGTGTCTTTTATGATTACTATTTAATAGTAATTGTATAGCTTCTATATTTTTAAAATAAAATATTTCAGAAAAATATGTAAGTAAAATTAAAAATATATTATGTAACTGTATAAAAAAATGTACTGTAAAAACAGATTTCAAACGCACCAATGTCAAACCATACCACACGGTTTTGGTGCGGTTTTGTTCAGTCCCAAACCGACCCATTTTGGTGCGATTACAGTTTGGGTCCAAACCACACCAGTTTCACCCATGATTGTAAGTATAAATATTATAGATAGATTATAAAATTATAATAATATTTTAATAAAATTAATAAAAATAAACGGGTTGCGGTTCGGTTCTATTTCGGTCCGGTTCGGATCAGGTCCAAAAATCTTAAAACCGCTTGATATTTGTATGTTGCGGTTCCGGTTCCGGTTCCGGTCCGGATAATAAAATGTAAGAATCACACCCAAACCAAAGTTGTTCACGGTTCCAAAATTCAAAGCAGAACCCGAATAATTTGCAAACGGTTTGGTCCGGTTCTTTGCGATTCCTGTTCGATTCCGGTTCGGTTTATGATTTTCGGTTTTAAGTGACCGCTCTAATCACTCCGTAATAATTTATAAGCGAAAAAAAAATCCTCTAGGAAAACATCCATTTTCAATTTTTCCCCTTTTTATTATACAATTTTTAATTTTTAAAATATGTGTTTTTTTTTAGTTAAAAAAATATGCTCTCATATAGGCAAAGTTCCCTATCAACAATAAAAATATGTTTTCTCCCCCACTCCCAAACCTACATGCACGCGACAAAAATGCGTGACAGGTAGTGTATAATGTGCCCGGGTTTGCGAGCGTCGAGAGCACCGTCACATTGACTGCAATGTCGTGGTTGAGATATTGTCGTGCGGGACCCTGTCCCCCACACAGTATTACAATCAGGATACAAAACATCATGCACGGGCGAAGCCCGCTTGTTGCGGTCGAATGCCGCCCGAGAGCATCAAGTACGGACATAGCCCGTGCAAAGATGCTCGTGTATATAATAATAATAATAATAATAATAATAATAACAAAAATCTCCGGTCCCCATGGAGCTGCAAGTACGCTAAGGGCAACGTTGCGCGTGCGTCAAGCGTTCCGCCCCTTCGGCCAAGATTTTACCGAACCAATAAAATTCATTTTATTATTTAAATAAAAAAAGAAAAACTAAAAATAAAATCGTCCTATATAAAAGCATAGAGTCATAATAATACATCAGCATCCGAGCCGTCCGTCTTCTTCCTCCGGCGAACAAATCTGCCGCCGGAGCAGTTCCGGCAGCTTCCTCAATGGGCCCGGTCATCAGAAAGCTCATCACGGAGGCAAAACGTAGAAAGCGAAGGCTTTCGGCGGGAAGCTACCGGCGCCTCCTTAGCTACGACGGCGACGCCGAGCGGCCGGCGGCGATCCCGAGAGGCTACCTGCCGGTTCTGGTGGTCGGCGGCGGCGAGGAGGAGGCGGAGGAAAGGTTCCTCGTGCACATCAAGATGCTGAAAAAACCGTGCATGGCGGCGCTTTTACAGAAGGCGGCGGAGGAGTTCGGCTACGGGCAGGCCGGAATTCTGAGGATTCCCTGCGGAGTGGAGCATTTTAGAAGAGCGGTTGAGAATTGATTAGTTGATTTACATCTTTTTATTTGACTTTTTTTTTTCTTTTAAATTTCATTTTGTGCTTCAAATGAATTTCATTTATGTTATTCTTTGCTCCAACTTGTAAAATTGATTTATACCGTTTTATTTGATTTTTTTTAAAATTCATTTTGCCCTTCAAATGAATTTCATTTATGTTATTCTTGCGACCTTTTTTTGCTCCAATGAATTTGGGCAAAAAAACCGCCGTCATAAAATATGTGTTTAACAGAACAATGAGTATGACAACTATTAAGAAAAAATGGTAATTTTGAACATAAAAGTGTGTGAAGCTCCTTAGTTAAGGATCTGTTTGGCCCATAGTTGGCAGTCCTGATCGCCCGACCTCATCTAAGGAACTTAATTCATTTTATATACAAAACTAAGTTTAGTTTTTAATTACGTGACGATTATAATTATATTCTATGACATTGACACCACTGTCCAAACGGATTCGGATCCTCTCCATTTCAAATGAAATGGAGGGGATCCATTTCATCTTTTAATGATCAAGATCAGTCCAAATAATATCCTGTGGATGAGATTTTTTAGAATAAAAAAAATATAAAAGGCTAGGAATGAGTGAACCTGTTGGATCAAGATGCAAGCCATCATGGTCATGAACTGGATCCCCTCCATTTCGTCAGAAATGGAGAGGATCCTGATTTTGTCCAAACTCACCGGAACAAAAACGACGCGCTAAACCGAGTATAAGTCATGAATGTTGGTGGTTGAATACAAATGAGAGGATTTTGCCTTTTTGTAGATGTGGAAAGGACCCAAACTAGCCACTCTTCATGCATGCATGTTCCTTCTAGACCCTTCTACACATGTTTGAGTACTTGAACTATCTACATTCTTCTAGGCTATTGTGTAATCATAGCATAGAACATTCTATATAAAAAAACAAGAAGGATCAACAAGTCGTTCGAAAAAATTTAGTCGAGGCTAGCCGCCTATCAAATAAAAAAGTTTGTACATGGAGGGTTCATATATATGCGGGCTCCTCGACGTGCGCATCTTGACATTACAAGTACAGGAAGAGGCCAGAATGTTAAAAATGTTGAAATGTGAATAGGGGCGGTCTGGATGTGCAGACTGCGTAGACCGCGCAGGTCACGCGACTTGATTCTCAGTTTGCGTGGTTTGTTCCTTGACCATTTGAAGTCCACACGGTCTGACTCGGCTGTCCGCACAGCTATGTGGCTTGATGTTGCTAATCGACTGCGCGATCTGATTTCTGCCAGACCATCAGTTGTGCGGTTAGAGTCTTCTATCCGCCTTTCTGTTGGTTGTTTTCCTATCCTCTTTTGCGGTGACCGCATCCCCTTGTTCGCCTATAAATAGGTCCCTGACCTCGTTATTCTTAACTGGAAGTGTGAGAACTGTAGTTTTAGTTAAGTTTGCGGTTAGATTTTCTTTAACTGCGTGACAATGAGAAGTAATCTGTGTAGCTGTGTTTGCAGGTTGTGCGGCTAGCACTAGACAACTAGGCGAATAGTTCTGTCGGTATGTCTGTAAAGCCTCAGTGTGGAAAGCGGGCAACAATCGGCGGTTAAGCGACTAGGTTGCGGGCTGAGCGACTACTTCGGTGTCTTCTTCCTTTGCAGTTCACAAGCAGTTCAATAAATCAGTTCGAATGTTCCTTGCGGGTTGACTGTTTTCTAGTTTCGTAGAGTAGTGTCTGTTCGTGTGGCTTCTGCAGTTAGGCGACTTCAACGGTCAGACGACCAGAAGTGCGGACAGGTGGTCATCCAGCAGTTTCCAATAAGGTAGTTCGCACGACCTTGCAGTTAGAGGCGTGGTCTGGTGGCTTGGCGGTCTTAGTGTTCAGTCCGTCAGTTTTGTACTTGTCTATTTTCTTTGATCTCCATCAGGTGCATTGTGAAATCATGTATTGCAATGTATGTCTTGTCTTGTAAAAAAATTAATAATATAAGTATTGTTCTTGCATCTTCTATTTGAAGTGATTTACTTCACTTGGTTGGTTGAGAGTGGTCATGGGACCTCCCATTTATAAAATTTTACATGTTATCAGAGGAACAGAAGTTTTAGCAGTCATCAACTATCTGGACCTTGCTAAGTACCTTTGGAAGTCAAGTGAACCAGGTCTCTAGTGTTGGAAGGTGGATATGCAAAAGGTAATGGTATTGAGATGTTAACTCAGGTTAACTACAAGAAGTGGAAGTCTTGCATGAAAAAAGCTATTTACTCGGCGAGGAACTCTTGGAGGTCGTCGGTGGAGATGATAGACATGAAGTCGTTGCTACTGGAGCTAATGCTCAAGTGGTGAGAGCATGGAGGAGAACCAATGTTAAGACAGAGTTTACTCTAAAGAGGGCTAGTTCACCGGAACTAATCGACCACATCATTGGGTGTAGGCCAGCTGTAGAGATTTGGAGTTTTGGACGGCCTAGAATGGTTCGTTCAATAAGAAGAATATAGCTAGGTTACAGTTTCTTGAGAATGAGTTGGCTAGAGCAACTCAGGGAGATCTACCTATCTCTTCTTTCTTCTTAAAAATGAAGAACGTATGTGCTGAGATTTCAGCACTCGACACTGATGAGTCTATCTTTGAGGTTAAGTTAAAGAGACACATCATCCGCAGCTTACAGAAGGAGTATCTTGCGTTCATTACTTTACTGCAGTGGTGAGCTACACAACCATCTCTGCTGGAGTTGGAAAACTTGCTTGCCTCTCAAGAGAGCTTAGCGAGACGGATGGTTGGAGTCTCTATCTCAGGGGGAGATAGTGAAGTTCTGTACTCTGGAAAGAAGAAGAGGTGGGACAAAAATAAGTCTCGTGGAGGAGATGATGCTTCTACCTCATCATGACAAGAGAGGAGCAAACCTCCTAAGGATGATGAAGGTAAGAAGGGAGGTCTCAATGTACAACCCCGTATTCGCGAAAAGTGGGCCCCAAACAAGGCGGATGCGTTTTTAAGCTTTTTGGAGATTTTGCACTCTCGGTGGCCAATTTTGGCCCTGACTTGGAAATATACTAGTAGGGGGGGAAATTTTACCTCCCCCCCGGTGGCCCCTTCTTTGAGGCAGGTGCAACGGATTGGCAGGGGCGAGACTGGCCCGGGGCCGGGTCTCGCCCGCCCCGCGGGCAGGTGGGGGCGAGACTGGCCCGGGGCCGGGTCTCGCCCGCCCCGCGGGCAGGTGGGGGCGAGACCGGCCCGGGGCCGGGTCTCGCCCGCCCCGCGGGCTGGTAGGGGCGAGACCGGCCCGGGGCCGGGTCTCGCCCGCCCCGCGGGCTGGTGGGGGCGAGACCGGCCCGGGGCCGGGTCTCGCCCGCCCCGCGGGCTGGTAGGGGCGAGACCGGCCCGGGGCCGGGTCTCGCCCGCCCCGCGGGCTGGTGGGGGCGAGACCGGCCCGGGGCCGGGTCTCGCCCGCCCCGCGGGCAGGTGGGGGCGAGACCGGCCCGGGGCCAGGTCTCGCCCGCCCCGCGGGCAGGTGGGGGCGAGACCGGCCCGGGGCCGGGTCTCGCCCGCCCCGCGGGCAGGTGGGGGGCGAGACCGGCCCGGGGCCGGGTCTCGCCCGCCCCGCGGCTGGTGGGGGCGAGACCGGCCCGGAGCCGGGTCTCGCCCGCCCCGCGGGCTGGTGGGGGCGAGACCGGCCCGGGCTGGGTCTCGCCCGTCCTGCGGTTTGGCATGTGGGCTCTCCCCATACTTGGCCCCCTTTGGGCCTTGTCGTTACCGTTTTGCCCCCGGGATGTTTTTACCTCTTTGCCCCCCGGCGTGGCGGTTTCCTGTTGGCCCGAGGCCTTTTGGCCATGGGGGTATTTTGGTCATTTCTACCCCCAGGACTTGGAAAAACTATAAATAGACCCCCTTGGGTGCCTTGGAGAGGATCTTTTTCGGAGCTTCCTCCTCCCTTAGCTTCTTCTTGGTAGAGTAGAGAGAGCTCTCCAAGGCGCCCAGCCTAGCCCTTTGGTAAGGGAGGGGAAGAGCTCAGGTAGCCTTCCGGGTGTGAGGTGGGACCTCCGCGCTAGAGCCGAGGGTCTGTTCATAGTCTCCTAAGTCTCCGGTCCGTGACGTTCTCTCGAGTGTAGTAGGTGTGAGGTCACCCCTTTCAGGGACCCTGAACTCCACAGAGGTCAATTTTGGCTTCAACACTTTGGTGCGGTGAGCGTGGAGAGTGACCAGCACAGAAGATCTAGGGAGAGAGTCATGACTGGAGGTCAGGGAGGTAGTGATGATCTCGGTGAGCTCCCTGGCTCAGGACCCTTTGTGGGGAGGCAAGAGTTCATGGCCTCCATCCAGGGTATCATGGAGATGTTGCGAAGCATTGCTCCTCAGGGTGACAGCTCCACCCCGACCCCCAGGAGCTAGCTCCCCCCCTCGACGAGTCGAGTCCCAGGGGTCTAGGCGAGATGACCCCAGCGGGGGGAGAAGGAAGTGCACCAGGAAGAAGGCCAGGGAAGGAGAGGATGGGAGATGGGGTCGAGCGAGACCTCACCGGCCGGGAGTTGTTCTCTAGCCCGGCAAGTGCCAACCTCCCAGGCGAGCAGGTTGCGCGAGTGGAGGTGGCGAGACCTCCCCTTAGGGGGTCACCCTTCAGCAAGCTGATCATCTCAGCTCCCGTTCCCGAGGGATTCAGAGAGCCAGACATGGTTTACTATACGGGGAAGGATGATCCCGTCCAGCATCTGCAGTGGTTCGAGGATGCCGTCTCCATCAGGCCGATGACAGATGCCTTCAAGTGTCGCCTCTTCGCGATCACGTTGAAGGAGAAGGCAAGGGACTGGTTCCATCAACTCCCTCCAAGGTCGATCTATGGGTTCGAGGACTTGAGCCGGAGCTTCCAGCTCCGCTTCTCCACCTCCAAGAAGCGGAAGAGGAGCCCCGAGTCCATCTTCCTGATAAGGCAGGGGGCCGAGGAGTCGCTGGCCCGTTACGTAGACAGATTCCAGGGGGAGATCCTGGAGGTCCAAGAGATGCCAGAGTATGCTCTCCAGATGGCCTTCACCGTTGGGCCGAAGGAGGGCTTCTTCAAGATGAGCTTGACCCAGAAGGCCCCCCTTTCCTTCGAGGAGCTGATGGAAAGGGCGGCAGAGGAGATTGCCATGGAGGCGGCCAACCCGGCGTTTGTCAAGAAGTTGGTAAAGCTGACAGAGACGGAGGCAAAGGAGCAAGGTGGCTCGAGGCCTCAGGAGGGAAGAAGGAGAGAGGAGCGGAGAGCTCAGGAGGGTCCGGAACCAGGTTGGAAGCAGCAGGGAGGACCCGCTCAGGGCCCGGGAAGAGGTTACGCCCATGATGGGGGAAACTTCCATGGGGGGCAAGGAAGGTTCAACTTCCAGAGGCAAGCCCCTAGGCAGCTCCTACCCCCACCACAGCAAGCGATGGAGATTGGTCGAAGAGAGAGGAGGAATCGCCAGGGAAGGAGAAGGGTCAGGGTAGAGTTGCCGTACTGTGACTTCCACCAGGTGGAGGGGCACGCCACAGCTACCTGCCCCGAGTTCCTGGAGGCGAGGGGGGCGAGAGGCCCTGCCCAGCTGCAGCCACCAGTGCGGGTTGAAGAGGTTCTGCCCCAAGGAGGGGATGATGTTTGTGAGGACCGGGTCGATGTCGGACCCCGAGGCGGTATAGCAGTGATCCATGGTGGAGTGGGGATCGAGGCCACTCGGAAGGCAAGCCTCCATGTCATGTACCGAAGGAGCGTCGCCTCAACCTCCCAGACCCCGCCCCAGGAGGAGAAGATCACCTTCTCGGTGAAGGACCTACCGGATCATGAGGATCCGTTCTGCGATGCGCTGGTCATCCAGACAGCCATCGAGGGCTACAGCGTCTCCCGAATCTTGGTTGACAACGGGAGCTCCGTCAACGTCGTTTTCAGGAAGGCTTTTGATGAGATGAAGGTAGAGCCAAGGAGGGTGTTGGCCTCGGACGGACCACTGTTCGGATTCTCAAGAGAAAGGAAGGAGGTCGAAGGTGGAGTAGGGCTCCAAGTAAAGTTGGGAGGGGTCTCAAGAAACTGCCGGTTCGTCATTGTTGACGCTCCAAGCAGCTACAACGCCATCTTCGGAAGGCCCCTCATCAGCGCCTTTCGTTGCGTGCAATCTTCCTTCCACCAATGCATCAAGTTCAGCTCCGGAGGGATCCAGGTCAGAGTCAAGGGGGACTCCGGGATGGCAAGGCAGTGCTACATCACGGCTGTCAACACCATCTCTTGGTTGGCCCAGGCAGAGGAGATGGAGAAGGTCATGGAGAGCTTGAGCAAGATGGATGTGCCCGAGGAAAAGGAAGCGGAAGACGGCCGTCATACCCGGGCCCCATGAGGGTGCCTCGCCTTGCGGTAGTTTTTTCATTTTTCTTGTCTTGTAACAAGTGCTACCCCTGACCAGCTGAATCGGGGGGATCATGTAACCCATCTATTTCTCCCCGTTTGAGGACGTAGGATTTGGTAAGGGATTGATTGAGATGCTTAGTTCTTTTGCTCCGAGACGGTCCCGCTGCCCAGGCTCTCACTAGCTGGGCAGGGTCGGTGGTACCTCTCGTTGATGCCTAGTTGTCTCACCTCGAGACGGATTCCGCTGCCAGGCTCTCACCCAGCTGGCAGGGCAGGTTGATCTCTCGGAGGGTGAGAAGGTCTCACCTCGAGATGGATTCCGCTGCCAGGCTCTCACCTAGCTGGCAGGACAGGTTGATCTCTCGTGGAGGCTAAGTCCTGTAGCTCCGAGATGGATTCCGCTGTCAGGCTCTCACTAGCTGGCAGAGCAGGTTGATCTCTCGTGGAGGCTAAGTCCTTTAGCTCCGAGATGGATTCCGCTGTCAGGCTCTCACTAGCTGGCAGAGCAGGTTGATCTCTCGTGGAGGATAAGTCCTTTAGCTCCGAGATGGATTCCGCTCTCAGGCTCTCACCTAGCTGGCAGGGCAGGTTGATCTCTCGTGAAGGCTAAGTCATTTAGCTCCGAGATGGATTCCGCTGCCAGGCTCTCACCTAGCTGGCAGGGCAGGTTGATCTCTCGTGGAGGCTAAGTCCTGTAGCTCCGAGATGGATTCCGCTGCCAGGCTCTCACTAGCTGGCAGGGCAGGTTGATCTCTCGTGGAGGCTAAGTCCTTTAGCTCCGAGATAGATTCCGCTGTCAGGCTCTCACTAGCTAGCAGGGCAGGTTGATCTCTCGTGGAGGCTAAGTCCTTTAGCTCCGAGATGGATTTCGCTGTCAGGCTCTCACTAGCTGGCAGGGCAGGTTGATCTCTCGTGTAGGCTAAGTCTTTTAGCTCCGAGATGGATTCCGTTGTCAGGCTCTCACTAGCTGGCAGGGCAGGTTGATCTCTCGTGGAGGCTAAGTCCTTTAGCTCCGAGATGGATTCCGCTTTCAGGCTCTCACTAGCTGGCAGGGCAGGTTGATCTCTCATGGAGGCTAAGTCCTTTAGCTCCGAGATGGATTCCGCTGTCAGGCTCTCACTAGCTGGCAGGGCAGGTTGATCTCTCGTGGAGGCTAAGTCCTTCAGCTCCGGGATGGATTCCGCTGCCGGGCTCTCACTAGCTGGCAGGGCAGGTTGATCTCTCGTGGAGGCTAAGTCCTTTAGCTCCGAGATGGATTCCGCTGTCAGACTCTCACTAGCTGGCAGGGCAGGTTGATCTCTCGTGGAGGCTAAGTCCTTCAGCTCCGGGATGGATTCCGCTGCCAGGCTCTCACTAGCTGGCAGGGCAGGTTGATCTCTCATGGAGGCTAAGTCCTTTAGCTCCGAGATGGATTCCGCTCTCAGGCTCTCACTAGCTGGCAGGGCAGGTTGATCTCTCGTGGAGGCTAAGTCCTTCAGCTCCGGGATGGATTCCGCTGCCAGGCTCTCACTAGCTGGCAGGGCAGGTTGATCTCTCGTGGAGGCTAAGTCCTTTAGCTCCGAGATGGATTCCGCTGTCAGGCTCTCACTAGCTGGCAGGGCAGGCGTACCTCTCGTGGAAGCCCAAGTCCCTTCGCTCCTGGGTAGTCTCGCTGCCAGGCTCCCACTAGCTGGCAGGGCCGGTGGTACCTCTCGTAGAGCAAGTGTTTGTACCCCCGAGGCCGTCTCGTCACCCAGGCTCTCATTAGCTGGCTTGACAGGTTGACCCCTCCGGAGTCGCGCGCAAAGAGTACACTCTGTTAATACGTGGGGTTGGACGTTTCTTTCCGAGCTTGTGCCAACCTCGAAAAGAGTGGGGATTGTGTACAACCCCGTATTCGCGAAGGGTGGGCCCCAAATAAGGCGGACGCGTTTTTAAGCTTTTTGGAGATTTTGCACTCTCGGTGGCCAATTTTGGCCCTGCCTTGGAAATATACTAGTAGGGGGGAAAATTTTACCTCCCCCCCCCCCCCCCCCCCCGGTGGCCCCTTCTTTGAGGCAAGTGCAACGGATTGGCAGGGGCGAGACTGGCCCGGGGCCGGGTCTCCCCCACCTGCCCCGCGGGCTGGTGGGGGCGAGACCGGCCCGGGGCCGGGTCTCGCCCGCCCCGCGGGCAGGTGGGTGTGAGACCGGCCCGGGGCCGGGTCTCGCCCGCCCCGCGGGCTGGTGGGGGCGAGACCGGCCCGGGGCCGGGTCTCGCCCGCCCCGCGGGCTGGTGGGGGCGAGACCGGCCCGGGGCCGGGTCTCGCCCGCCCTGCGGTTTGGCATGTGGGCTCTCCCCATCCTTGGCCCCCTCTGGGCCTTGTCGTTACCGTTTTGCCCCCGGGATGTTTTTACCTCTTTGCCCCCCGGCGTGGCGGTTTCCTGTTGGCCCGAGGCCTTTTGGCCGTGGGGGTATTTTGGTCATTTCTACCCCCAGGACTTGGAAAACTATAAATAGACCCCCTTGGGTGCCTTGGAGAGGATCTTTTTCGGAGCTTCCTCCTCCCTTAGCTTCTTCTTGGTAGAGTAGAGAGAGCTCTCCAAGGCGCCCAGCCTAGCCCTTTGGTAAGGGAGGGGAAGAGCTCAGGTAGCCTTCCGGGTGTGAGGTGGGACCTCCGCGCTAGAGCCGAGGGTCTGTTCATAGTCTCCTAAGTCTCTGGTCCGTGACGTTCTCTCGAGTGTAGTAGGTGTGAGGTCACCCCTTTCAGGGACCCCGAACTCCACAGAGGTCAATTTTGGCTTCAACACTCAAATGCTTCAGATGCAAAAAGTTTAGTCACTTCAACAATAAATGCAAGATTAACCTTCAGCAAGGCCACACTGCAGAGAAAGGAGGTGAATCCAAGAGGGAAGGTGAGTGGGGAACTGCTTCATGGCAGACATGACGACAATGTCTGTTGGTGGCTTCACCTCCATCAATTTTCAGGAGGATTGAATCGTCGACTCCGAGTGTGATTATCACCTCACCGGTGATGAGTCGAAGTTCTCCACTTTATAAGTGTACAAAGGTAATGATATTATTACAACATATGACATTGTTCATGCAGTTGAGAAGGAGAGAACGGTTTATTTAGGCAGAGATAGGAGTCTTCTCATCTTAAGGAGTGTATATCACGTGTAGGGGATGAAGAAAAACTTGTTCTCGGTGACCAATGCGGTTGATGCTGGTTATCACGTTCTATTTGTTCGAACAGAAGTGAAGTTCTTGAAGAACTTGTCAACAATAAAGACTGATGTTACCCACGTTGGGAGAAGGGTAAAGGACTTGTTCGTTTTGTCGACAAGTTCCTATGTTGAAAAGATGAGGGCAAATGACGGCGCTGCTATTTGGCACGAGAGACAGAGACATATAGGGATGTATAAGCTAAAGGTTATGGTAGAGAAGAGCCTGTTGAATGACTTGTCTAGTATTTCCTCCCTAGGCAACGATCATGTGTGTGCGAGATGCCAATATAGAAAGATATATCGCCTTCCATTTGACAAGTCGTTGTCCAGGTGTAAGACACCTTTAGAGTGCATTCATAGCGACTTGATGAGACAGTGCCTCACTCCCTCTTGTTTAGATAACAAATACATGATTGTCCCTGTTGATGACTTCACCTCGTATACTTGGGTGTACTTTATGAAATAAAAATCAGAAGCCTTCGAGAAGTTTTTGGAGTTCAAGGAGCTCGTTGAAGGCATACTTAATCTGCAGATAAAGAGGTTGAGAACAAATAATGGGGAAGAGTTTACTTCCGCCGAGTTCTTCAACTTATGCAGAAAGCATGAGATTAAGAGAGAGCTCTTTTGTGCACACTCCTCAACAAAACGAAGTTGAAGAGAGGAAGATCTATCATCTGGAGGAGACCTACAAGAGCTGGCTTCATACCAAAGACATTCCCCGGGATTTTTGGGTAGAGGGAATGACCTGTGCATCATAAGTCATCAACAAGATGCTCTTGAGTGTTGTCAACATGAAGTCTCCACATGAACTGATATTGAGGAGAAGCTCAACGTGGCTCACCTTCGGGTGTTCGGTTCAAACAACTATGTGCACGTTCCATATGCTCTCAAGACAAAGCTAGATGCTAAAACAAGGAAGCTTGTCTTTATTGGTTATGATGAGCGAAAGAAGGGCTGAAAATGTATGGATCTTGAGACAAGTAAATTTGTTGTCTGGAGGGACGTGATATTCGACATGTTGACATCATACTAGGGTAGTTTTTTGTGGAACTATAAGAGAACAGAGAGGAAGGAAGAAGGCAGGAAGCTGCTGAAGATTTTTTGGTGGAGTTGGATGTGTCTCCAAGAGCTCCGGCTGCATGAAGCTCAGACGCAGGTGATTCTAGTTCTGGAAGCAGGTGGCGATGCTCCTAGTGTGCCCATCAGAAGAGCTGATACAAAAGAGGTAGCTGAAGTGATGGAGCATGGTCAGACCTTACGAAGGTCGAAGAGGACCATCACACCAGCTCGGTACAGAGATGGTCACGCGGTGAGCTTGATCTCATGTTTCTTTGTCGAACCTCTAAATGAGCAGGAGCTGTCGTGCTATAAGAACGTCATTGGAGTACTAAAAGAGTGAGAAGATACCATGAATGAGAAGATGACCTCCCTCAGAAAGAACGAAACTTAGGATCTTGTGCCCAAGGTAGAAAACTCTTGTTATGTGCAAATAAGTCTACAAGCTGAAGAAGGAAGCAGACAACAGTATCGAGTGGTATAAGGCTCGCCTTGCTGCTCGATGGTTCTCATAGCAGTACGAAGAGCACTATGAAGAGACATTTAGTGTTGTGGCCAAGATAATGTCAGTAAGGATGACGATTGCTTTGGATGTAAGGCATGTAAGATTTGACAACTCGACGTGAAAAATGTTTTTCTTTATAAGGAGATAGACAAGGACATCGCCATGATACAACCACCAGGGTATGTGTCCAAGACTCATCCAGGACATGTCTGCAAGCTCAAGAAGACCATATATGGCTTGAAGTAGGTGTCTCGGGCCTGCATGGAAAGATTGTCGAGTATCTACAGTTTTGCGGGTATTTTGCATTTGACTAAGACTCGAGTCTGTTCATCAAGAAGAGGGGAGAGCTTCGACTCCTGGTACTGCTATTTGTTAACGACATGATCGTGACATGGAACTCTGACGAAGAGATAACAAAGCTTAAGACCGAGCTATCTATTCGGTTTGAGATGAAGGATCTTTGTGAGCATCACAATTTCCTTGGTTTGGAAGTGGAGAGGAAAAAGAGCGGTGTGCTCGTCTCCCAAAAAGGATATGCGGAGCGAATCATGAAGTGGTTCGGCATGAGGGAGGGAAAGAGCAACTCTACTCCACTTGAAGTCGGGATAAAGCTTCGACGAGATGAAGGGATAGTTCTTCCAGATCTCTTAGTCTTCCGAGCTCTGGTTGAGAGCTTAATATACTTGACAATTACGAGACCGAATATTTCATATATTGTTGGTTGAGTAAGTCAGTATATGCAGGAGCCCAGAAAGCCTTATCTAGTGACGACAAAGAGTATTTTGAAATACGTGAAGTCCGCCTCGGACATGAGGCTCTTTTATGAGAAGGTCATGAGCTTTAACTCGCACAAGTTCACGTATGTTGATTATGAGGGAGATTCAGATGATCAGAAGTCGATATTTGGATGTCTTCATGTACGGATCGACAACTATCTCGTGGTGCAGTAATAACAAGATGCTGTGTCTGTCTCCACTACAGAAGCAGAATACAAGATGCCGGCCCTGGCAGCCAAAGAGGTCATCTAGTTGTGCATGCTGGTGGAAGATATCCATGAGTAGGTGCGAGATTCTACTCTGCTTCACAGTGACAATGAGAATGCTCTGAAATTGGTTACAAATCCAGTGTCACGCACAGACAAAGTACAATGAGATCAAGCATCACTTTGTTCGGGAGAAGGTGCTTAAGGGATCTCTGATGGTGGAGTATGTGCAGAACAAGGACAATGACCCTGACATCTTCACAAAGCCACTGTCGAAGGGACTGTTTGAGCAGTTGCGGGGATTGCTTGATCTGACTTCCACTTCCCACTTCAAGGGGATTGTTAAAAATGTTGAAGCGTGAAGAGGACGGTCTGACTGCGGGAGACTGCGCAGACCTCGGAAGACCGCGCAGACCGCAAGAGACTGCGCAGGTCGCGTGACTTGATTCCCAATTCATGTGGTTTGTTGCTTGGTCATTTGAAGTCCACACAATCTAACTCAACTGTCTGCACAACTGTGCGGCTTGATGTGGCTAACCGACCGTGCAGTCTGATTTTTGGCAGACCGCTAGTTGCGCGGTTAGAGATTTCTATCCGCCTTTCTGTCTGCGATTTTCCTATCCTCTTTAGCGGCGATCGCATCCCCACGCCCAGCTATAAATAGAGGTCCTGACCTCGTTATTTTTAACTAGAAGTGTGAGAACTATAGCTTGGATTAAACTTGTAGTTAGATTTTTTTTAACTGTACAACAAGAAGTAATCTATGTAGTTGTGTTTGCAAGCTGCGCGGCTAACATTGGACGACTAGGCGACTAGTTCTATCGGGCTGTCAGTAAAGTCTCAGTGTGAAAAGCAGACAGCAGTCGGCTAGGTCGCTGGCTGAGCGACTACTTCATTGTCTTCTTCCTTGGCAATTGGCAAGCAATTCAATAAATTAATTAGTCTGTTCATTGCGGGTTGACTGTTTTCCAGTTCAGTAGAGCAGCTTCAGCAGTCAGGCAACCAAAAGTGGATATGTGGTTATCAAATAGTTTCCAATAAGACAATTCGCACAACCTCGCGGTTAGAGGTGCGGTTTGACGGCTAAGTGGTCTCAGTGTTGAGACCGCCTGCTTTGTACTTGTTTATTTTCTTTGATCTCCATCAGATGCATTACGAAATCATGATTATTCTTGCATTTTCTATTTACTAGTGATTTACTTCACTTAGTTGGTTGAAAGTGGTTCAGCGATCTCCTCTTTATAAAATTTTACAGAGAAGTCGACCATAACTAAACAACTAAGGTATAAATATAATATAATGTGTCAAATGAACAAGTAAATGTTCCACAAGGTAGTCACGATCATGCTAGACAATTAAGTTGATCGACCATACTATTTCAAAGGGAAATACACTCAGAAATAATACAAAAACCACAAGATTTATATGATTCACACCAATATGAGTTACGTAGGGCAGTAGCAGGTCATTTCACTGAATGGAACAATAGAAACGATTGCAAACGCGGAAGTGATTGAACTGGATAAATTCATGAGAAAAGGACGGATCAACGCGAGATCAAATCATGTTGAAGAGTTGGTTACTTTTCCCCTCCATTTTCATCATGTTTCTAGTAATGTCTTAGAACACAGAAATCACATAAAACCAGACAAGTGTTACCATAAAAAAACAACAAATTAGCACCTTTTGATGTTCTTTGCTGCCCAAAATCCCTATTTCTGACAGTTTGGACAGAATTGGGGATTTGAAATTAGCATTAGAGATCATTTTAAATTAAATTTAACCTCCAATTCAAATACTGAAGCCTCAATTCTGCCCAACTGAACAGAGTTAAGGGTGGTCTGTTTGGTTGGTAGAATTAGGGCTTCAAAAGTAAAACTAGAGGTCAAATTGTAATGAAAATGGAGCTGCAATTCTAATTGAAGGGCCCCAATTCCGTCCACATGAATGTACTGTAAACTTTCTGTTGCAGCCCCCCCACGCCCCCCCCCCCCCCCCCCCCCCCCCACCCCCCTGCATTTTTTTCCATCACCCTAATCTCAAAGGAACAAATTCATGATAAATATGAAGAAAAGCATGATTTTTCCTGAGAATATTTATGTTTGGACAATTCTGGACTGGGAATTCTCTTGTATACTATCGTAGTACTTGCTGAAAGAGCAGTCACCACCACTCTTTTCCATCTGCAAAAAGTAAATCATTATATAAGTTATCTCAAAGGAATATTTACCAAAAGTTCTCCTTGAAGTTAGCATAATTACAGCTGGCACCCCTCTAATTTTTGAAATTACAAATACACTCCCTTGTAAGTTCCAATTACATAACATCCATGCACAAAAATGCCACTAAGAGTAAAGTTCTGTTTGGTTGGGTTGTGGCTGATGGAAAACTAATGATAGGGAATGGAGTTTGAGAGAAGTGTTGTTTTTAAAAATTCAGAGTTTGTTAAAAAATGTTTGGGTGAAATGGAATTTGTAAAATAAAGTTTTGAAAAAGTTGTTTGGGAACAAAACTGAGTTTTGGGAGAATATTTTTTTTCCTAAAATGATAACCAACAAAAAAATATATATATAAACTCGCTTGAAAAATTATGGATCGACTGGTATGATACAAGAGACTGCAAACAACTATTCTGGATTCTACAGTCAGGTATAAACTCTAATACTATAAAATAGAAAGCAAGAACTCACATGAGAAAAATTCCAACACCAGTTTAATATAATTTTCCCTGAGCCCTACACTTTTTGCTTACCATTCCAAATAAGTACCAGCTAACAGTTCTTACTCCTAATGTGATGTTATAAGAGAAAATCAAACAAGTATAACGCAACAAAATGAATTTTGAAGGGAAAAAGGAATGCCTGCGGCCCGGTTGTTCCTTGCCTCCTCCCAACAGCTTGACCGGATGACAGCTTTCAATGGACGAGTTCCCAAATTAGCGAACCGAAGAAACAGGACCAAAGCCAAAAACCCTAGATAAAACAAGAAAAAGTTCAACCAAAGGAGGGTCTACACCTGCTCGGCTTCGTTTAGGGTTTCGATGAGGAGGAGGATGACGAGGGCTTGCCTGTGGGAGCAAGGAAGAAAGTCTCGCGGTGAGAAGGCTTGCCTGGGAGGAGGAAGAGGGGCTCGCGGTGAAGAAGGGCCCACAACGAGAAGCTTTCCGCCTTCTTCGCAGATGCGTGCGTCTGAACCACACAAAATGTGACTGGGAGATGTGGTTGGGTGATAGCGGTAAATTCCGGATGTTAATAAATGGAGTTTTGATGGTCAGCCGAACCAAACACAACTTTTGTACAAAACGGCGTTTTCCGCCAGCCGCACCGAAGGCAAACCGCCAAACCAAACACTTATATGAGAGATTTCTGTAATTTCAAAAGTAAGAGGGGTGCAACCTGCTATTTAGCAAACTTAGATGGGCGGTCGCGGTAAAAGGCCCTCATCTCAAATTATAATTATTATCGCAATGCATGTGGAGTGAATGGATGGGATAAAAATCACCTGAAGAAATGAATCAATAGCCGCATGATCGCCAGGTGAAAAAGAAAGTTCATCTCTTTTTCTCTCAATATACTCTTTATTTTGTTCGACCTGATAAGGAGACAATGGTGAATAGATTTGTTAGTCCAAACATTAATATAACCCAAAAAATAGCTTATAAAAAGTACATTTTACTTTTCCACAATTGTGAAATTACTGCATACATGAGAGCTGAACGGAGTGTTGAATTCAAAAAAGATAAATTGGAAAAGTTATTCGCAAATTGTGAAACAAGACCCAGATGCGAGCTCCTTAACTTACAATACATGAATAACCGAGGAATAAAGACGAAAAACTCCCTAGATTTTTTATACAAACTTCTGACTTTACTTCCCATACCTGATCTATAAAGCGCTTCACCTGTCGCCGAAATGCTTCATTATTTAACTTTTCATGGAATCTCTTGAATAATATCAGAGGAATGGTTGACAACTCGGGGAAAGATATATGATATCTCCATTGTGAAAAATGTGCTGAAAGCAACTCAATTGCTGAAAAAATGCACTCCTCTTGAAACTTGCATGACTTCAGCAAATGCTTTGGCACCTGAATTGTCAGTTTAAACATAAGATATATACATGTACTTAAAACATCTTATCAAGTCAATTATACAATGGGAATGCGATATTTGTTCATACTAATTTCTTGGATTTACAAA
The DNA here is from genome assembly GCA_039583875.1 of Platanthera guangdongensis. NCBI lineage: Eukaryota > Viridiplantae > Streptophyta > Magnoliopsida > Asparagales > Orchidaceae > Platanthera > Platanthera guangdongensis. Next base: position 168,533,492 of record CM077155.1, read on the forward strand.
GCGTTACATTATATTTATGATCTTTGAACAAATTTATCCATATGAAGGTGAAGGGGGTAGGATCAATATTAAGCGCACAAGGCTAGAAGAGTTTCCGGGTGTGCGACTAAATTCTCAACACGCCCTTCAGGTTCAAAATCTTTGGCCTCTAACCATTATTTTAAATGTCCACCGACATGTCATTTTTAAGGGCAAAAAAATATGTTTTCTAAAAAAAATAGATTATGTCCATTTGTAAAATATAGAACGACATGTCTGAATTTTTCCGATATATTGGCCGACACGACTTTTAAATGCATAGTCCGATATTTTATTTTATGTTATATTAGCAGACTAGCAACATATATTTAAATCGGGTATATATATATACATTATATTATGTATGTTTAAATAAATCCAACTTATTATTTCGATTTTTTAACATTTTATTCTTGCAACCAATTTTATATAATTGTTTCACAATTTTTAGTTCCATATTACCAAAAAAACGAAAAATATTTAATACATTTATTAGTTGAATGATTGCATTTTTAATATAAATTTATAAGTTTGAAAAGACTTATAATCAAATGATTTTTAAGTTTTAAATCATCTTTATTTGCAATAAACTTATTGTTATCAAAATAAAATATTGTATACTATTAAATATATTTTACAATTTATCATTTGATATTTGTTGGTAATGTTTTATCTAAGGTACTATTTGATTTTATTACATAATATAAATCACTCATTTTTTTATCGATTTGTTATATTATTTTTCTATTTTTATAACATATAATTATAGTTAGTATACATAAAAATAAAAACTTTTTTATAAGGTATAAAAATCGGATATTTTAAAATATCTCCGACATGTCTCTGACTTTCGACATCTGACATTTAAAAACTCAATCTGATATGTCGCCGACATCCGATATTTACAACATTGCCTATAACAAGTGAATTTCATTCTTTTTGTTTCACCGAATAAAGTGTGAGTTGGTGTGGGTGTTCGGCCTACAATGCTAGTATCCAATCTAAAACCAATCGGGTATAGGTGAAGGAACTCATGATCTACATTTAATGTAAAAGGCTATATGAGTTTCTCGGTGTGGGAATAAATTCCCAACTGCCTATCTATAAATTGCGTACATGTGTTTCACAAGATAATATAAACATAAATGAAATATCCACAACAAAAATGTATCAAAGAGGTCGGTTGTTACCTTCAACACTGATGAAAAATCACATGAATTCACTCGAGTGGTGTCCATCATATTTTCGTTATGATCAAGAAAATTAAAGATGAAGGAAGCAACAGGAATAAAAACACCACTAGAAAAGGAGAGTTTATTGAGCATCTGTACACATTTAAATCTCAGAGGCAGGTATCGAAGTCCGGGAAACAGATGAGCTATCCCATTTATGATTAGGATGGACAAGGATAGCAACCGCTGAAGATCATGGTCCTTGATGTTACAAGCTATAAACTTCACCCAAAGGCTGATGCAGTTAATATACTGCCAATTCTGTATCTTCTTGAGTTCGTCCTGCACGTGTAAAATTTAATCAAATGAACCTCAAATCATTGTTTTATTACAGAGTCAGACGCAAACTGTTAACCTTCTTCATTGTTTTGATAGTCTGGCTCAATATGTTTGCCAATTGTTGTAAAGATGCAAATACTTTTTGGCAGGATATTTGCAGATCCAAGGAGTACAATTCCACAATTGAATTCTGAAGAAAATCCACCTTTTTATGATTTCCAGGTTCAAAAAACTTTGAATGTCCAATGAAAGCTTTATATGTCTTCATCAAGCAAGAGTCATACAAATTAGAATGAAGTTTTAAAGCAATCTCTCTGACAACAAGAAAAGAACATAACGCCAGGCTCTCCTCCCCGGTCACCCATAGATGAACTAATATCTGCGTCAAAATGGAAGCTAATGTGTTAATAGAATCAAATGATCTGAAGGAAAGTATTGAATGAAGGCTTGTCAAAAGAAAAGTTAGCATTATATGCATCTCTAAGCATTGAATGAATGCTTGTCAATTTGTGGACCACTGAAAACTCAAAATTACCAAGCACAAACTTGCAAAGATATGCAATAGACTTTCTACTGATGCAATCAACAATCAAATAGGTCAATATACTCCAAATAACAAAGACAAAAAATATAATAAGCTATGCATATTTTCGAAGAGTGTACATCATCAAAACCATAGCCATTATTTCACATTATCATCAATAAATATTGCAGCAATCAAATTGTATTGAAGCCTACAACATGTGGGATGGTTGACGATATTAAGGAGAACAATAATTCACATTTTTAAATATAGGGTAAACAATAAATGATCATAAAATAATGTCTGAAAGAATGTTTTCAACCAAGAAGAGCAAACGTGATTTCCATTTAAAGGCCATAAATAAAAGTTTACATTAGAGGAAAATGGTAATTTCCACTTAAGAGAAAAATCCATAACAAAGATACGATACATGCGTGCGAGCCCCCATACACAGAGGAGGTGCGATCCTGGAGCGGTCGCCGGTCGATGAGGTGTGGTCCCAAAAAAGTCAATGCAGTGCGGCGCTGGAAGACTGTGCATGTTGCTGCGTTTACAACACTATGAAGGCCACCGGCCCGAGGGTGGGTAGCATCGGGAGTCAGACCTAATAGTACAACTGGCGGTAGAAAAAGATATCTTAGCACACATGATATGGCATAGGAAGGGAGTTGCTGGGTTGTGAGCAAGTCCGTCCTAGGGCCCAAAGTTCATTCATCAAGCATTAGGAAATATACATACATGGGATCCTTATAAGGTCCCGCTCACAAAGTAAAGTGCGACATTAAATAAAATTAAAATGGCGATATAATTAAAATGAATCTACTAATTTGCTTATTAACTAATTTTCGGCGTGGTCCGCAATGAGTGATCCATCCCCATTTTTGACCTTTGTGAGTAGATTAGCCAAACCTAATTGGAAGTCATGTTGCCACGCTCCTCCATGGCATGTGACCTTCAATTGTGGACCAACCGAAAATCAAAATTACCAATCACAAACTTAAAAAAATACATGCAATAGGCTTCAACTGACATAACTAATCAAATTGGTCAATATACTGCCAGTAACACAAAAGAACAAGGCTATAAGCTTCAAAAATTTGGATCATGAAAACCATAGGCCATTTTTTACATTATCATCAAAATAATTTGCAGCAATCAAATTATATTGAAGAACAAGGTCTGTGACTGGTTGAAAGATATTAAGGAGAATGGTAATTCACATTAATTAAATATAGGAGATGGCCTTTCAAGATGTAAGTGAATGCAGTGAGAGAAATTGTGTAAACAATCTCTAAAGGAACTCAAAGGAGTGGAAAAATCATAGGCCATTTTTTACATTATCATCAAAACAATATTGCAGCAATCAAATTATATTGAAGAACATGGTGTGTAATTGGTTGAAAGATATTAAGGAGAATGATAGTTCACAATTTCACATTAATTAAATATAAGAGATGGCCTTTCAAGCCGTAAGTGAATGCAGTGAGAGAAATTGTGTAAACATTCTCTAAAGGAATTCTAATGAGTGGATGTTCATGAAGTGTTATAGGAATCTAGAATGATGTGATGCACATGTGATTATCCAACAAATGCAACAATACTCAAGCTTTTATCCCACTACAGTAGGGTCGGCTATATGGATCCTTTGTCGCCATTGTGTCCCATCTTGTGTCATAATCTCACTAATGTCTAAGTACATAATGTCGTTCCTTATGGTTTCATTCCAAGTCTTTATTGCTCTACCTCTCCCTCGTTTAACATGCCTAGTGACTATGATGCAGGACTGGAGTCCCACCAGCCTGCCACCCTAGCGCGAGGAGTCACACCAGCCCAGGGGTCCCACCGGGAGTCCATCGGAAAGGCCTTATCAGGTCTGCGGACCGTACACCCCAACCCATCCCCGGCTCCACCAGAGGGCCGATAGCTTGTTGAAGCCGGGAATCGATCCCCCGACCTCATTGAAAAGTTGGTGATGAGAGCTTGCCTGAGAGCTCTTTATCAAGGAGGTCGGGGGATCAATCACCGGCCTCAACAACCTATCAGCCCTGCGGTGGAGCCGGGGATGAGTTGTGGTGTACGGTCCGCGGACCTGATAAGGCCTATCGGGTGGACTCCCGGTGGGACCCCTGGGCTGGTGTGACTCCTCGCGCCAGGGTGGCAGGCTGGTGGGACTCCAACTATTATTAAAGAGAGAGTACTTCAATTAACTGTTGGGGGAATAAAACTTTCAAGTAGAATAAAGATTTAACAACTTTTACGAATTTAGATCCCATAAAATATGTTTATTCGCCAATTAAACAACAAATAATAGTATTTATTTATAACTAAAGCTTACATAAATAGTAGGAATCTGTAGAAATGATTGATTGCTAATTTGTGGCCAGAAAGGAACAATGGTGATAGGTGTGGTGCAGGAACAATGCAGATTTTACAGGAACATTGCATATTTCAGGACACAGCAGTTTTAAAGAGAATGGAGATAGGTGTGGTGGCTGCGGGCTATAGGAAATGAGGGTTTGTGGCATGTAGACTGGATAGTTTGCAGAGGGGGAGCAGTTGGAGCACCAGTAGGGGTCAAAGGTGATGTATGGTAGGGTTGGGAGGCTGGGCAAACAATTCAGTCAGGCAAAACAGTAAAATTCCAATTCTCATCTTCGCTGTGAATGCAGATGTTGGAAGAATGTTCGAATAGGTTGGATCAGGAGAAATTTGTCAAATAGAAAGGTTGAGGGGGTCCATACGGAGATTCAGGAGGTGGAATCTTTCATTTGGCTTAGGATTAGGTAGTTTGATACGCAGAGGCCGTATCAAGATACAAAATAAAGAACATAAACTCCCATAACAATACAATCAAGAGAAAAATTCTCGCCAAGTACGTAAAGGTTGGGTCCTCCAAAGAGAGACCAAAGACTATCATTCCAAAAATCAACTCACACTACATAAAGGGCTCCTTATATAGATGGAGACCCCACTATAGGACAAAACACTACATGACAAGACACATATCAATGCGTATCAACACCCCCCTCCCAAAAAAATGACCTTGTCCTTAAGGAGGAGGTCCGTAGGGGTCATCCACAAACGTCGGGGTGTCCAAGTCTCCGAAGTCAGGACCGTCGTCTTCAGATCCCACTAGCACGCACAAATATTTGAAGGCGCTGACGTAGGTGGGAGAGTACGACTACGAGCAGCGGAAGAAAAGACACTTGCGACAAAGCTCGGGGTGTTGCTCGTGAGATAAGCAGTGGGGTCGTCAGGGAACCGGTGGAGGCGGGAATGGAAGAATTGACAGAGGTGGAGGAGGCCCTAACAGCGTGAGCCCAAGCGGGGACAGGTGATCAAGGCAGGCAGGAGGCAGCGGGGATTTTGCCGGCGCTTGTGGGGGGGTTGGGCTTTGGATAACGTCTGGGTAGTGTAAAGTTCCTCGTTGAGGATACGGGCTTGCACCATGGTGCGGGAACGTGTCGGTAGTGGACCTCGAGGCACACCTGAAGGTGGGGTTGTAGACCCCCAAAAAGTATCCCATGTAGTGGTTAGGTGATAGACCGCGTACGGACTTGGAGACCTCGATGAACTCTTCAATGTAAGTGGTCATGGTGTCAGACTAGAGCACGAAGCTTTGGTGCTAGTAGGCATTGCACTCCTAGCGGACGTCATAGTGGCCGAGGAATTATTCCTTCAACGTGGACCAGGAGAGATCAGGAACCTGTTTGTGTGTCCAACGCACCCCATGGAGTGTCGAACCCTCCATATAGATAGTGGCCAAAAGAACCTTTTAGTTGTCTAGGGTGGACTGAAGGTCGAATAACTGCTCGACGTTAGCGATCAAACTATGCGGGTCGATGTCGTCGAACACATGAATCTAAATCCGGCAGAGATGGGCCTGGTGGATGTCCACAGTGGGGTGGAGAAATCCAATGTAGTTCGGGCCAGACCAAAGGGTTTGCGGTGCTGGAGGCGGAGGGGACGATGGGCAGTTTATCGCTGTGGTCGCGAACTCTCTAAGGAGGAAAGTAACATCCTCAAGTCGAGCTTCGAGTTGATCCAAGCGATGAGAGTCAGCAGAGGTTGAGGCGCTTACGTTGGTGTGAAGGGTCATTGATTAGGCTACAGGTATGGAACGATGATTGGGCATAGCGGCGAGAAGCACCGGAATGATGCAAGAATCGCGGGAAGGGCGGCCGAACAAGACTGTGGCTCAAGGCAGCTAAAGCGGGGTTGGAAGGCAGGTGGAGAAGGTCGTCAGAGTGTCGTTGAAGGGTAGAAGTGTTTGTGAGCCGCTAGAGGTGCGGCCGGACACGACTGGAGAAGACAAGGAGGGCAAGCTGTAGGCATGGGAAGTAGGACTCGCTAGAATCATCGGAAGCCGATGGAGTGTCGATGGCTGCTAGAATCAACGGGCTCTAGCGAATTCCCAAGGAGCGGGAGAGATGTCGGGCTCTGGAATTGGCGGTTGTGCAGGTCGACAATGAGGAGAGAGGCGTCGAGCGCGGTTTGCTGGAATCAGCGAGTCGCTGGAATCGTTGAAGAAGCAATGATTGTGCTAGAATCGTCGAGTCGTTGTGGTCATCACGTGTGGTGTCGGGCGCGAATCGAGCACAAGGACACGTGAGCAGAAGACGACCCGCGGGGTCCATACGATGAGTGCATGCGATCGGTAAGGAAAGCTAGCTGGAGAGGGAGGAAGATCCTAATTAGGGTTCCATCGAAAACTCTAATTGAGTGGCAAGTCGGACCAATTGATACACAGAGGCCGTATAAAAATCAAAATTAAAGAACATGAACTCGCGTTAAAAGAAATTAACAATGCAACCGAGAGACAAGTTCCCTCCAAGCACCTGAATGCTGGGTCCTCCAAAGCACTCTCCTCTCTAAAGAGAGACCAAAGACTATCACTCCAAAAATTAACTCACACTACTTAAAGAGTTTCTTATATAGACGGAGGCCCCACTACAGGACAAGACACTACATGACAAGATATGTATCACGGGTGTGCAATTGGGAGGAGGTATGGGTGGATGGTTATAGGTGATTTTTGCGGTTACTGTGCAGAAAGAAGGTAGTTATTGTGGATGTGGGTAGTTTGTGGCTGAATTAGCGGGGGAGGAGGTACTTAATGGTGGTTATGAGTGGTGGAGGAGGTAGTTAATGAAGTTTATGAGTGGTGGGAGTTATGAGGTAGTTATGGACGAGGCGGTAGTTTCCTTGGCTCCAGCACAAAAGATCCACGGAATCGACACCGTAGAAAGACCAAGAGGCCAAAATTTCGATCCAAATGTCGTGATCTCTGAAAACTAGTCCATATACTCCAATTTAAAGGTCACTATGGTATCAGATCGTTCGGATCTTCAACCCCCAATAATACATAAACAACAACAACACTCAAGCCTTTATCCCACTATAGTGGGGTAAAAACGAAAAATATACAAAATAAATGCGCCCACCGCGGGGCTCGAACCCACGACCACAACAGACCTCGGACAGCAAACTAAGTGGTACAACGCGGACAGCTAGCTATGGCCAGCTAGCCGAGGCTAAGTGGATATTACAAAAAAATGTAATCAACTAACTATAGCTAAGTAACATTTAAAAATAAAATAAAATAGCTAACTATAGCTAAGTAAAAATTAAGATTTTTTATAAAATAGCTAGCTATAACTAGCTTTAGCTAGCTTAATTTAATTTTTTTAATTTCATTTTAAATTTAATCAGATCTGCCAATAACATGAGTTAAAAAAATTTAATCGTTTGATTTTGTCATCATATATCCTCAGCCGGTTGACTTTCAAGGCCTATTTCTCCTAAAATATATATATATATAAACAAACTTCTCTTATATTTAAAATGGCTGTCAATAGCCATTTTGACCTAAACCAATCTCCCATAAAAGCAAACTCATTCCTAATTCCAGGCGGCTGAAAATTCATCGAAATCGAACTCGTTCCCGTTCGGTTCCTGTCCAGCATCCCGATCTCCCATGCGCCCTTGCTCGTCGGAGATTCGACCGACGTTCTTCGACGGAAGCGTCGACGAGATCTCCCTCCCTGTCCTGTTCCGGCGCCGCCACTGGGGATCTTTCCAAGGGTCGGCGTGCATTTCTCCATCCATTTCCGGACAGTTCATCCACTCGTCCACCGCCTGACGACGCTCCAGCCACCACCATCTTCCCCGTCCAGAGTCTGGAGTTGCCGGATTGCTCGCTGTGAAGCTTGTGTTGTAGCTCCCAAACCCTAGGTTGGCCTTCTTCTTTAAGCCGGATCGCCTGGGAGAAATTAGTTCTCTTCTTTGATTCAATTTATCTTCTTTGAATTTATGGCCATTGCATGAAATTTTCAAATAGTATTAGTGGAGAAACAGGAAACGAACATCAGGATAAATTAAACCAATGTGTCAGATTATACTCCCTACTCTAATGGCACGTAGTGCTTGGGGTTGTAGTGAAGGAATGTTTATTTTCATTTGATATATGTTACTCACATGAAATCATATTTCCAAAGCTACATATATATTCTTATTAATGTGCTTGCATATATTTTCTTATTAATTTTGGTTTCTTTGTTAAGGATTTTGCACTTAATTGATTTTTCGAGTTTGTACTTTACATTCATGTTTTTACGGTGTAATTTGTTGTTTTCCAAAAGTAGCCGTAGTGTTAATCTTTACATTATTACATTCAGATGGTATCATGAATTCTCTCTTTATGCAACAGTTATTAAGTTCGGTTAAACAATTCTAGGTTTTATGAAACTAATTTTGGCATGCCTTTTTTTGGTTCATGTTGGACCGTCCAACACGTCACCTCAGCATAAACCTCCCTCTGATACCATGTTAAACCACCGCGGTCATTTTCCATTCCAAAACTCGGGCCAAAGATAGGAGAGGAGGAGCCTATTATAAGCACGAGTGAACTGTCTGGTAGGCAGTGAGGGACTAATCTTGGCATGCCATTTTTTGGTTAATGTTGGACCGTCCAACAAAAATATACCTTTGTCACTGAGAACACGACCATGGGCTCAGATGTTCCATACAACGATCTACTCTGTCACCCGCGTACGTGGACCCGTGCAAGTTCGATAAGGGTTGACCTGCACGTGATCCCTGATCCTCATCACTTATTGGTTTGTTCCAAATGATTGACGTAGGATAAAGTAGAGGCCATAGTATGAGTATGAACTAACGATATTCTAATGTATCCATGGACGTGTAGTGATGACGGGGAGATTAAGAATGAATGTGATGCTATGCGGTAGTTCAAAATATGCTTGCAATAATTCAGAAATTATAAAGGAAAGAACAAACACGCAAAATCAAGACAAACTTTTAATTAGACAAGAAAGATCGAGTTACAATAAAAGTAAGTGCGGTAATTAAAAACTGGGGGAACATGCCTTTCAAATAGAACAAGAGATTAAACAAATTTCTACAAGATTTTAATCCCAAATCATATTTTTCCAACAAAATATTATATATATCAAGTATATGAACTTCCAAATAAGAACTTACATAAGTAATTAAGGCCCAATGAAGAGGTATAATGCTGATTTAGGCTGAGGAAATGGGGTTGATGTAGATCGACCATTGAAGTGGCAGAATTTTGTGGCAATTTGGACCTTCAGAAGGACTGTTCCTGTTGGCAAGGAGTGAGACTGGTCTGAATGATGCTAGGATGTAGATTTTAGAACCCAAGCGTCATATTCCTGTATACATTGAGTTTCATGATCTGCTGGAGTTTTCGATAACGTACACGGGCACGGTAGATCGCTGGCTGCAGAAGAATGAATGTAGAGACGGAGAGGAGCTTTGGTGGCAGGTTGAAGTCAGGCAGTGGCCGGGGACTGGGATGACAAGGGGCCGTTCCCAAATCCAGCGGCAGACGTCTCTGCAGGAAGAAGATCAGGACAATTCTCTGTAGCTAGCTTCTTCTACGAGTTGGGGGTCGTGAGAAGGAGGCGCAACTGTGGGTGAGGGTGGAGTTCTCGTTTCAGTCCAGAACAAGGGAAGGCCTCGCGGGAATGTCAATTGGAGGAGTTTTTATAGGTTACATGATGAAGCAGTCATTACTAAACGCTTGTTCTAGCAATTATCTCCACGAATTTAGGTAGTTGAGGGCTCATTTATGAAAGCAAATGGGATACAGGCAGCTACAATGGGTCGAGAGGATATTGTCTAAGATTCACACCTAGAGTTGCACGACATCGGCTGTGAAATGATCACACGAACCTAAACTTCTCAAAATTCTGCAATACCCACAAATGAACTCCAACATATTTATAGGCAACATGCTCCGACTAGGTACTTTGATATACAGGCAACTGGCCCCGCCAGAGTATTTTTAACATATTTAGTCCCATTATATTTAAAAGTTTAGTTGCATCGTAGGTTTATCTTTAATATTTAAATATTAAATGTAATTACATGGTTGCCCCGGGGATCCTATAAATATACCGTTAAGAATATAGTATCGGTATTCTAGAAACGTTGAGCCCAACCTTGTATATACTTTGTCATAATCAAAAAATAAGAAAGAGTATAAATATATAGGAGAAGAGAAGAAGAAAGAAACCTATACAAGAGATGTGAGACTAATAGAAGAATAAGTGGGTCTAAAGATTGGCCTTATACATGGACTTTTATATCGTTTTCCCTCATATTCTCTAACACTCCCCCGTAAGCTGGAGCGTACAAGTCGTAGGCACCAAGCTTGGACAGGAACTCATGGTACAATTTCCGAGGTAATGCCTTGGTAAGAGTGTCAGCAACTTGCCCAAAATCAGGAACATGCTCAAGCTTTAACATCTTCGATTGGACCTTTTCTCGAACGAAATCACGGTAACCTTCAATATGTTTGGTCCGCTCATGGAACACAAGATTCTTCTCAATATGGATTGCAGCATGTCTGTCACAGAACAAAGTTGAAGGTGAGGATAATTTAACTCTCAAATCCATAAGAATACTTTCAAGCCAGGTTAGTTCAGATACAACAGCTGTCATCGCCCGGCACTCAGCATTAGCAACAAACGAGCGAGCAACCACCGACTGCTTCTTACTCCGCCAGGTGATAAGATTTCCTCAATAATAAGTACAAAAACCAGTAGTAGATCGTCGATCGTCCAGCGAGCCTGTATAATCCGCATCAGAGTAAGCAATAAGAGAACGCTCCGAAGACGGTTTGTACACAAGTCCTTGTCCAAGAGCAGTCTTCAGATATCTAAAAATGCGTTCCACTGTCCGAAGATGGGAAACCCGTGGAGTGTGCATAAAACGGCTAACCACTCCTACCGCAAATGAGATGTCTGTTCTTATAACTGTTAGGTATATCAATTTTCTCACAAGACGTTGATAGTATTCCGATATTGGAAGTAGGGAGTAAGACTCAAACCCCTGAGCACATAACTTGTGGGTGACTTCCAACGAGGTCTCTGCAGGTTTGCACCCTGAGAGGCCAACATCTTGTAGAAGGTCAATGCAATATTTTCGCTGGGATAAGACAAGTCCATCAGGTCGGCGTGCAACCTCTAGTCCAAGAAAATACCGAAGAGTTCCCAGATCTTTGATTTGAAAGACAGAATTTAAATGTTGTTTAACATGTATCCCAGCAGAGTCATCACCTTTGATCAAAATATCATCCACATAAACCTGTAGTATTACAGTCCCGGTTGATTTGTGACGAGTGAAAAGAGAGAAATCTGTGGAGCTCCGTTTGAAACCAACCTCACGAACTGTCTTGCTGAATTTTTCAAACCACGCACGAGGACACTGTTTGAGACCAAAGATAGATTTTTGAAGCAAACATACGCGAGACTCTCGCGTGGTCTCAAACCCGGACGGTTGATGCATGTAAACAGTCTCAAGAAGATCATCATTAAAAAAAAGCATTTTTCACGTTCAGCTGATGGAGGGGCCACTGGCGCTGAACAACTAATGAGAGCAGAACCCGAACTGAATTTAATTTGGCGACATGGGAGAAAGTTTCGTCATAATCCAGGCCGTATTGTTGAGTAAAACCCCGTGCCACAAGTCGCGCTTTCAAGCGATCAACAGTCTCATCTGTCCCATGTTTGATTGTAAAAATCCACTTGCAACTTACACAACTTTGGCCTGGAGGAAGAGATATCAGTTCCCAAGTCTGATTACCCCACATAGAAATCATTTCTTCATCCATGGCGGCACGCTATCCCGGATGCTGGAGAGCTTCCTGCACAAAGTTAGGTATAGAGATAGAGGAGAGAGATAAAGCAAATGTAATAAGAGGTGGAGAGAGCGGATGTAAAGAGACATAATTGGCCAAGAGATGAGCCGTCGAAGGTGATGCCGAATAAACAAGCCGCGAGGATATGCACCGGTAGAGGGAAGCTGCTGCAGGGCATCTGGACATGGAGGACGACGGGCGTAAACCTGAATGATAGGAGGTTTGGAGGGTACAGGTGGTGGTGTAGGAATAGGAAGCAGAAGAGGAGTAGGTAGAAGAGGTGGAAGCGAGGACGTAACTGGAACTGTGGGACTGATGTGATATGGTTGGTCTTGATGAAAGGAGACATCAGCAGAGATAACCACCTTCTCGGTGGTAGGATAGTAGCAGACTTACCCCTTCTGAGTACGAGAGTACCTAACAAACATAGTTTTAGTAGCATGAGGGGCTAACTTGTCATTTGGAGGACCAAGATGATGAACATAACATGTACATCCAAACACACGAGGAGTAAGAGAGAAGAGAGCCTTAGATGGGTAAAGGAGTGTGACGGGAGCCACAAAGTGGAGGGCAAATGAGGGTATGTGATTGATGAGGTGACAAGCAGTGAAAATCGCAAAGTTCCGGTAGAGAGGAGGAACCTGCATTTGGATCATGAGAGATCTGACAAACATCAAGGAGGTGATGATTTTTTCTTTCTTCTACGGCATTCTGGTGAGGGGTATAGGCACACGAAGTCTGATGAATAATACCAAACTCTGCTCACATATTGGAGAAGGTACGACTAATATACTCACAAGCATTGTCAGTACTGAGAATTTTCACACGACTTGAGAACTGGGTTCGAGTTTCTGTACGGAACGTACAGAACGTGGAGGTGAGTTCGGTACGATCACAAAGTAAGTATAACCAAGTAACCGCGAGTAATCATTAATAAATATTACAAAATAGCGATAACAAAAAACACTAGAGATCTTATATGATCCCCAGATATCAGAATGTACTAAAGATAAAGGGGTATCATTTCGAGTACAAGGAGAAGTAAAAGATACACGATATTGTTTGCCAAAAATATATGATTCCCAAAAAAACTCCTGAAGGGGAACATTTGAAAGAGCTTTCTTGAGAATCGGAAGAGGTGCATGCCCAAGGCGACGATGCCACTCAGTGGAGGAGACAGTGGTGAGAGCAGCCGGAGGAACATCGAGAAGATACAACCCGTTAGACAGTCGTCTCATACCAAGTATATTTTGTGTTAGTCGATCCTGCACAACAAAGGAAGAGCGTGAGAAAGTTACACAACAATCAAGGTCCTGTGTAAGACGACTAACAGAAAGTAGATTGAAAGAGAATCCTGGAACATGAATAATCGAGGATAAGAAGAGGGAAGGGGTAAGAGGCAGATGAGCTGGGCTAGCAACCAGGACAGTGTCACCATTAGCCACAGTGATGAACTTAGGATAAGCAGAATCTAAGTATTGAGGTGGCCTCTGCGGAGAAAGATGATGCGCAACCCCCGAATCCACAATCCAGAAAGAGCTGTGTGAGAGACAGGAGATACCTTCATTGGAGATCGAGGTCACAGAACCCGAGGAGCGACTCACTACCCCATGAAGCTGATGGAGTTGAGCACGTATAGCAGCAATATCCTCACTAGTGGTAGAGGGAGGTGTGGGAGTAACCGAAGCAGCAAGGTGAGGGGGCAGATCATGCTTACGATAGCACGTGGCCTTCAGATGACCATCCCTACCGCAGTGAGAGCACTTGAAGAGTGTGCGGCCACCATGACCTCGTCCCCGAGACTGGCGACCTCCACGAGCTGGGTTACTGCGAGTAGGAGTAAGAGTAGCCACGAGTTGCTGAAGTAAAGCGGGAGAGAGAGGCAGAGCATCCGGTGGAGGGGTAACTTTCAGAATCATCGAGTAAACGTCCGAGAGGGACGAAGTAACAGCCATGGTTATCAGGATCGCGATCCGGATCATAGGATCGTCGTAGGATCTTACGATCCTACGATCCAGATTTTGTAAATCGATCCGGATCTTTCCTAGGATCTAAATCGGCACATCTACGATTGGGATCGCGATCCGGATCTTAGGATCTTGAAGATCTCGATTCTGACCCGATTCTACCGGTCTGGTCAAAGGTAATTGGAAACATTTACAATCCTATCCCGACCCCATTCAACAGGGCCAACACCCATAACCATTATTTAACTTTATCTCAATCCCACCCTCATACCCCATCACAGAATCATATTATGCTGCTTTACCATATCCCAAGTGTCGATTGCCGACTGCAAACAGAGGCCAAGAGCGGTTACTTCGGTCGCTTCCATTCCAGATTTATTTTTATTGTTAGTAAACATTGGGTATCTTACCTGAAACTAAAATTAAACTTAGTATGATATTATCTTTTTTATTTAGTTATTCAAAAAAAATTTAATATAGTTATTCACATACTACTCAATTTATTAATTTGTTTTTGTTAATTGAGCAGGTAATTTAATGATACAAAATTTAATTTTATTTTTTTTAGTCTTAGTTTATGAATGTTGTAGAATCTTGCGATCCTCGATCTGATCCTACGATCCGATCTGATCCAACCTCAAAACGATCCCACCTAGGATCTCGATCCTGACAACCTTGGTAACAACTGAAGATAGGATATTAGCGCAGACACTATGAAGATGTGGGGGAACACGAGTCATCATCATAGCAATCACAACTGCTTCTTTCTAATGTCGTTGAGTAACTAAATCTGTAGTGGGTGGCCGATGCTGGATCTAAGCTTCCACAAGAGTTTTAGCCCGAGTAACAAAGGACGTCAAGTCACCAGTAGCTCCAGGGTCAAGGGACTGAAGATTGGTAAGAATGTCAAATAAGTGTTGAAGACTGTCATTCCCCGAGTAGAGAGAATGAAGGTCGATCCACATAGCGTGGTCCGTCTCATGATACATGGTCATTCGATACGGCTCAGTGTCTAGAGAAATGAGAAGCCAAGATTGGACACGTCCATCGTCTCAGATCCACTCATCAGTAGGTTCAGTGGGAGGAGTCCTTGTCAGGTGATGAAGGAGACCTTTATTTTGTAGTACACGGCGAACTGAGTGAACCCATTCCATAAAATTTGGTTTGCCATGAAGAGAAATGGTGGTAATACGTAATTCATCACATAGTTCCGCGGGAGCAACACGAGGATGTCTGGAAAGAGTCGTTGAATCGAAAGCAGTAGGCGAGTCCGAAGCCATGCTAACAACGACAAGAACGGCGACTGGGAAAACTAGTCGGTCGGTTAGAGGACCAGACCGTTGCGGGTAACAGGGTGCGCGGTAGAGAAGTCGCGGCAAAGAGATCGCGCGGCGAGCAGAGCACCAGGCTGCGACGAACAGAGCACAAGGCCGCGGCGAATTAGAAGTAGTCGCCAAGGAGAACACAGGCCTGCGGTTAGAACGGGACCGCGGCGAGAAGGATAAGAAGAGAGGCCGCGACTAAGAGAGCAAGCGGCGAGCAGACCACCAGGCCACCGCGGACAGAAGCAGCGGACAGACGCAGCGGTGAAGACGAGACCATTGCGGTTAGAAGGAATTCCCAAGGGCCAGCGGGCAGAGGCAGCGACTAGAAGCAGCAGCAAGAAGTGGCGACTAGAGGCAGTGACCAGAAGCGGCGTCAAGAAGCGGTGGATAGAGGCAGCGACCAGAAGTAGCGGCAAGGAGCAACAACAAGGGAAGCGACCAGAAGGAGCGAAGGAGCAGCGACAAGACAACCCGCAGCGGCTAGACAATCCGTAGCGGGAAGGTCACGGAAAGGAGTTGACGAGCTAGGCAATCCGCAGTGGCAAGGCAAGACAGCGGGTAGAAGAGCAAACAACGAGATGGGGCGTCCCACGGGTAGAGAGATGAGGGCTATAAAAGCAGGGGGGAGGGAAGAAAGGTGGAAGCCACGAAGAGGAGTCGGGGCAGTTAAAAAACAGCAGCGGGAAGGAGGTAAGAAGCCGCGCGGATAGGAGCGGTTAAAAAAGAGGTATCCGCCCGAGATCGAAACGCTCTGATACCATGTAGAAACGTAGAGCCAAACCTTGTATATACTTTGTCATAATCAAAATACAAGAGAGAGTACAAATATATAGGAGAAGAGAAGGAGAGAGAATCTTATATAAGAGATGTGAGACTAATAGAAGAAAGAATAAGCGGGCCTAAAGATGGGCCTCATACATAGGCTTTTACATAATTTTCCCTTATATTCTCTAAGAGGTTTGAATGAAAGAATTCTAATCCTTGTTCCCTTGTTACGAGATATTTGGTGGCTCTCCTTTAACGAGCAACCCGCTTAGGCAGCCACGATCAAGGCTCCATTGTATTTCCGCCATCTTCCCCGCCTCTGATCACTCCTTCGGCGGCCCCTCGAATGAGGCCATAACAACTTGGTATCAGAGGATCTTTCCTCCCCTCTGATCTATCAGTTCCCGTCCTTCCCCACCAGCCATCTATCCTCTCCAGCAACTACAACTTTTCCTCCGGCAAGCAACGACTACACCTCTGGCTTCTTCTGACATCTTCCTCATCCACTGAACCTTACCACAACTCCTCCCTCTTGGCAGGGAACACCAGAGCTCGACGCCAAAGTTCGACAACAACTTAGCGCGCCTCGCCATCGCCTTCCCCGCTCTGTTCGACGAACGCCAACACACCACCCACACCCTATTTTCACTCAAACCTACTGCACCCTTTGTATCTTTGAGCATTGCCATGTCCCTCGCACGCTTCCCTCGAGCCGCCCGCGCCCCATTTTTATCGAGCTTAGCGCCTATCTCTTCAGCCACACCTGCATGCCTATTCTCACGCCATTTCACAACTTTTCCTTCTTTTATTATTATCCTTCCTATAGTCGGCTGCCTATTCACATCAAGCCCCCGCACTGTCTCAATTCGACCCATCACGCGCCACTATTTTGGACTTCATTTATTCCGCTGCCTCCAAGGCAAGGGAGAGCGAAATCTTGGAGCATATTTATTTGTGTCACTATTGGGCGACAACGCGACTCTCGTGTCAACTCCCAACTAGCCTCTTCAGGGGAATATAATCATCCAGTCACCCGCTCCTTCTCTTATGCTGTTTCAATCCGCAATATGGGCGACACACAAGATTTCATGGATGTTCTTCAAGGATACATGATGTCCATTGAGGTCGGTCTTCATGAAGCAAAAACACATCATCAGGATGACATGGCCGCCATCACCATCAAGCTTAATGAGCTAGCTGCCTCCTTTCTCGTTGTTACTACCCCACCTAAGGATCACACCAACAATAGTCAAACATCATCACCACCACTTATCTGCCATGAGCCGCCGACTTTCAACCGCCAGGAAGAGGCTATTCTACCATGCTATACAAGGTTAGAATTCCCAACCTACGACGAGAAAACTGATTCATTGTGTTGGCTCACCAAATGTAGGCAATTATTTGGCCACCAACAAACTCTGACAGCAGAACGAATTCATCTAGCATCCTTCAACATGCTCGACCTCGCTTTATTATGGGTTTCTCGTCTCCTCACCGACAAGTCGAATTTGATGTGGGAAGACTTCAAGCGGCTCTGCAACTAGCGTTTAGATCCTCCTATCTGCAGCAACCCCCTCAGCAAACACACGTTTTACGACAAACGAGGTATGTGGACGATTACCTAGAATAATTTCAACTTCTTTTAGCGCATATCACTCTTGCCCTGGATATGTTGGTCGTCATTTCCACTTTCGGACTTCGCGATCGCCTGCGACTGGATATCAAATTTGAGGCCCCTCCAAACTTAGTGTCTGCTATGATTCTGGCTAGGTTATGGGAACGTCGCCTCTAGCTAGCACAGGAGGCATATCTGCTTACCAACAACATCATTCAATAAGGTCGCAGCAAGGTTCCTCCCACCCCACTGGCCCGCCAATTATCTCGGGCTGAGATGTTGCAACGATGCGCCAATGGATTATGTTTTAACAACGACGAGCAGTTCACTAGCGGCCACAAGTGCAACAGACATTTCTACTTGCACAACGAGGACTCAACAACAAGGGCGTCAGATGAGGTTTGTTGGGTATTGTATCCACACTAACCCAGATTTGATGAAGTCTGCTGGATCCCTAGTTGATTTGGGCTAGGTTCACTAACTTAGGATGTGATCCAACATGTATAGCCAGGGTCAAATTTGTGTCCTAGAATCTAGGCCAAGTCCTTAGAGTCAACCTCATATAGACCAGCTATCAACAAGACCATCAGAGACTCAAGACTTAGAAGATTTCAAGACCAAGTAAATTGTTCGTCGAACTCAGGTCGACGAAAGGCGTTCTCAGCTCGACGATTTCGAGATATTTCTCTGAGCTGAGCTCGACGATCTTCATTCTCTGGTCGACGAAAACTGGGATACTTCAACAAACTAAAGTCAGGGTAACTCCAGATTATTCTAAGTTCAACTTCAGACTTTTGGTCGACGAACAAGATTCTGAGCTCGACGAACTTGAACCTCAAGTACACAACTTCTCAGGTCGAATTATGGAACCAGAAGATTCATGTCGACACACAAAATATCAGTCAACACAAAATACTCGACTAAGTCCAGAATAGTTGTTGAACTCCAGTCGACGATTGCAATTGTCAGCTCGACGAACTTCAGACAGAAAAGGCAAAGGTTCTGAAGCATGCAAGTTCTGTTGTCAGCTCGACGAACTTCAGACAGAAAAGGCAAAGGTTCTGAAGCATGCAAGTTCTGTTATCAGCTCGACGAACTTGGAACTCAACTCGACGAACAGAAGCTGTCTGGTCGACGAATACAAAACCTCAGTTCGATGAACTAGTAACTCAGCTCGACGAATTCTGTTATTCGTTCGACGATTCTAGACTTAGCCATTTTCGACATTTAATCCTCACTCAAATGCAATAATTCCTGACAGATTAATGACTCAAACATTCTCTGAATGTAGCCGTTAGAGGAAGCATTAATTATAGTCTTCTTCAGGAATATTATTTGCTGATTTTCCATAAGACAGTTGGGGAAATACATTAATGCCGATTATTCCTAGGTCGTCAGCATTAATTACAGAGGATTTAAATTTTTGAAAGATGATAGAAGAAAAAACACCAAGGATCAAGTGATTAGAAATCGATACTCAGTCTAACAGTCAGAAAAATAGACACACAGAGACTGACTGCAAGATTTCATACTGCACCAGAAAAGCTTCACACAAAAACTCATACTGAAGCTTACAGTGATAGACAGTGATATTCATTCATTCAGAAGAAGAACAACTATACTATATCAAGAGTCTTCTTCTTCAACATTCTCTCCAGGACTTCTCCAAGGACAACAGATATCAGATCAGTCAAGAAGATCCTGCATCACTGCTTGTCAAGAACTCTGATTGAAGACCTATCACCCTACAACAAAGCTCCAGATCTTCCCTAAATCATTCTACATCTCAGGGGGAGCTGTTTGCTAACATCATTCCACATAAGTCTTCGCTCTGATTGTTGACAGAGAAGACAAAATCACTCTCTCACCCCCTCATGTATAAAGGGTTGTCATCTCCCTTCAAAAGTGATTCCTGGTTGCAAGTCTCCTTACCAAAAGACTTGAGTTGTTTTTGGGGACCTGATCAAAACCCATTGGTGGTTTTTGAGTGGATTCCTACCAGGGGTGGTAGAAGAGTGGACTACCCAGATTTGGGGAACCACTATAAATTTCTTGTGTCGTTTGGTTGCCTATCCTTTTCTTTTTGTTTCTTGCTGTGTGGCTGTGATCAGGTTTAATCTTATTTGTTTTTCAGTTTTCTATTTACTGCACTTCTTCAGTTTACAGCAAAAGCTGTAGCAGCACTTTTATTGGGACCTAACAATAATAAATATACTCTATTCACCCCTCCCCTCTAGAGTATTATTGATCTAACCCTCACTTTCAAAGTCACCCTTGAACTAAGATGAATTACGTTGTATTTGATGATTGGTTTGAGTTATGTGTATGCAGGAATTCTTATGGGAAGTGTAGACCAATGTCAGTCTACAATGGGTCACCAAACACAGGACCATACAATGTAATCCCTCATTGTGTGTTCCAAAGTGTTGACTCATGTGTAGCCTCTCTATTGGGATACACTTCATATTCAAGCTCTAGGATTATGGGAAAAAACTTGATACTGATTTCACCTTAGAAGAAGAAAAATTCTGTCAAAAAAATTTTCCTAAGTAAAGTACTCGAGTAGTTCCTTACTTACTCGAGTAAGTTACTGAGTGTATACTCAAGTATTAATTCACTTACTCGAGTAGTTAAGATATACTCGAGTAGTCCAATTATGACTCTCGAGTAGTTCATCTTATATACTCTAGTAGTTTCCTTTTACCTCTCGAGTTTACAGAATTCTCTTCTAAAGTTTTTCTAAGTTATATATTCGAGTAGTACTATAGAGTACTCGAGTAGTTCTATCTTCTGTCCCGAGTTAATTGAATTCTGAATCTCGTGTAGTTCCTACTTACTCGAGTTGTCTAAATCATATACTCGAGTAGTTCATCTACTACTCGAGTAGTCAAATGCTTTTACTCGTGTAATCCAGATTCCCCCTTCAGAAAATTTCTCTAAGTGAATTACTCGAGTAGTTCATGTTATATACTCGAGTAGTTCTAATTGTCTCGAGTAATTCATCTTATATACTCGAGTAATTCCTTATGTCTCGGGTAGATTATCTTACATACTCGAGTAGTTCAGTTTTCCTGTTCCAGAAATTTTCTAAGTGTTTGTCTTGAGTAGTCTCTTATATATTCGAGTGGTACATTCTTATATACTCGAGTAGTATTTCTTGTACTCGAGTAATTTACTCCACCTCTCGTGTAAGAACTTAAGTACTCGAGTAAGTCATTTTTGTTACTCGAGTAGCTGAGTCTTTCTCATTCTTATTTACTCGAGTAGTTGACTCCATGTACTCAAGTAATCATCTCATACTCTCTCGAGTAATTTTTCTCATGTACTCGAGTAGTCATCTTCTACCTACTCGAGTAGTGCTGCATATACTCGAGTAGTTCTGCTTGACTCGAGTGATTTACTTTGACTTTTCAGAAATTCTTTAAGTACAGACCTAACGGTCTTATTCTTAAACGTTGACGTGATTGGTCCACGTGTCTTTCATAATGACGCAATAATGGCTAATCTTTTCTTCTCCTATAAAAGGTCTTGTCTAATCTGACAAACCCTAAGTTTTCAAAGAAAATTATTTTAAGAAGTTTTTGCATCCGTACTCTCTCTCTAAGAAGATTTATGTCTCCTCTCTCTCTCTCCAAGAAACGGAAATCTGTCGCCGTCGCTGTCACTGATTTCCGGCCGGCTAGGGTTTCTTCTTTTCAAAGGATTCAGTTTAAGAAGACTCTACAGATCGAGATCTCCGCTCAACGTTTCATCTTCTCATTCGATCGTGTAAAGTCGAGAAGTTCCAGATCTGATATTGCCGAGATTCTTCTTCAATATTCTGATAAAGCCGCACGCCTAGAAGAAGGAATTTCTGATTTACTATTGCAGATCTGAACAAGAGAATTTACTGTTTGTATTTCTGTACAACTTTATTTCATTATTGTATGAGAAGTTTTCTCCGAGTGTAGGAGTTTTCAACTCCGAGATTGTTGGAAGTTTTGCCTTCCGAGTGTAGATCCATTTTGTGGATCGAGTTTGTAGGAACATTGTTCCGAGGGTAGGATTGTTTTCCAATCCGAGATAGTGGAGTAGCCGAGTCTAGTGTATTGCTAGATCAGTGAGGGAAAGTGGATGTACCCAAGGTTGGGGAACCACTATAAATCTTGTCTCGTCTGTATTTGCTTGTTTGGTAGATAGATCTGTGCTTTGGTTGAGATTTTTTTATTCTGCAAAAAAGACGCACAACTCACCTATTCACCTCCCTCTAACTGATTTAGGTTGGCAACTATTATCTTTCAAGGTTGCACCACTGTTGACCTCTCTTGATCTTGAGGTTAAGCTCATCTTGGACGGCAGGAGCGAAGATATGGGCAACATACCCCGCCTTAGTATTTTAATATATCCATTCCTATTATATTTAAGTCTAGTCTAGTCGCATCATAGGTTTATCTGTAATATTTTAATGCTCAATGTAATTACATGTTTGCCTCGAGGTCCAATAAATAGACCCTTAAGAGTTTTGTATCAGTATAAATGAAAGAATTCCAATCCTTGTTCCCTTGTTGTGAGATGTTTGGTGGCTATCTCCTATAACAAGCAACCCCGCTTAGGCATTCGCGGTCAAGACTCCATTGTATCTTTGTCATCTTCCCCGCCTCTGACCACTCCTCCGGAGGCCCCTCGAGTAGGACCATAACAATTTTGTAGGTTACATGGTGAAGTAGTCGTTAATAAACGCTTGTTCTAGCAATTATCTCCACGTATATAGGTAGTTGAGGGCTCGTTTTATGAAAGATAATGGATCACACTTAGAGTTGCAGGACATCGACACCGTGAAATGATCACAAGAGCTTAAACTTCCCAAAATTCTGCAATAGGCACAAATGAACTCCAGGCACATATTTATAGGCTAGAGTCGCACACTGGAAGGTTGCAATTGTCCATCAAAATAAACCATATAACAATAACATGCAAAAAAATAAAGCCAGCGCATAAAAAGATCTCGTCGACACTCTGAATGTGAGGATGGGCTCGGATCGTCCATATGACGACCCTAATCCCTCCTCCTACGAGTGTGAATCCGAACGGGCTCTGATATGATTCAGACTGCCCATGGACTATGATCCCCATCAATAATGCTCATAAAATAATGGTTGAAATAATGTTTCAACTAGAAAGAGCAATCTTGATTTCCATTTGTCGGGCATAAATAGAAATTTACATTGGAGGAAAATGGTAATACTCACTAAAGAAGAGAAAAATTCATAACAAAGACTACATATAAGCATATGGAACTATGAAGCATATATCTCTATTATATATAAAGAAATGCTTTCATGTCATACCATGTAACTCTGGGATAACATCCAATCATTCTGGACGGTCCGATTTGATTAGATCGTAACATCTCAGTCGTTCGATCACTGACATACCATCGAATAAATCAAGATCGTCCATCTAAATTTTTATAGAGCTCCTACACCTAGGAGTTCAAGGGTCCTAAACCTATAATTTCAATAGGGCCATTATCCTACAATGTGCAAGTACATTTTTACCCTTTAGATTGTGAAAAAATTCTGATCAGATAGAATTTCTGTTTTATAACCGCATGTCTAGAAACGCAGGCCCTGCATATAATATAGCCCACGCATTCAAGCCGCCAGTTCTGCAAAGCCCGCAACTCTACATCAAATTTCAAAAACTACATTCCTTTCCTACTATTTAAACTTCAATAAACCTGCTAAACCCACGATGTGGGACAAAAATTTACAGATACCAAATAAAAATTAAAACAAATATAAATAAAACGAACGACGAGATTCGAACCGGAGATCTCATGCTTATAAGTAAGGCCACTTATCCATTAGGCCAATAACAATTTTACATGCATGCTTAAAACTAAATTTATTTAAATACAAACACATATCTATATATATTTAAAATTATTTGTTTTTCTTATAACTTTTTAAATATAAAAAAATATTAAACAAATCACATGACAAAAAATATTGCGAGTGAAGCCCGTCGGGCACGGGTACAGTCGCGCGGGGAACGGGGGTCCCCCGTGCACTGTCACTCGTATATGTATATATGTATGTATATATATATATATATGCATGTATATATATATGTATGTATATAGATATATATGTGTATATAGATATATGTATGTATATATATATATATATCTGTATATAGATATATGTATGTATATATATATATAGTTCACTGTGCGCGTTACGCTGATTTTAGATTGTACGCGCGAGCCCTTCCAGCCGTTGGATTCAATCCAACGGTAAAAAAAATTTGCGCGTAACAGCGGGGCGGCCGGCGGTTGCGGGCTCGCCGGCCACTAGCCGCCCTGGGCCACAATGGACACAATTAAGATAAAATATATGCCAAGTATGACAGTTGATATCAACATTTCTTACAAATTAATTTAGCGATTTTGTAGTGTTCATCATTAGAAAATGAACATCTCCAATTTTTGAATCCAGAATCTAGAGTTCAGTAACATACGAGTCAGAATACATATATTAAGATGAGAAGAAAACCTACAAATGCATATCAACAGGCAGCTGTGAAATCATTCAAGGGGAGAACTGAATCTACCAAAATAGAAATTGTACGTGCAAAGAAATGCACATATTTAATAAATTGGAGTAATGATGGATCACCTCTTCTAAATAAGGAAATCAACGCAGTTAGAATAGAAACAAAGTATGTGAACTCAGATCACTGGAGAGTGAAGAACTTACCAGAGTGGAAGCAAAATAATGTCTTATTTTTCTGTCCAGTGAGGTCGCAGGTCCTGAAGGCTGAATGCAATCGTGGGTAGATGGATCTGCGGGAATGTAGACATGCTACAGAAAGAGAGAAATGTTGTTGGTGTGGGGTTCAGGTATGGTGAGGGGAAGTCTGAAATGGGGGAGAGCGGAGCGAGGGAGAACTTACTGTGACGTGTGTGAATGTCAGAATCGGCAAGGTGAAGGAGTGTTGGACAATCAAAGGCTTGAAATGTTTGAGCGAGACGGGCGAGGGAAAACTGACGTTGGTGGCCGACGGGTGTGCTCCCCATTTGGAAATGGTCGGCAATCAGCAACGGGCAGATGCGATGAGCGGTTGAGGGCTGCGGCTGGCTTTGGTATCGGGGAGGGGTTAGGGCGTCAGAAGTGTGGAGTGCGATGAGGGGTATCAGGGTTGAGGGCTGCGGTTGGCTTTGGTATCAGGGAAGGGTTAGGGCGAAGGAGTGAGTTTTAAAGGATTTATTTAGATTTGATCAAATAATCAGACGGCTCTAATGCATTTCATGGCCTTGAGGCCAATGATGGTCACGTAAGTATTTCTTTTTATAATATACATATATATAATGCATGTACATGCATAGAGAGACACATCATTATCCTATTGGCTTGAATCTCCACATCTTCCTGATAATTCCAGCTGTTGGAACCAAGAAACAGGTTCACAAAGTTCAGACCAAAGGATGGCCGAAGGTTACTAGCCCCTGAATTAGCAGACATAGGAGTGAAGCGAACAAATGAGAGGTCTCGACTATTTTATTATCAAACGAGGTTATAGTGTCACATCGTGGAGGTCCCGCCGCATACCCAAGAATGTATAGTAACTCCTCCCGGACAAAGTGTTGTGCGAGTTCAGGGGAAGGTAGGCGAGGTCGTCAAATCTTTAAATGAGAACCTCTTCGCGGGGTGTGAACTGCCTTCCACCCGTTACAATGGGGTCCTATTTATAGATAAAGATAGAGTTTTTTTGTGGTTAGCGAATCTGTTCCTGAAAAATATTGGATTTTTCATGCTACAGGACTTCTAGGGTTCAGGGTTTATAGATCAAGCCTGCTGAATGAGGTCGCCATAAATAGTCTCGCGAGGTTGGCCCTGGTTGCGCGAGCTCGTTGGCGAGCCTCGAGTGGTCTCGCTTGAGGGCCTTGCCTGAACGATCTCAGAAAGATCTCGCTGGCAAGATGGTCGACCTGCGTCGTTAGGCCTTGAACGTCCTCCGCATATCCTTCGTGATGTTATTCTTATTGGTCAACGGTCAACTTCCTGCAATCAAAGACTTATAATTGGGCGTAATCTTCCCTCGGCGAATACAAGTTGTACACCAACTATGCTCAATGATGGAATGAAGGATGATCTTGGCAAATGGTTTTCACTGTATAATTGCATTAAATAGATTTAAACAGAATATAAAGATTTGCACATAAAAAAAATCTACTGCTACACTGAATTTACACAAGTTCAAGTGCTTTCAAAATTTTAAATTTTCATAGCATTAAATGATGTTGACTAGGTAGATTGAGATTGCCAACGTAAAACCATTTAACTGCGTCCTAGGCAAGTCAAACAAATGTTTATTATGAATTCCATAAGCCACAACATGAAATAAAAAACACAAATCATAACAACAATAATAAGAAAATAAGTCGTAAAGCATAATACCTTGATGAGAAATTCAGTCAGTGACGGGAAAGCAGCAAAAAATGCAATTGAAGATTTAATGCGAGATAGGATGAAAATAAGAATTTGGCCATCAGTTACTTGATTTAGAAGAAGCAAGCAACTTTTCAAATATGACCGTAGAAACGGCCTGACATTTTCCCACTCTGATGTGTTCATTGATTTCAATACGCTAGCTTTGCTGCATGAATCTGCAATACCCAGCAATTTACAAAAGATGCCATCAGCTTCAGACAAGACAAACATTAGCACCTTGGAGAAAACCTTCTTATCGGAAAATTCATGCAATTGGCCTTCATCTGAATCAAAACCATAGAAGCAAGCGGCTTGAAACACATTCAACAGATTAGAAAGTGCAGGCCCTTCTGGCTGCTCTATAACTAGCCAACACCACAGATCTACTGTACAACTGTTGATTACCCTCCTATTATTTAAATGCTCATCACTTGTTGAAACACCATTGAGATAATTTGTATCACCTTCATCATCAGAATCCTGGCATGTGATAACGGTTCAGCAAAGTAGAAACTGATATATTCTTGCAGAAAATTACTAGATTACAAGCTTAAAACACTTAGATCAATCACAGCAATGATAAATTATAAACACGGACAGAGTAAAAGAGAATAATCTACTAATTAATCTATCTACATCATTTGTAAAGATATTAGAACATTCAACCTTTTGATGATCCATGTAATATATAATATACATTATAGCCTTAAAGCTTTTAGAATGGTGGTTTGCCAACATTCAACATGTTACGAGGTGTCCAATTCAATCCTGCTTTTTCATTACTTTCTATCATATGGTAAAAATGAAACTATCTTATAAATGTTCCAAACACAATTATTGGGTGCAATTAATACATGCAAAAGTAAAATAGGACTTCTCATGAAGGGGTTATCTTATAGAATGTAAAGCTAGAAGTTCCCACAAAGTTTAGGCTCATGCTTATAGGCTGATTTATCTTCGATATATACTTCATTTACAGCTTAAGAAATTTTACTCTTCAGCAAACACAGCTCATCAACATTTTATGACATTTAAGTTGCTTATCTCCAAGGGTGAATTTGGGGGGCGTGGGGGACCAGTCCACACAAAGAAATATATATTTTTTAAATTACCACGTATAATATATACACTAAAATATATTTCTTCATTATATCATGTGACAGCCATGCCCTAACTCTCTACATCCACATTCAACATAACCTACTGGCGGCTGGCCATTTTGCTAGTCAACGCTCGGCGCTCTCCCCCACCCCCACCCCCTTCGGCAGTTCGGCCCTCATTCCCGCAGTCCGTCCCTGTCACTCTCCAGCGTTTTGAAGTTCGGTCGCTCACCGCTAGCATTTCTGCCTTCCCAGACCTGAAATTTGAAGGTTACTTATTCCCAATCCCCGCAGTCTCTCTAGTCTCTCTTGCAATCTATTATATTTAATTTTAAACCCGTTCGGCAGATTTGAAAAATCTGAAGGTTTTTCATTTCTTAACTTGTTTATGATTCTATTTTCTATGCAGAACTTAAGAAATCATATTCTCAAATCGTGTAAAACCTTCCCTCTGTCATCCTCTCTGTCGTAGCCTTGTCGGATCCGCAGAAATCCAGCCCCTTTACTACTCCACCACAGGTAAAAATTTCCTTCTTCATAGTAATTGTAATTTGCATAATGTTCTTCTAGTTTTTGGATCTATTATTCTTGATTTGTTTATAATTGATTTTGATCTAAAAAAGTAGGCATATCATACAATAATACAAAGAATGACTGTTTTTGAAATATGCTCTTAGGTTTTTATGAAGAAGCTCAAAACTATTAACTCATTTTTGAAAAAAAAGTCCTCAACTGAAGTCGATACACCTTTATCATCAGAGCCAGTTAATGTTGATTCTCCTTTAATTAATGTTGATTCTCCATTAGTTAATGTTGATTCTTCCCTAGTTGAGAATCGTCCAATCGTTTTTGAATGTGATCCTGGATTACGACCTCAAATTTGGAAATATCTTATCCTATATATCAACAAAATGAAATGCGACAAGAAGATGCTGAAACGGCCTTTAGAAAAATGAGAGTATTCAAATTTGTTTTCACTTTGCATTTGATGAAAGAAGTTGGTAATCAGTGATGTTTTATGCAAAGCACTGCAACATCAATCTTAAGATATATTAAATGTCATAAATTTAGTTTCAACAACAAATGCTCTAATTTAGAAAAATTCTTACAAATTATGAGCATATTTTGTGAGAAAAAAGAAGTCGAAGTTCGAGACATGAATGCTCGATATAGTGATAATCAATTTCGAAGTCCATGTGATATCATTACACCGGAACATCATTTTCGAGCTGATATTTTCAATGGCACAATAGATTATGTGTTGCAGGGGCTGACCTCTAGATTGAAAATTTTATGGAACTACTTCATTTTAGTATGACTTTACATCCAAGTGATGAATAAAAATTTTTCAATATTGATGTCATATGTGCCCTTGTAAAGGATTTCTATCTTCAAGATTTCAGTCAACACAAGATTTATGCGTTGAATACTCAACTGCAACAATATGAGTTTAATGTTCCTTCTCAAACGGATTTGAAGAATTTGCCTACAATTTCCAAACTTTGTGAGAAATTGGTGGAAACAAAAAAATCAAAGGCATATTATCTTACTAATAGATTGATTAGATTTATTTTCTGGTCTCTATAGAAACTACAGAACGATCTTTTATATTATGAAGCTTGTTAAAACGAGACTTCACAACAAGATGAAGGACAAATTTCTGGTAAATTGCATGACTTTATACATTGAGAGAGAAATAGCGGAGAAAATTGTCAAAGATTTGATCGTAGATGAATTATATGAAGTAATAAATCGTCATGCGTAATTGAAATAACATTTATATGGTTGTTTGTCTCCTATTTGTTTATTAAAAATAGCGGCTTTCTTTTATCAAAAATGTCTTTTTATATTTAATATTTTATTTTAAAAAAATTTGCTTCACCTTTTAACTGGTCCCCCCCGACACCCTAGTCAAACTTCCTGAATCCGCTCACGCTCACATTTGAACATAAAACAGTACAAAGAGTGCAGCGCCACGAGAAGTAACCCAAACGTAAAAGTTAAGAGAGACAACAATTAAATGAAGTCCAAATTTGCATAAAGGAATAGATGAAAACGAATGATCCAAAAAGTAGACCCTTAATAATTGGAATAAGGAATGTAGTACAAAGAGAAGAAGAATAACATTTATTTATTATAGGAAAGGATATAATCCCTATAGCTACATTTCCCTCAAAACATAATTTAGACTCTTGGATCCCAGGAATTTACATTATTATGTGCCTCCATATAAGTATGAACTTAATCCAACCCTTAAAATAGCTGAAAAAAAAGATATGGACTACCGCTAAAAATAATAACTAAGAATTTCTCAAAGTATGACCATTTAACAATGAAATGCAATATAAGGCACTTACATCCTCATTCTTTGACTTCTGGAGGTCAGCTCTTCGACTTTCCAGAAATTTTGAAAATTTGGGAACCTGAAAAATATTCATCAAATTACTTTCTCAAAGCACAGAAGATATCTCCCATAATCTAATATTTTTATTTTTCATTACTCTCACTAAGAGATAGGAAATGCTTGAAGAACATACTTTTGAATAAACATTCAACTATGGTAAACTTGTGATTGATTAACGAGACTAACATTCATATTCTAAATTTTCCCTGATTTATTGCCATATTTTTATTTTTCATTACTCTCACTAAGAGATAGGAAATGCATGTAGAGATGTCATAAAGTAGAACTTGCTATAGAAGAAATAAAGATGTAATTTCTGTTAAGAAGGAAGAATGGATAAAAAAGGAGAGCATGCATTTTACAGAATCACTAGAAAGTCATCACCTTCTTTAACAGTCTGTCAAGCTTTTGTTTTTTCTCTACAATCTTTATATGAATATCTTTGTTGCTTTCTGATAAAGCAGCATGCTCACTACTGTCTGCAAATATTAAGTTGCTATTATGATTAATACCTGCCAGGTTTCTCAAATTGTCAAAAAAATATGCAGACCTTTGTCATTATCAAGTTCTACATCCGAGATGTACAGGCAATCTGAATCCTGCTTACAGTTACGTCAAGAAAATTGTTAGAGAGTGAAGAAAAAAGGAGCACATAAGGCGTGTAACCAAGCTACAAAATTCTATAGAAGTATGACGACTGCACAAAAAAGACAAGCATTGAGAAGCAATAATTGAAGTTCACTTCCAGGAGAGGCAACATAACTATTAGAAGTTGAAATGTCATCTTCCCAAAAAGGCTCCATTTAACCATACTTAGATCTACAATTGGATGGCACGGGCATCCAAACTGTACAACCCCGTATTTGCAGGTTTTGGATTTTAACTTTTGGATGAGTTTAGCACCTTTGGTGACCAATTTTGGCCTAGCCCTTGGAATATACTAGTAGGGGGAGGAAAAATCTGTCTCCCCCAAGTGGCCCTTTTTTGGGAGGGCGGGTGCGACAAGTTGGCTGGCACCCGCACCGACCTGATAAGTGCGAGGTGGGAGCAGCGAGACCGGCCGGGGACCGGGGTCTCGCTCCTGCCCCCTCCTGCTCCGCGGCCTGGCGGGGCGAGACCGACCGGGAGGACGGGGTCTCGCCCCTGCCTCCTCCTGCTCCGCGGCCTGGCGGGGCGAGACCGGCCGAGGGTCGGGGTCTCGCCCCCTCCTGCTCCGCGGCCTGGCGGGGCGAGACCGGCCGGGAGGCCGGGGTCTCGCCCCTGCCCCCGCCCCACCTGCTCCGCGGCCTGGCGGGGCGAGATCGGCCAGAGGCCGGGGTCTCGCCCCTGCTCCCTTGCTCCCCAGTTCTTCGGGGGTCACCTGCTCGTCTCGGGTGCCCGGGGAGATGGTGGGAATGACTCCTCCCGCTCTTGGACCTATTTTGGCGACGTTTTTACCGTTTTACCCTCGGGGTGGAATTACCTCTTTACCCCCCGGTGTGGATGTTTTCTATTGGCCCAAGGCCTTTTCGGCGTAGGGGTATTGTTGGAATTTTGGTCCATGGGGTTGGAAAAATTATAAATAGACCCTTAAGGGTGCCTTGGAGGGCATTGCATTCAGAGCTACAAAAATCTCTTTACTCTCTTCCTCCAAGGCACCTAGCTCAAGCATTGGCTAGGGAGGGGGAGACCTCAAAAGTCTTCCGGGTGTGAGGTGGGACCTCCACGCTAGAGCCGAGGGTCTGTTCCTAGTTTCCCAAGTCTTCGGTCTGTGACGTTCCCCCAAGTGTAGTAGGTGTGAGGTCACCCCTCTTTTGGGAACCCGAACTCCACATAGGTCAATTTTGGCTTCAACACTTTTGGTGCGGTGAGCGTGGAGAGTGACCAGCACAGAAGATCTCGGGAGAGTGTCATGACGGGAGGTCAGGGAGGTAGTGATGATCTCGGCGAGCCCCCAGCCCAGGACCCTTTGTGGGGAGGCAAGAGTTCATGGCCTCCATCCAGGGCATCATGGAGATGTTGCGAAGCATTGCTCCTCAGGATGGCAGCTCCACCCCGACCCCCCAGGAGCTAGCTCCCCCCTTCTCGACGAGTCGACTCCTAGGGGTCTAGGCGAGATGACCCCAGCAGGGGGAGAAGGGAGTGCACCAGGAAGAAGGCCCGGGAAGGAGAGGATGGGAGATGGGGTCGAGCGAGACCTCACCGGCCGAGAGTTGTTCTCCAGCCCGGCGAGTGTCAGCCTTCAAGGCGAGCAGGTCGCGCGAGTGGAGGTGGCGAGACCACCCCTTAGGGGGTCTCCCTTCAGCGAGTTGATCATCCGAGCTCCCGTTCCCGAGGGGTTCAGAGAGCCAGACATGGCTTACTATACCGGGAAGGATGACCCCGTCCAGCATCTGCAGTGGTTCGAGGATGTCGTCTCCATCAGGCCGATGACGGATGCCTTCAAGTGTCGCCTCTTTGCGATCACGTTGAAGGAGAAGGTCAGGGACTGGTTTCATCAACTCCCTCCGAGGTCGATCTATGGGTTCGAGGACCTGAGCCGGAGCTTTCAGCTTCGCTTCTCCACCTCCAAGAAGAGGAAGAGGAGTCCTGAGCCCATCTTCCTGATAAGGCAGGGGGCCGAGGAGTCGTTGGCCAGTTACGTTAACAGGTTCCAAGAGGAGATCCTGGAGGTCCAGGAGATGCCGAGGTATGCCCTCCAGATGGCGTTCACGGTGGGATTGCGCGAGGGGTTATTCAAGATGAGCCTGACTCGAAAGGCCCCCTTTTCCTTTGAGGAGCTGATGGAAAGGGGGCCGAGGAGATAGCCATGGAGTCGGCCAACCCGGCATTTGTCAAGAAGTAGGCGAAGCTAACAGAGATGGAGTCAAAGGAGCAAGGTGGCTCGAGACATCAGGAAGGAAGAAGGAGAGAGGAGCGGAGAGCTCAGGAGGGTCCAGAACCAGGTTGGAGGCAGCAGAGAGGACCCGTTTAGGGTCCAGGAAGAGGTTACGTCCAAGATGGGGGGAACTTCCATGGGGGCCAAGGGAGCTTCAACTTCCAGAGGCAAGCCCCAAGACAGCTCTTACCCCCGCCGCAGCAAGCCTTGGCGATAGGAGGAAGAGTTAACAAGAGAGAACGCCCAGCCCGCCGAAGGAGGGGAGGAGCGCTACCGTACTGTGGCTTCCACCAGGTGGAGGGGCACGCCACAGCTACCTGCCCCGAGTTCCTGGAAGTGAGGGGGGCGAGAGGCCCTGCCCAGCCACAGCCGCCAGTGCGGGTTGAAGAGGTTCTGCCCAGAGAAGGGGGGATGATGTATGTGAGGACTGGGTCGATGTCGGACCCCGAGGCGGTATAGCAGTGATCCATGGTGGAGTGGGGATCGAGGCCACTCGGAAGGCGAGCCTTCATGTGATGTACCGACGGAGCGTCGCCTCAACATCCCAGACCCCGCCCCAGGAGGAGAAGATCACCTTCTCAGTGAAGGACATGCCGGATCATGAGGATCTGTTTTGTGATGCGCTGGTCATCCAGACAGCCATCGAAGGCTACACCGTCTCCCGGATCTTGGTTGACAACGGAAGCTTCGTCAACGTCGTCTTCAAGAAGGCGTTTGACGAGATGAAGGTAGAGCCAAGTAGGGTGTTGGTCTCGGACGGACCCCTGTTCGGATTTTCAGGGGAGAGGAAGGAGGTAGAGGTTGGAGTAGGACTCCAAGTAAAATTGGGGGGACTTCAAGGAACTGTCGGTTCGTCATTGTTGACGCTCCAAGCAGCTACAACGCCATCTTCGGAAGGTCCCTCATCAGCGCCTTCCGTTGTGTGTCGTCTTCTTTCCACCAATGCCTCAAGTTCAGCTCAGGAGGGATCCAGGTCAGAGTCAAGGGAGACTCCAGGATGACAAGGCAGTGCTACGTCACGGCCGTCAACACCATCTCTTGGTTGGCCAGGGCGGAGGAGATGGAGAGGATCATGGAGAGCCTGAGCAAGATGGAGGTCTCCGAGGGGAAGGATGACGGCCATCAGGCTCAGACCCCGTGAGGAAGCCTCGCCCCGGCGGAGTCCTGTATGTTTTTTATGTTGTAGTGAGTCCAACCCCCGACCAACTGAGTCGGGGGGGGGGGGGGGGGGGGGGGTCATGAACCCATCTTTTTTCCCTGTTTGAGATGTTGGATTTGGTAGAGTTCAAGTGACACACCTGGTTCCCCACCCACGAGAGGATCTCCTCATCCAGGCTCTCACTAGCTGGATGGGTCGAATGTGCCTCGGGGAGAGCAAGCCCCACCCCCGAGAGGATCTCCTCATCCAGGCTCCCACTAGCTGGATGGGTCGAATGTGCCTCGGGGAGATCAAGCCCCACCCCCGAGAGGATCTCCTCATCCAGGCTCCCACTAGCTGGATGGGTCTAATGTGCCTCGGGGAGAGCAAGCCCCACCCCCGAGAGGATCTCCTCATCCAGGCTCTCACTAGCTGGATGGGTCGAATGTGCCTCGGGGAGAGCAAGTCCCACCCCCGAGAGGATCTCCTCATCCAGGCTCTCGCTAGCTGGATGGGTCGAATGTGTCTCGGGGAGATCGAGTCCCACCCCCGAGACGGTCCCGCTGCCAGGCTCTCACTAGCTGGCAGGGCTGGTGGTACCACTCGTGGATTCCCCTATTCCCTTTGCTCCGATGACGGTCCCGCTGTCGGGCTCTCACTAGCTGGCAGGGCAGGCGTACCTCTCGTAGATGCCCAGTGTTTTTTACCCGGAGGGGGTCTCGCCACACAGGCTCTCATAGCTGGCATGGCAGATTGACAACTCCGGGGGGTGAAGTGTTTTTTACCCGGAGGGGGTCTCGCCACCCAGGCTCCCATAGCTGGCATGGCAGGTTGACACCTCCGGGGGGTGAAGTGTTTTTTACCCGGAGGGGGTCTCGCCACCCAAGCTCCCATAGCTGACATGCCAGGTTGACACCTCCGGGGGGTGAAGTGTTTTTTACCCGGAGGGGGTCTCGCCACCCAGGCTCCCATAGCTGACATGGCAGGTTGACAACTCCAGGGGGGGGTGAAGTGTTTTTTACCCGGAGGGGGTCTCGCCACCCAAGCTCCCATAGCTAGCACGGCAGGTTGACACCTCTGGGGGGTGAAGTGTTTTTTACCCGGAGGGGGTCTCGCCACCCAGGCTCCCATAGCTGGCATGGCAGGTTGACACCTCCGGGGGGTGAAGTGTTTTTTACCCGGAGGGGGTCTCGCCACCCAGGCTCCCATAGCTGGCATGACAGGTTGACACCTCCGGGGGGTGAAGTGTTTTTTACCCGGAGGGGGTCTCGCCACCCAGGCTCCCATAGCTGGCATGACAGGTTGACACCTCCGGGGGGTGAAGTGTTTTTTACCCGGAGGGGGTCTCGCCACCCAGGCTCCCGTAGCTGGCATGGCAGGTTGACACCTCCGGGGGGTGAAGTGTTTTTTACCCGGAGGGGGTCTCGCCACCCAGGCTGCTATGGCATGGCAGGTTGACACCTCCGGGGGTGGGGGGGGGGGTGGGGGTGGCATGGCAGGTTGACCGCGCAAGAAAATTGCACTCAGCGAATACGTTGAGTTAGATGTTTCTTTCCGAGCTTGTGCCAACCTCGAAAAGAGTGGGGATTGTGTACAACCCCGTATTCGCAGGTTTTGGGTTTTAAGCTTTTGGATGAGTTTAGCACCTTTGGTGGCCAATTTTGGCCTAGCCCTTGGAATATACTAGTAGGGGGAGAAAAAATCTGTCTCCACCCAGTGACACTTTTTTGGAGGGGGGGGGGGGTGCGACAAGTTGGCTGCCACCCGCCCCGACCTGATAAGTGCGAGGTGGGAGCAGCGAGACCCCCCTCCTTCTCCGCGGCCTGGCGGGGCGAGACCGGCCGGGGGCCGGGGTCTCGCCCCTGCCCCCTCCTGCTCCGCGGCCTGGCAGGGCGACACCGGCCGGGGGTCGAGGTCTCGCCCCTGCCCCTGCCCCTTCCTGCTCCGCGGCCTGGCGGGGCGAGACCGGCTGGGGGCCTGGGTCTCGCCCCTACCCCCTCCTGCTCCGCGGCCTGGCGGGGCGAGACCGGCCGGGAGGCCGGGGTCTCGCCCCTGCCTCCTCCTGCTCCGCGGCCTGGCGGGGCGAGACCGGCCGGGGGCCGGGGTCTTGCCCCTGCCCCTCCTGCTCCGCGGCCTGGCGGGGCGAGACCGGCCAGGAGGCTGGGGTCTCGCCCCTGCCCCCTCCTGCTCCGCGGGATGGCGGAGCGAGACCGGCCGGGGGCCGGGGTCTCGCCCTGCCCCCTCCTGCTCCGCGGCCTGGCGGGGCGAGACCGGCCGGGAAGCCGGGGTCTCGCCCCTGCCCCCCCCCCCTGCTTCGCGGCCTGGCGGCCTGGCGGGGCGAGACCGACCGGAGGCCGGGGTCTCGCCCCTGCTCCCTTACTCCCCAGTTCTCTGGGGGTCACCTGCTCGTCTCGGGTGCCCGGGGAGATGGTGGGAATGGCTCCTCCCGCTCTTGGACCTCTTTTGGCCATGTTTTTACCGTTTTACCCTCGGGGTGGAATTACCTCTTTACCCTGCGGTGTGGATGTTTTCTATTGGACCAAGGCCCTTTCGGCGTAGGGGTATTGTTGGCATTTTTGTCCATGAGGTTGGAAAAATTATAAATAGATCCTTAAGGGTGCCTTGGAGGGCATTGCATTCAGAGCCACAAAAATCCCTTTGCTCTCTTCCTCCAAGGCGCCTAGCTCAAGCATTGGCTAGGGAAGGGGAGACCTCAAAAGTCTTCCGGGTGTGAGGTGGGAGCTCCACGCTAGAGTCGAGTGTCTGTTCCTAGTTTTCCAAGTATTCGGTCCGTGACATTCCCCCGAGTGTAGTAGGTGTGAGGTCACCCCTCTTTTGGGAACCCGAACTCCACAGAGGTCAATTTTGGCTTCAACACAAACATGATGCAGCAATGAAAATGGTTAAAAATTGTAATATATAGAATGCACATATTAGATAAAACAACCAAAACAATGACAAAAGGATCGCAAAATTGGTAGCAAACTTTTAATGTAGAAAAAAACTATAAGCCTGGGTAGGAAAAAGTAGCTTGTAACATGCAGTATACAAATGAATTGAATTAAAATTATTTTACAATAAATTCTAGATTTCCAATCATCCTATATTAAAAACCTTCATATTTCCTTAAAGCTTAATCCAACAATTTATTGCTTCGTGTAAATCAAAACAATTTTGAAGGTGTAGGTATGAATGTCTGTTATAGATAGAAGCTCATGTCTGGATTAACTTCATCACTGCATGCCTGCTGTGAAGTTATAATTTCTCTAAATTTTTGTGTTTAGGTCACTAATTAATTGTTTTCATTATATGATTAGCCTTACATTGCATTCTATTTGAATCCCCTCTTGATTTCATTTATCCACATACAACTAATAAAGGGTTAAATTATAACAATACAACCCCCATACTGGTGGTTCATCGTGACAATAAATCTTTAATAGGGGAAAAACACTAAAACCACACAAGAAAAGATCCAACGCATATTAGAGTTGCTCAATTCCTCATCTAAACAGCACTTAACCTGTTATGGGCTTTATGCCCAGCTATTATGTGGTGTAGGGGTTTATTACGAGTCCATTAGGTTTTACCGTATTATCACGGATTTACATTTAAGCCTATGCATCTCTCTTATTTAAAAGACCCATTGGGTCTTGTAATAGAAGCAAAAAACTATTCTCTTTTCCTTGTCTTTGTTTATGAGATTGTGATAGCTCTCTCCTCCCGAGCATATCCCGCCTAGGCAGCCGCGATTCCAGATCCACTATATCCTTCGCCACTGTCATCCCGCTTCCGGACATCCTTTGGCGAGGCTAATGCGACTACGGGAGAATCCCGTAACAACTTGATATCAGAGGCTTAGGTTCGACATCATTTTCGTCTCTTCCACAATCTAGCTCTCTTCAGAAGGACATTAGCGGGTTTTCATGACAGAAAAAGCCCTAAAGACCATGAGTTCCACCAAAAAGCGAGCTCGTAACAACTGAAGTCTCTGATTTCTCCAGGACAACCACCACCTGTCGAAGCACACGCCGTCTCTCCCTCGCCGTCTGCAATAGACGACGTGTCTAGATACCTCGTTGACAACCGATTTGATAGTGGAATACTATCTAACTTCCATAGTTCCCTTTCGTCACGTCTCACGACGACTCCATGCCGCCTCGATCAAGAGTCGCCACTCAGACATGCGTAGGCTTCATCAACGCTGACTATCTCTCTGTGATCGCCTGCAGTCCCGCTCACACGCTCTGTTCTTTAATATATCCCTCCTCTCCTCCCCCGCTGGACACATGCCAAGAAGTATTGAGCCACCTGCTCGTCCTTTTGTTTTCTGAGTGCACGCAAAAAAAGTAAGAGCCAGAGTCCTTTTCTCAAGCTCACCAACAATGCAATAGTCCTCACGCCTAGCTTGCACCCATTTCTCTAGCCCACTACCAGCACAACAGTCCTCACGCTTCCTAATCAAGCTTTGTACAACCAGTAGATTAGATAAAAGAGAGTGTGTTCCTTTATGGAACCATCATAGGGAAATGATGCGGCACTCACGAAAACTGACAACCAGCCGTCTCAGAGGAATCCACCAGTCCATTCACCCGCTCTTTATATCATGTTACTACCAATTTATCTCTGACAGTAATATGCACTATGGGGGACTCGCCCTCTCTAATAAGCAGGTTGAGGTACTAAATGCAAACATTTATGACATCCATAGAAGTACAACTTAGGTACTCTGACGCACGTCATCGGGAGGACATGGACACTCACCAACAAGATTAATAATTTGACAATCGTCATTCCAATCATCACTACCCTACCGACTGATGAAGATTACAGCTGTCAGGCACCCCTACTGCTGCTACTTTGACATGATCCCCCCAGCCATGACACCACCTGAAGGCAACATCATGTCTCGTTACAACAAGCTGGCATTCCAGACTTATGATGGGAAGGACGATCTCTTCGGATAGCTCACCAGATTCGAACAATTTTTTAATCATCAGCAGACACCGGTGACGAAATGGATAAGCCTGGACTTCTACCACATGCTTGATATCGCTCGGTAATGGTTCGCCCGTTTGTAGGAGAACAATCATGGAATGATTTGGCGTGACTTTAAGGGGGCTTGCAACCTAAGCTTTGGTCCCCCATTCACAACAACCCCCTTGGTGCCTAACGATGTTACGTCAGATAAGTCTGATTGATGGATATCTAGAACAATTTTAGATCCTTCTGACACACATAACGATCCCACCTAAGATACAGGTCACGATTTTTACAGTCGGGATACGCGATCGACTACGCTTGGATGTTGAATTCAAGGCTCCCTAGTACTTGGTAATTGCTATGAGTTTAGCCAGATTGTGCGACCGTCAACTTCAGCAGGCCCAGAAGGCCTACATCAACACCAGCACAGGGAATTCAGAGGGACATGTCGAGGGACCCAAACCTCGCAAATCCGCTGACTGTCGCGGACATCGATGCAAAAGACTTTTTTATCTACATATGGAAGACTCTAATGATGAGGTAGTATGATGAAGTTGGCACCATCATTGATGTTCCTTTAGCTTGAGGTCAGACTCATTTTGCACGGCAGGAGAGATGTTATGAGCTTTTTCCCAACTATTATGTGGTGTCTTATGTAGTATGTAAGGGTTTATTATGAGTTCATTAAGTTTTATCGTATTATTGGGGATTTACATTTATTTCCTTGAATCTCTCTTATTTAAAGGACCACTTGGGTCTTGTAATGGAAGCAAAAAAACTATTCTCTTTTCCTTTTCTTTATTTATGAGATTGTGGTAGCTCTCTCCTCCTGAGCATACACCACCTGAGCAGTCGTGGTTCCGGCTTCACTTTATCCTTCTCCAAAGTCATTCCGGCTTCCGGACATCCTGAGACGCTATCACGGTTAAGAAAGAAGCCCATAACAACTTTTACCACAAAGAAATTACTTAAGGAATAATTAGCATAGACATTTGACCAGGATTTTCTCAATAAATCTCAATTAGATCATCCATTGAATAACACATTTAAATCTTACCAGGATTCACCCCCAATTAATTATTCATACATAAAGACACTCATGATTCCTTCTATTATAAATAAATCTAATAATGAATTATAAGATCATCTATAGAAAAATTAGCAAGTTTTCAACAACCCCTTTGTGCCAAACTGCCAATTAGTGATTCAGATATAAAACCTCATGACCATTTACTAGAAGACAACCTATAGGAAAATTTTTTGCGTCGAAAGATAATTTACAAACAAAAGATATGCTTGCACCAAAAATGGACCTTAATTCTAATTATGAAACCAATCATGTTGTTTCTGCACCAAAATCACACTTTAACTTCCTAGTGATTCTCAACAAAAATCTGATCAGGAGCCAAAGCTATTAGTATTTGTTAATTTAATTTCTATGAGCATTCACATCCGCTCATTAAAACCCATTTGCTTTCAAATTAAAATATTGCATGTGGTTCTAGGTTATATAAACCATTTGCATGCTATCATCAGCAACTGTATGCTGGTCGAAGAACAAATTAATTCTGTTTTGGATCTATGAGCACAATTGTAACATAATTATATATAAGAAAGGTTCTCAATTCAACAAAATTAAAGGTAACATGATCATGCGTACATAAATAGATCATTCAAAGGGAGAAAAACCTGTAAAACAATGCTTTCATCGTCAGATCTATTCTCCATCAAATCAACATCATCTTCACCATACATGTTATCAAGACAATTGCTAAAAGCTGCAGCATCAATTGTATTGTCTACAGATTTCCTGCACCGTAGGAGTTAAGCAAGAACTTCAAGATGACAAACTTGCAAAAATATGCATGCATGCAAATACAAGTAATCAAAGTGTTTCTTGGCTTCCAAGACCAATTATGAGAAACAATTTTCTGTAAATTTCTAAAGGGCCATTTACAAATTGTTAAAAAATACACTGCAATGTGAATGAACACTATTTTACAGTAGCCAACTAATGTGTGATTCCTACAATGAAAGAAGGTAATCAAATCTTTCTGAACAAGCCTCAGACAAAGCTGAGATGTCTCTTAAGCACATTCTGGACGCACGATATTATGCTGAAACCTAGGAAGCACGGATACACTAAAAATAGGGCCGTACCCGTACCTGGTACATTTTCGGTACGGATACGCATACCGCACGGCTGGGTTCGATATTATCGAGCTTTTAGTTTTTTAGGTTTCATTTCTTCCGATCCCGCTCCCTATTCCCGATCCCGTCGCCGCTCCCTGCTCCAGCTCCTGCTCCCGATCCCGTCGCCGCTCCCTGCTCCTGCTCCCGATCCCGTCGCCGCTCCCTGCTCCTGCTCCCGATCCTGTCGCCGCTCCCTGCTCCTGCTCCTGATCTCGTCGCCGCTCCCTGCTCCAGCTCCGGCTCCCATCACCGCTCCTACTCCGGCACCCGTCACCGCTCCTACTCTGGCACCCGTCACCACTCCTACTCCGGCTCCCGTCACTGCTCCGGCTCCAACTCCCGTCGCCGCTCCTGCTCCGGCTCCCGTCGCCGCTCCTGCTCTAGCTCCCGTCGCCGCTCCTGCTCCGGCTCCCGTCGCCGCTCCCGATCCCGATCCCTACTCCTGCTCCGGCTCCTGTCGCCGCTCCCGATCCCGATCCCTACTCCTGCTCCGGCTCCCGTCGCCGCTCCTGCTGCTCCTGCTCCTGATCCCTGCTCCCGATGACAGGTACTTCTTCTTCTATTAGTTCAATTAGTTAGTTCAAATTAATTTGTGAATGTGTTGTTAGTTCGTGAATACTAAATACTGTATTACAGTTCAATTATTTGGCTTGAAGGAGGGCCA
The DNA here is from genome assembly GCA_039583875.1 of Platanthera guangdongensis. Classification (NCBI taxonomy): domain Eukaryota; kingdom Viridiplantae; phylum Streptophyta; class Magnoliopsida; order Asparagales; family Orchidaceae; genus Platanthera; species Platanthera guangdongensis. Next base: position 168,575,218 of record CM077155.1, read on the forward strand.
AATAGAGTTGCTCCAAATACAGATGAGGAGATTTCTTTGGAGAGAAATAAATGCTTAATAAGATATTTTCCTGATGTGGTAGGGAGGAATATAGTAATCAATGAGTTCTCTAGGTTCACGGGATTTGGTCAAGCTTTTTGTGAGCCAGATAGTTTGGAGAGTAGAGCTTCATTATTGCTCAAAGATTGGAGTTACTATGGAACTTCGGCACCAAAATTACAAAAATTGCTTTGAAGTTGTTAGGTAAACCTTCTTCATCTTCCGCTGCGAGAGAAATTGGAGCACATACTCATTCATTCACTCATTGAGAAGCAACAAAATTCTACCACAACGAGCTGATGATTTGGTGTACGTGCATAGTAATCTACGCTTATTATCGAGGATAAACGAAATCTACAGTCAAGGAAGGAGTAGAATGTGGGATATAGGAGGAGATGCATGGGCAAATCCTTTTGATGGAGTTGGCATGCTTACGGTTGCCAACTTGTCTTTAGATGAGCCAGAAATTGAAGATGTCTTGATCTCCAACAATATGGAGGAAGATGAACAAAATGAGTGATGGACATCGTTTTATTTGAAATAATTATGAATAGCTTATGTCTAAGTACTTCATGTTATATTGCATTAGTTATGGACTTGTACTTCAATTGATTATTTATGCTTCATTTTTATTGTTTTGAGAATTTATAATTGTATTTGTGATATATGCATATATATTTATTAAATTTAATACAATGTATCCCGTCGTACCCGTATACTTGATTTTAAAATTTTGTCGTACCGTCGTATCGGATACGCATCGTACCCGGTACCCGTACCGGTGCTTCCTAAACTGAAACAAATAGAAAGTGTCAAATATTACACCCATTAGACTCTAACAAAATCATATTTTTAATCATATGATCTCTATCTTTATCATTCTATATCAGCACTACTTAACTTAAGAGATTCATCGACTTAGTGGATTAATAATTTCAGTTATTAAAATATAGTTCACTAAATAGAAAAAATATTTGAAATATGGAGTGTAGGTGTTATGCACCTAAATCGTAACAGGGATAATGTAGTCTTGCCGCGGTTGTCAGAGGCGGGAACTCGAAGGAGAGCTACCAGATTGATGGACATCGCGATGATCTGCTACCCATTCGGACAATCCGAGTCCACAGATGGGTCCGGATGATTGTTTCGAGTCAATTTCATGTATTTATTTTATATTTTTGTGTTGTTTTTACACCCAATCGGCTCGGACATTCTGAACCGTCTGATCCGCGATCCTTAATTTCGTTATGAGTATTTATACATGCAGGATTCGGTTAGGGGGTATCGTTGGTTGCTTCTTGTTTTACGAAAACCGTTGGTCACGCCTCTTCTCGGTGCGACGCCGGGAACCGCCTCTTTGGGGTGACTCCAAGGTAAATACCGTCCCCGTCCTCCATCGCTCATCCACCGTAAGCCCTTCCCCACGCCCTCCCCTAACCTTTCCAGCAACCCACGCCCTCACTACTCTTCCCATCCCGCCGAGCCCAACACAGAAAGACCACCCAAAGCTGTCTTGCGAACCCTCTGCCTATATCCTCCATTTCTCCTGTTAAACCCACGCTTGGAAATCACATCGAGTCCCATGAACCTCCCTTGTTTTAAAACTCCTCTACTTCGCAATTTCCCACTAGTGGAAGCCCTAAAACCTCCTCCCGATTATTTTTATTGGTCATTATCCCCAAAATTCCCTCCCTGCACCACATTCCTTTAACCATGAGTCTACAAACAACCTAATCTGCAACCCTTTTGTTTTTGTAGAAGAATGGTTCAAACCTTTTATATCCTTATTGAATTACAAAATACAAGTATGAGTACAAATATATAGAAGAGAGAAGAGAAACAGACAACTATATAAGTAATGTGAGACTAAGCCAGAATCCTACATGGGCCATAATAATGGGCCTTTACATCAACTTATCCTAATATTCTCTAACACTCCCCCGCAAGCTGGAGCGTACAAATCGTAGGCACCAAGCTTAGATAAGAACTGATGGTACATTTGTCGAGGTAGCGCCTTGGTGAGAATGTCAGCAACTTGCTCTGACGCAGGAACATGCTCCAGCTCTAACTTCTTTAATTGAACTTTTTTACGGATAAAGTGACAGTCAACTTCAATGTGCTTAGTCCTCTCAAGAAACACCGGATTCTTCGCAATATGGATAGCAGTCTGACTGTCACAAAGCAAGGTTGCAGGTTAGGATAAGGTGACCCCCAAATCACCAAGAAGACCCTCAAGCCAAGTGAGTTTAGAAACAACAGCCATCATTGCACGATACTCAGCTTCAGCAGAAGAGCGAGTAACCACAGACTGCTTCTTGTTACGCCAAGTAATAAGATTCCCTCCAAAGTAGGTACAAAAATCCGTAGTGGAACGTCGATCATCCAGAGAGTTCGCATAATCCGCATCTGAATATGCAATATGAGATAGAGAGGAGGATGACTTATATATCAATCCTTGTCCAAAAGCTGTCTTCAAATATCTGAGGATGCGTTCCACTGCCTGGAAAGGAGAGATCTGAGGAGCATGCATAAACCGTCTGACCACTCCAACAGCGAAAAAAAATCAGGTCCTGTAACTATCAGCTATATCAGTTTTCGTACACGACACCGATAATACTCAGGGTTCGTAAGCAGAGAATCAGAGTCAGACCCGTGATGACATAACTTATGATTGACATCCATCGGAGTTTCCACAGATTTGCACCCAGAGTAGCCAGCATTGTGAAGAAGATCAAGGCAGTACTTTCGTTGTGAAAGGACAAGACCATCAGGCCATCTCGCAACCTCAAATCCAAGAAAGTACCTGAGAGCCCCCAGATCTTTTGTTTGGAAGACGGAGTTTAAGTGTTGCTTGATTTGATGTATCCCTGTGGAGTAATCGCCAGTAATCAAAATATCAACCACATAAACTAAGAGAATGACAGTCTCAGCTGGTTGATGATGAGTGAAGAGAGAGAAGTCCGCCGAGCTCCTCTTGAATCCAACTTTGCGAACAGCCTTACTGAATTTATCAAATCAAGCTCTGGGAGATTGTTTGAGACCATAAATAGATTTCCGAAGATGACATACACGAGACTCCCCCGTGATCTCAAACCTGAGAGGTTAGTTCATGTAGACCGTTTCTTGAAGGTCTTCATTTAAAAAGACATTCTTTATATCCAGCTAATGGAGAGGCCAGTGGCGATGAACAGTCAAGGAGATCAACACCTGAACAAAGTTCAACTTGGCGACGGGAGAGAAGCTTTCATCATAATCAAGTACCTATTGCGGAGTGAACCCCCGAGCCACAAATCGGGTTTTGAGCCTGTCAATCGTCCCATCCAGAGCATTTAAAAAGACATTCTTTATATGCAACTGACACACGATTGTCCAGAAGGAAGAGGAACCAGACCTCAAGTGTGGTTAGACCAAAGAGCGATCATTTCTTCTTCCATAGTCGCACGCCACCCTAGATGAAGTAGAGCCTCCTGCACCGAGTTAGGGATAGAAATGGAGGAGAGAGAGAGAGAGTAAACTTGCGTAAAGGTAGAGATAGGCGGTGCAGAGACACATAATTTGTCATGGGGTGAGTCGTAGATGTTGATGATGGATCGTCAGTCCGCGGGATAGCACCAGTGGAGGAGGGCTGTTGTTGAGCTCCAAAAGCCGAAGTACGACGAGTGTAGACACGAAGAAGAGGCGGTTTGGGTGGAAGAGGTGGAACAAGTGTCGGAAGTGGAGGGGGAAGAAGGGGTGGTAGGGAAGACGTGACTAGAACGGTTGGACGAGGTATGGAGAGTAGAGGAGCAGAGTTTGATGGTGAGTGATAGAATGGTTGATCCTCGCGAAAGGTGACATCGGCAGAGACAATAACTTTGTCAGTAGTTGGAGAATAACACAAATTGCTTTTTTGTGTCAGAGTATCCGAGAAACATACATTTGATGGCACGTGGGGCCAACTTATTTGTGGTCGGACCAAGGTTGTGAACATATCAAGTAATGTCAAACACACGAGGCGTGAGGGAGAACGGGGAGTGGGACGGAAAGAGGAGACTAATCGGAGTTGCAAAGTCGAGCATAGAGGATGGCATGCGGTCGATAAGGTGACATGTTGCAGACATAGCGAAATTCCAAAAACGAGTAAGAACCTGCATTTGAAGCATGAGTGACCGAGTGACATCAAGAAGATGTCGATTCTTTCGCTCGGCCACACCATTTTGTTGAGGCGTATATGCACACGAGGTTTTATGTATAATGTCAAACTCTGTGCATAGGTTCACGAATGTTCGGCTAGTGTATTCCCGAGCATTATCAGTGCAAATAATTTTTAAAGGAGAGGAGAACTGAGTACGAGTTTCCATAAGAAAGGCACAAAATGTAGATGTTAGTTCAGCACGATCTCGAAGTAAGTATAACCAGGTTAAGCGAGAGTAATCATCAATAAAAGTGACAAAATAACGATAGTCAAACATATTAAGGGGTTTTATAAGATCCTCAAATATCAGAATGTACTAATGATAAAGGAGTATCACTCCGAGTACAAGTAAGATGAAAAGAAACACGATACTGTTTGCCAAAGATACATGATTCACAAGAGAACTCATGTAGAGAGACATCGGGAAGAGCTTTCTTGAGAATCTGGAGGGGAACATGCCCAAGACGACGATGTCAGTCGGTAGTGGATTCAACGGAGAGAGCTGGAGGAGGAACATCGAGCAGGTAGAGCCCATTTGACACCCGCCTCTTACCAATGATATTCTGCGTCTGTCGATCCCGCACAACAAAGGTAGATGGTGAGAAGGTAACACAAGAATAAAGATCTTGAGTAAGGCGTCTAACAAAGAGCAAGTTAAATGGTGATCCTGGAACATGAAGTGCAGAAGACAAAGAGTGAGTGTGAGGGGTATATCAGCAGCACCAAATACGGGAGCGGTATCACCATTAGCCACAGTAAAGAACTTGGGGTGGGCAGTCATTGAATATTTCGGAGGGCGATGCGAAGTAACAAGGTGTGTGGCTCCTGAATCCACAATCCAGTGAGAGTCCTGTGAGAGACAAGATATACCTTCATTTGAAATAGAGGAAACAGATCCAGAGGAGCGAGAGATCACCCCTTGTAGTTGTGGGAGCTGAGTGCGTAGAGCATTAATGTCATCCCAAGTAGAGGCTGCAGAAGCCGGGGTAAGAGAAGTGGAAGGCTCAGCCATTGGAGCAATAAGGTGTGGAGGCAGGTCATGTTTGTGATAGCAAGTGGTCTCAAGATGACCATCTCAACCGCAATATGTACACTTAAATGGAGATCTGCCAGACAGGTCGCGTCCCGTAGACGTGTTACGTCCCCCACGGGCTGATGACCCCCGAGCAGATGGAGATGGAGCAGGTGTAGAGTGTTGTAGAAGAGCTGGGGAGAGAGTAACAGGGCATCCTGGGGAGGTGTGACCTTTAGAAGTATAGAGCACACATCTGACAGAGATGGAGTGGTAGTAGATGAGAGAATTTGGGCCCGAACACTGTGCAGGTGAGGGGGAACTCGAGACATCATCATCGCAATCTCAACAGCTTCTTTCTAGACCCGTTGAGTAATCAGATCTGTAGTAGGCGGCTGATGTTGGATCTAGGCTTCGACCATGGTCTTGGCTTTAGAAACAAAGGAAATCAAATCATCGGGAGCCACGGGATCAAGGTTTTGAAGATCGGAAATGATGCCAAATAAGTGTTGAAGACTATTCTGCCCAGAGTAAAAAGGAATGGAGCTCCTCCCATATGGTCTTTGTCGTGTCATGATACATATCCATCTGATAGGGCTCGGTGTCCATGGAGTTGAGCAGTCATGACTGGACCCGGTCATCATCCCGAAGCAACTCATCAGTGGGGGCGATAGAAGTGACCCGAGTCAGGTGATGAAGAAAGCCCTTCGTCTACAGAACTCGACGAACAGAGTGCACTCATTCCACGAAATTTGGTTTCCCACTGAGGGAGATAGTAGTAATCCGGAGTTCATCGCAAAGCTCAGGAACCGGACCCGCAATGCAAGCAGGCAGAGCAGAGGTGACATTATAATCCTCGGAAGCCATGAGATCGCGACGGTTAGAAGAGAAGCCACATCGGATCGAGGGAACCTGCCGCGACTAAGAGTCTGTGATTAGAGGGAGCCAGCCGCGAGTAAGATTCCGAGCTCGTAGCGGTTAAAGGAGAAGAGGTAGGTGAACTGTCGCTAAACCGCGCAAACAGAGGCAGACCGCGACGAAGAATCCGCAAGGAGATCAAGCGACTAGGAATCCGCAGTGAGACCAAACAGCGGGCAGACCGCGCGAACATCAGAAACTAGGACACAACGACAAGATCAAGTCGGGCGACAAGAAGACGCCGCGCAAGAGCAATCCGCGACACAAAGAGACAAGACGGCAGCGACTAGAGGAGACCGCAGCGGCAAGAGCAAGAAGACTTCGTGCGACAAGAGCAAGAAGACTTCGCGCGGCAAGAAGTCCGCGCGACAAGAGTAGAAGGAGGCCTGGCGGATAAAGTAGAGTTAACCGCAGAGAAAGGCAGCCCGCGACAAGCACAACACACAGAGAAGTCTCCGCGCGGCAAGGAGTCCAAGGGTCCCACAAGAAAGCTATAAAAACCGGTGGGGATGGGGGGGAAGAGAAGTGGAACCATGGGAGAGGGCGGGTAAAGAAGTAGGACCGGCGGTTAGAAATGAGGACGAAAGCAAGAGTTTGCCCGGGAAGAAGAAGGGGAGGCGGACAGGAAGCAGGTGTCCGCCCGGGAAGAAGCAGGAGAGGCGGTTAAAGAAAAGGAACTAGCCGCCGAAGAGAACCTGGCTCTGCTACCATGTAGAAGAATAGTTCAAACCTTGTATATCCTTGTTGAATTACAAAATACAAGTATGAGTACAGATATATAGAATAGAGGAGAGAAACAGACAACTATACAAGCAATGTGAGACTAAGCCATAATCCTACATGGGTCATAATAATGGGCCTTTACATCAACTTTTCCTAATATTCTCTAACAGTTTCCAATATTTTGATTCCAACCCTCATACATTACTACCCAGCAATTTCCCACTCCGTATCCCGCTGACCAGCCCTCCTAAAAACTATAGCATCCTTGGATCCCTGTATTTCCCCGTCGCTTGCATGCGTGAGTCATCATTTTGAGTTGTCTTCTATTGTTGTGTACTTGGAACTTTATTTTGTAGGATGCAAGATTATATGTTTCTATTATTGTGAAATCATTGGATTTGCAGGACTCATTCAACATGCTTTAAATTACTTGTGCCTCTAATATTTGTGGACTCGTGTTTGCTTTTTCAATTCAATTTTATGTGAACAAATGTGCACATGCTTAAATTTATTTTAATTATTTGTTTATTGCAAAAGACCATTAGAGGCACCTGTTAGACACTGTGAGAGTCTAGTCACTAGGAATGTTTGACGAGGGAGGGGTAGACCACTAAAGACTTGGAATGAAACTATAAGGAAAGACATGATGTACTTAGGCATTAGTAAGATTGTGACAAAAGATAGGGCACAATGGCGACAAAGAATCCGTATAGCCGACCCCACTATAGTGGGATAAAGACTTGAGTGTTGTACTTGTTTAATGCAAAAATTAAATCGGATTGTCCGTGGCATTTACCCCTGCACTTAGAGTGACATTTCGTTAGATTGAATGTTTGCTTGGGCATCATTTTACGGTCGTCGTAGTTCTTTGCATTGGTCGCGTGATTGCTTGCGCCGCATCTAGGGTTAGGGCATCGGTTCCCGCCACCTGTAGACTCGTGTTGCATCACAAATCTTTCATCATAAGATTTTTAGGGCATTATAAATACAAATCACATATGACAAAAGATAGAGCACAATGGCGACAAAGGATCCATATAGCCGACCCCACTATAGTGGGATAAAGGTTTGAGTGTTGTTGTTGTATAAATACAAATCATACACATTTGCACTTTTAGTCCACACAAACGAACAAAATGCAAGATTTACGAAAATCAATAAAAGTCTAAATAGAAGTACAAACGACTTTAGATAGAAGTGCGAATGACAATTGGAAATAATCACCCAACGAAAAATAGAAATGCCCCAAAACTCCCATATAAGAGGGGCCGATATATAAGAGGGGCCGATATATAAGATGTCTTGAATGTGACCATAAAATCACTCTTCCAGTCAAATTTGACCTCAAGCTAGAATGAAAAATATGTTTTGATTTCAACCCGGTTACTCTTCAAGACTCACATCCTCTTCTTCCTCATAGTCGTCGAGTTTAAGCAAAAAGAAGTTATTACATCATTGGCTCGGGATGCATTCTTCATCAGAGTTGGAGCAAAATTTGCATGCTCATTTATTGGTCATTACTTCACTAGAAAATCGCTTGATGGTAGCGGATTTCCCGGGTGTACTTGCTCCCTTTCGTGATAGTTGTTAACTTAACAGTACGATCCTTCATTAACCATCGGCCATGACCTTCTGCCTACAATGTTCCCATACATATATATTATCTTATTGCATATGGGTGTTAAGCTCATTATTGTGGTCGAGAGTTTTAGAACTTGATGTGTTGTCAAAATCGTTCTTTGAGATTATCATGGGCCTACACTATCCGTTACCTGCCAATTTTATATATGTTTTATCAAGTGTCATGTCATTATTTAGAGTTGTATGAATGTCATGTCTTTTATTATCATTAGGTGTTTTTTAAAATTAGTTCGAGTGTGTGGGCTTATTTGCAAATGTGTCATGTATCATCTATTTAAGGTTCTCTATGGGTTTTGGAATGGCAGACAATGAATAATATTTAGTCACCTCTCTTAGTTCCCTTTCCTGTTCTCCTCTTCCCGAAGTTAGGGTTAGGCTTGATAAAGACTCCCATCTTGCTCTCCTTAGGTTGAGCCTAGTTCCATCGTATCTTCGCCCTCCTCACCGCCTTCGAACACTTCTTCAACGAGATATCGACAAGCTATAGAGAGCCCATTATAATTACCCAGAATTTTGTGACCCCTTTTTAGAAGTTTAGGGTCGTACTCACGAGCATCCTTTAGACCCTCATGACAATTTCACAGCGCAATGCTCTTAAGCTCCCTTTCTCTCTCGGAACATTACAGCTCTCGTGGACACTCTATCGTTCTCCCAGGTGCTCCTTTTTTACCCATAGGCGCTCAGCTTCACTAGCTGACTCTCCCAGGCCCTATCAAGTCCTACTTGTATTTACTTAGCTCATTTTCTTTTTTTGGCCGTCTGAGTAGCCCTTTCTCTATGTAACTTCCCGCGGGCAGGATCCCAACTAGTATAGGGAGTGAACAATACCTTAAGGGACACTGAAGCCAGATCTAGAAATCACCTAGTTCTAGCATCTCGCAGAATAGTGATCGCAAACTCTCTACATGACTCATAAATACTTCAATCGACAGAGATCTGGCATAACAGGATTTTAAATCAATAAAATCACACATGACTAAAGGTTTGTGTTGTGTGTAGCTTGCAACCTCTGCCTTTGTCTCCACCACCACCCCCCCCCCCCTAACTGCTCGCAAACCGACAATAGTCCTGATTTCATTTTTTAGCGTATCGAGTGAGGCTAGGGCACCATTTCATTCCCAGCTGTCGGCAAATAGTGTGTTGCAATGGTCAAACGAGACGTATCCGGAGAATCTCCTAAATGCTCTATTAAGAACTCAGTTGCAACTCCTACACCATCATGAGTACTCGACTACCATTAATCCAACATTCAAACCCAGAAGAAGCGGGTAGTAGTGACTAAATTGCAGAACCTATCCGAGAAGAAATTCTAAAACTTATAAAGGCAAACTTCATAACGTAAATCAAATACCTCGAGTGGGTATTAAACTTTGTTCGAGAGGAACAATAATAGAGTCGTCCTAACAATGAATGAAAATTATGGATATTGACCACCTCCCTTCATGGATAGATCTTTTTATTCACATCTTGTTCACATGACAATATCATTCCAGCACCACTGACAAATGGTGGTTGAAGTTGAAAGTTACTACTTCCTCCTCACTGGGCACCTGTGACGCAGAACGCTACTAGCTCGACTGACAAGATGCATTTTTGAAGAAGAAATTTCTATCATTCTCTGTGAGGTACTCTCAGGAGAATGCATGAATCATTTGGGAGCTCAGGCCTTGGAAGAGAGAATTCTCAGACAAGGATACTTCTGACCACAGATAAAAAAAGATGCAAAACAATATATAAATAAATGTCCGGAATGTCAGAAGTTTACTCCTCTCCAGCTGAAAACAACTCAACTACTTCGTTCAATCGCTACCCCATGGCCAATTGACATCCGGGGAATGGACCTTTTGGGACAATTTCCTATAGACAGTAAGCAACATCGGTTCATCCTAGTGATAATTGAGTATTTCAGCAAGTGAATCGAAGCGAAGGCACTTGCAAAGACCACTGCCCAAATCATAAAAAACTTCATTTGGAGTGAGATCGTGTGTCGGCATGGGATACCTTCCGTCATCATCACCGACAATAGACCTCAGTTTGTAAACAAAGATTTATGTAGCTTTTGGGAGTGGGAAGGAATTGAGCTTTAATATTTCTCAGTTCATCCTCCCGAAAGTAACAGACAGGTGGAAGAAACCAATAAACTAATATTGAATCTTTTAAAGAAGAAAGTGGCGAACATCTGAGATAACTGGGTTGAGCACCTACCTTTTGTCCTTTGAGTCCTTAGAACCGCTCCTAGAACGGCTACTGGAGATACATCTTTCAAATTGTCACACAGATCCAAATCACTCATCCCAGTGGAGTTCGGGGTGATGAGCCCAAGGGTTCTCTTATGAAAAGAAAGCGGAGAAGAGTGGAGGAGGGAGGACGAGGAAGATATGAGATGCAACCTAAACCTCATCGGCGAACTAAGATACTGTTATGGTACTCCGATCTGGATCGTGTATGGGGGCCGGTGTAGCGATTGGATCCCCGCCCGGGTGAGGCTTGCGGAGCTCCTTGTCGAGCAATGGTCGCCTACGGTAGCAGTAGGAGGGAAGAGAGGGAGGAAGAAGAAGGAGAGAAGAGTGGGGAGAGAGGAGATCGGAGGAGAAGAAGAGGAGGCGCAGGCGACGGGGATTTTGCCAGGGGCGATGCGGACAGGGACTAGGGCTCGGAAATCGCACGGGTTGAGAGAGAGAGGGAGAGGAAAGTTAGAGAGAGAGAGATTGGGGAAATAAAATTCTTCCTACTTCTTTTCTCCAAAGCAAAGGCCTATGTATGGCCACACAAGTCCAACCAAGCAACATAATAAAAATGTACGCGCCCCTCACCTGGGCTTAGACAAGTGAGCATAATTAAAAGAAATACGAGACATAAAATTATAAGGATAATAGAGGTCACCCCATCGGCGGTTTGCGACGGCGCTGGTACGTACGTCCCCAAAGAGGATCCCTCTTCGGGTTAGCGTCCATCGGAAGTGCCGTAACATCACCCTCCTCGTCGGAAGACGGCTTGTCCTCAAGCTGTGGTGGAATGCTGACCAAGGGAGCGGAAGGAGGGGACCCAACGAACAACTTCAGCTGAGAGATATGAAAGACATTGTGGATCTTAGTGCCCATTGGAAGGTCAAGGCGGTATGCCACCTCGCCGAGGCGCTCCACGATGGGAAAAGGACCGAAGAACTTGGGACCCAATTTGTTGCAAAGAGGGCGAGTGGCGGTGAGCTGCCGGAAGGCACGTCGGCGTACCCACACCCAATCCCCCACGGCCAAGGTGAGATCGCGGTGGCCCCTGTTATAAGCCTGCTCCATCCGCTGCTGGGATCGAAGAAGACGATCACGAGCAGCCTGTAGAAAACTGTCACGATCCATAAGTGCCATGTCGATCTCTGAGAGGCGAGCCGAGCCGCTAGTGTAGGACAAGAGGCGAGGGGGATCCCTTCCGTAGATAAGCCGGAACGGAGTGGTCTGCAGGCCTGTGTGATACGCGGTGTTGTAGCAGTACTCCACCCAAGGTAGCCATCTGAGCCAATCTCGAGGCCGGTCACCAACGATGCACCGCAAATACATCTCCAATGTGCGGTTGACCACCTCGGTCTGCCCATCGGACTGAGGATGATAGGCCGTGGAAAAATGCCAACTTCGTGCCGCTCAATGTGAAGAGTTCCTTCCAAAATGCACTGGTGAACGTACGATCCCTGTCGGAAACCAAGGTCTCGGGCATGCCGTGTAAGCGGAAAATCTCCTGAAAGAAGACACGGGCCACGTGTGAAGCAACTAGCGGACGCGCCAAAGGAATGAAGTGAGCCCCTTTTTAGAAACGGTCGACAACCACCATCAAAACGCTCTTGCCCCGGACGGATGGCAAACCCTCGATAAAGTCCATCGAAAGATCTGTCGGTCTGCCCAAACCTGAGTAGGAACCGGGAGAGGCTGAAGCAAGCCTGCGGGCAGGAGATGATCGGTCTTGCTCTGCTGACAAATAGTGCAAGCCGCAATAAACTCGCGGACATGACGTCGCATGCTCTTCCAATGGAACTCGCTGCGAAGGCGCTGAAGACTGCGGTGGATGCCCTCATGGCTCCGAGAGTGTACCTCCTCTATAATTACTGAAATGAGGGGAGAAGTGGCGGCAACAAAAATCCGGCCGCGGTAGTACACCAAACCCTGTCGACCGGCCCATTGATCGTTGGGCAGCCCCTGTTCAGCACGGTGTAGTAACTCAGTCAACCTGTTCGAGTCTTGAATCTCCTGGCGAAGGCGGGAGAGAAGGTCGGCGGTGGGAAAAGAGACGGCATAGAGAGTGGCGGAGGGAGGTGTATGGCGGCGGGAAAGAGCGTCCGCGGCCCGATTCAGCAACCCGGCCTTGTGCTCCACGGTAAAGTCAAATCCAAGTAATTTGCTCACCCAACGCTGCTGGGGAATGGTCGAAAGCCGCTGCTCCAATAAAAATTTTAAACTGTAATGGTCTGTCCTGATGAGGAAGGCACGCCCCCATAAATAAGGCCGCCAATGTTGGATGGCATTGGCGAGCCCGATCAATTCCTGCTCATATGCTGGTAACTTCCGATGATGGAGGGCCGTCTACCTGCTGAAGTAGGCAATAGGGTGACCCCCCTGCTGAAGTACTGCTCCATATCCCAAGCCGGATGCATCACACTCTACCAGAAACGAGGCTGAAAAATCTGGGAGACGAAGAACTGGTGCCGATACTAATGCAGCCTTGAGATCCCGGAAAGCCTGTGTAGCTGTCTCCGTCCACAAGAAGGCGTGCCGCCGCAATAAACTGACCAGAGGGGCGGCTAGAGTGTCGTAGTCCTGGATGAAACGCCTGTAGTACCCGGTAAGTCCAAGAAAGCCCCGAAGCTCGGAGACGGTGCTCGGTTGGGGCCAAGAGGCCACCGCCTCAAGTTTGGCAGGATCGGCCGAAACCCCCACAGAATCGACTATGTGGCCCAAATAATGCACCGAGCGCTGGCCAAAAGTGCACTTGGAGGATTTGAGAATCAACTGATGTTCAAGAGCCAGCTGGAAGACGGCTCGTAAATGCCGTAGGTGGTCCTCCCATGTCTTGCTATACACGAGAATATCGTCAAAGAAAACAAGAACGGACTTTCGAAGGAAGGGATGAAATACCTCGTTCATGATTGCCTGGAAAGTCGAAGGCGCATTCGTTAAGCCGAAGGGCATAACGAGAAACTCGAAGTGGTCATGATGGGTGCGAAAGGCCGTCTTCTCAATGTCCGCCTCCGCCATGCGAACCTGATGGTAGCCCGAGAAGAGGTCCAATTTGGAGAAGAAAGAGGCGCCATGTAGTTCATCCAGAAGTTCCTCCACGACCGGAATGGGGAACTTGTCTTTGACAGTGACAGCGTTCAAGGCTCTGTAGTCGACGCACATGCGCCAGGTGGAATCCTTCTTGTGAACCAGAAGTGCCGGGGAAGAGAATGGAGAAACGCTACGGCGAATGAGGCCCTGCTGAAGAAGAAGGTCACATTGCCGTTCGATCTCATCCTTCTGAAGGAAGGGGTAACGGTAGGGCCTGACCACTACCGGGGCCGCACCCGGTAAGAGGCAAATGCAATGGTCCTGCTGTCGACGCGGGGGAAGCCCGAGCCGGGGTCCGAAGAGAGCGGAGAAGGCCTGGAGGAGCTCGGTGAGATCGGGGGGTTGATCCCCAGGTGGGACGGGAGGACCGTCAAACTGCTCGGTATGTACCAAAAAAGTAGAGGGGGCCGCGAAGGTGCATGTCCTTGCCACTGAATCGGGTGAGAGCTCGCGCGCCATGAAACTGTCAGCCTGTCAAAATCTCATGTCAAGGGACCCAAGGTACGGAGCCAGCGGACGCCGAATACCACATCGAAGTCGCGCAAGTCGATGAGGAACAAATCGGTCTGGAAGGACGAGCCCTGAATCTCAAAGGTAACACTGCGGCAGACTCCAGGACAGGGCATATGCTCGTTGTTGGCCTCAGCAACCTTTACGTGCTCCCGATGCACGAAAGGAAGATGGAGCTGGAAGGCCGCATCACGGCGGATGAAACTATGGGTGCTGCCAGTATCCAACAAGGCAAGAAGAGGGGCACCCGAAACTGTCACATAAAGCTGAATAGTAGTCCCCGCCTCGTGAGGACCGACCAAGGCATGCAAAGAGAGCTGTGGCGGTTCGGTGTCATCGGATCGTCCACCTCAAGCCAGAAGAGACGCTTACACCGGTGGCCGGGTGTATACGGCTCGTCGCAATTGTAGCACAGGCCCTTCTCCCGGGGGGCGGTCATCTCGGCATGGCTCAAGCGGCGGCGTATCTGGGGACGGGAGGTCATTTCGGGTGCGGGCCCTGAAGGTGCAGCCGGAGGGGGTCGAGAACGAAGTGTGGGCGGCCGCTCGAGAGCGAGGCGGCGGTCAAAGGCACCGGCCAGCGCCATGGCCGTCAGTAAATCCGGAGGCTTTTGAAACTCAACATCCCCACGAAGGCGGTCAGGTAAGCCGGCCGTGAAGAGCGGCACCTGCTGATACGGCAAAACAGAAGAGGCACGGGAGAGGAGGAGCTGAAAGTTCTCCAGGTAGGAGTCGATCGACCCCGTGTGCTTGAGGGCAATAAGATCCCCGAGGGGATTTCCCTGTAGTGCCGACCCAAAACGAAGCAGACAGGCGTCCCGGAAAGAGTCCCACGCGGTGGCGGGGTGTTCCCACAAAAGCTGAGTGACCCACAATTGAGCGGCGCCGAGCAGATGAAAGGAGGCGATACCCACTCGTTCTTCCTCCGGAGTACGGTGGTTGTCAAAAAAAAATTCACAACAGGTGAGCCACGGCAAGGGATCTTCGCGGCCGTCATAAATGGGAAATTCCATGCGAACGAAGCGGGGTCCCATAGAAGATTCGCCACGGGGCTGTTCGGGTTCGATCCGGCTGGCGGAAGAAGTGCTCACGGGTGGAGGCAGTGGTGACGGGCTCGCCAAGGCGTCGACACGAGCGGAGAGCTGGGTGAACATTGCTTCGAATCGGGCCAAAATCTGACCAACATTTGCCGGATCATCGGCCATCGGGGAAGCTGTAGCGGGCTATTGGAAAGGGAGGGGGGCTGGTAGCAAACCGGGAGCCGCAGGATGCGGCGGCAGCGGTAATCGGCCGGGCCCAAGTAGGGCGTCGCGGTACAGGCCGGAGGAAGACGGCGCGCCGGCGGCGGACTCTGACGAATGGCCGGCGGTTGGCTCTGATACCAATTTGTTATGGGATTCTGATCTGGATCGTGTATGGGGGCCGGTGTAGCGATTGGATCCCCGCCCGGGTGAGGCTTGCGGAGCTCCTTGTCGAGCAATGGTCGCCTACGGTAGCAGTAGGAGGGAAGAGAGGGAGGAAGAAGAAGGAGAGAAGAGTGGGGAGAGAGGAGATCGGAGGAGAAGAAGAGGAGGCGCAGGCGACGGGGATTTTGCCAGGGGCGATGCGGACGGGGACTAGGGCTCGGAAATTGCACGGGTTGAGAGAGAGAGGGAGAGGAAAGTTAGAGAGAGAGAGATTGGGGAAATAAAATTCTTCCTACTTCTTTTCTCCAAAGCAAAGGCCTATGTATGGCCACACAAGTCCAACCAAGCAACATAATAAAAATGTACGCGCCCCTCACCTGGGCTTAGACAAGTGAGCATAATTAAAAGAAATACGAGACATAAAATTATAAGGATAATAGAGGTCACGCCATCGGCGGTTGGCGACGGCGCTGGTATGTACGTCCCCAAAGAGGATCCCTCTCCGGGTTAGCGTCCATCGGAAGTGCCGTAACAGATACCTAGTTGTCACCAGGTAAGAAGAAGTGAAGCACATAATGACAAGAATGTTTGAGTGAAATAATTTGTAGCTTTTGGTTAAGAAGAGAGTTGGTGGTGCGGATAATGACTTCAATTCGAAAGCTCCATCCCGTGGGAAGAAACATTCACCGTTAAAGAAGCACTGGAGAATGGCAGTTACATTTATAAACACATGATGGGGAGCATGGAACACTTAGAGTGGCGATGGCTTGAAGCGTTATTATGCATAGTCAACACGCATATCACATTTGAATGCAAGAACCTTTTAACAATGAATGTCCATTTTACCCTATATGCTACAAAGTTCGCGACTTCTCCTCAAAACATGGCAACCCACGGTTTTACCATGGTGGATTTTATATGAACTCTTATATTTTCCCCTCAACTCGTGTTATGCTTACAAAAAATCCTTGGTTCTCCTTTTTAACTTTCGCCAATACCTACTTACATCTCTGTGTATTGAGGTCGCTGAGTCGTAACTCCCACCAAGACCACATTTTGCAAGAATTGTTCGTGGGTGTGCAGTGGCTGATCTTTAGGTCATGCGGTCTGGTCTCTTGTCGCCACTTCTCGCACCTCATTACCAGATCGATTGTTGCAACATTCAATACCATTATTCTCGCTAAAATTGTCCACGACTTATATATATGATGCGCTGATCCAATAGACGTGATCGCTCAATATTGTTGCCCATGAACACTAGAATCCCTTTTCTGAGGACAAGCACTACGCATGTACTTTCGTGGTCATACTATGATTAAACTATTACTTATTGTTTATCTTTTTCAATAACCATTTCGGAATTTAAAAGAGAATGCGAGGACTCGTTGAAGGCGCCAACGCGCAATCATACAAGTTTTTGTGAATACAAATGTGATTCAACGGAAGAAAAAAATCAAGGTAAATTGCGAATAAGGGAGGCAACGACAAAACTTTTTCATTTCTATAGGAATTTTTTAACAAAATCATTAAGGTGCTTGCGATTACAAAACCTTTCACAAGACCCTTACAAAGAGAAATAAAAAACACTTCGGTTGGGTTTACTCGCAATCACTCCGAGCTACCACTAGAAGTCGTTGACCCGACCTTGACTATGAGCTTGATCTCGTATACTCTGAGATAGAATTGCCATGGCCCAAAGCTTGGGCACTAGGAGATGATTAATCATCAGAAACCACAGGGACTCTGGGAATAATGTAACATATAAAATATTTACGAATTCCATCTTTCATCATTTGGAGATCTTTGATTTTTTTGAATTGCCTCTTCATGCAGTCATGACCTATCCACATCACAGCAACTTACCTTGGATTGTCCAAAATGAACGTATCCTCGGCAAAGGTCTCATTTAGCCCTACGACCAATTTCTGAAAAATAGAATTTGCGGTCAAAAGAATGAATTCACTTAATAAATGAGTACTCACAGACACCAAGTTATGCTCACATTGGCATGCTCCCTCCAGTCATTTCTATATTGCTTCATCTCCGCTAACTTTAGAAGAACATGAACCAACTGGAGGCTAATATGATGGTTTGGGGGAAGACTTTGCATATTAGCAGCAACTATGGTCGGGAGGTCGCAAAGCCTCGCCCCATAGAAGTCATCCATTTTCTCATGGTTGTAAAAGCGGTGCTGAAGTTTGAATGTGTTGTTTAGTAGAAGAATCATTGAAGGATAGTAATTGTTGACTCAAGGTTATTCAGCTTGTCCACTCGCCCCAAATTACCAGAGGCTCGCCCACTGCATCAATGAAGCTCCCTCCAACACCCTAGAAAGGGTGTGAAGTACTAGCAAAAAGGGTCCTTCTGAAGTTGAGCCCTTGGTCTTTTCGCACAAGAGGTCTCGCCAACCTCCACCACTCGCCTTATCTTCTCCACCCCCTTTTTTTGTGGTCTCATCTCCCTGCATTTTTCTCTGGTCGCAACAACAACGGAATCATCAGCAGGATCTAAAAATTTTTCTGCTCTAAAAGGCCTGTTTTGTGGAACCACAAGAACGGTTGTAAACGAAGAAAGGTTAGAACTCACAATTAATATTCGTGATCACTAAAATCAATTAGAAAAAGATTATCTTCACTCATCAGCAGAGACAAAATTTATTACTCCATCCATCCAGGGCAAATAATAAACAGTATCGAAAGGATGGAAGACAAGGGGACCAAAATATCCCATGAAAAAGGCGAACCCCTGATTTGAGAGGGATGCGCCCCAAATGGGGTATTTGATTTGAAGAGTCTTGATCTAGACCTTAGAAGGACAGAGTTCTAACTACCACATATTTTACTAAGATATAACAATCACTAGGATATAACCTATAAAACTTTTTTCCATCACTTGTCATGACCTGTCTTTTTTGTACGGTACATCTTTACAAGCCAGAACAGTACAACAACAACACTCAAGCCTTTATCCCACTATAGTGGGGCAAGCCAGAACAGTAAAGACCAAAAAACAAATATTTAAGCTCAAAATGCAACAAATAAAATTAATTTAGCAAAAAGAAATAGAGCACATGCTACTGCACCCACAGCACTAGTAGAAGTGAATTAACAATTTGAAATACGAGTGATTTACAGGAAAAATTCACAATGGGGGTATATTGTTTATAAGAAAAGACTGTACATAAAATACAAGCCGCTTGGAAAGCTTGTGTTCTGAATAGCAGAATATTGGTTAGGCACAAACCATGGTCTGCTACAAACTAATTGCACGCCAAGGAGACAAAAAAATCAAGTTTTACCAATGCAAATTGACATGATTTTGCTTCACATGAAGCAGAATAGAATAAAAAAATCATACTTAAAGTTCTTCTGTGAAAAATTTGATGGGATTCCTGCTATAAAATAGTAATGAATGCAGAATAACGGGATCAGAATACTGATAATGCTATTGAAAAGCATACACGACAAGTGAAAATCTTCTCTATTATATTAAATTATTAACCAAAATGAAACTAGCATTGAGTTTTTGAAAATGGTGACAGCATAATAAATAAAAATTTGCTAGTAGCATGTTGTACAAGTAGAAAAAGGAGTTCACAAGAAGGAATTCCAAAAATATTGAAACTAAGCTGTCTGATAATGTATATCGACATTTTAATACAAAAAATTGTCTGCGTGCTTACTCTTCGAAGTGTTGTTCAGATGACAAAGTATCAGACTTTCCAATCTTGCCCTTCTTATTCACTGCAATAGATGCGAGTTGCATTATCAGATTTGGGTGAAATTGAAACAATGATAGGTAAAGGTAAGAAATCTTATTTTCATGAACAATGATAGATTTTTATTATTTCATAGCAACTAACAACATCTTAATATAATAACAACAATTTCTCTTATATGCAGTGAGTGCAGCATTCAGCAAGTTTAACTGGTTTTGTCAAACAAAACAAAAGCATGGTTTCAATTGAGCAATGATAGTGATGCAGGACGGACGTCACACCCGCCTGCCACCCTGGAGTCCCACCAGGGGGCCCACCATGGCGTCGCACCATGGCGGCTTTATCAGGCCCGCGGGCCGTACACCCCAACCCATCCCCGGCCACACAACAGAGCCGACAGGTTGTTGAGGTCAGGGCTCGATCCCCCGACCTCCTTGATAAAGAGCTTTCCTGCAAGCTCTCATCACCAACTGATCCGCGGCTTAATTGGTGATGACAGCTTGCAAGAAAGCTCTTTATCAAGGAGGTCGGGGGATCGAGCCCCGGCCTCAACAACATATCGCCTCTGTTGTGGGGCCGGGGATGGGTTGGGGTGTACGGCCCGCGTGCCTGATAAAGCCGTCATGGTGCGACGCCATGGTGGGCCCCCTGGTGGGACTCCAGAGTGGCAGGCGGGTGTGACGTTCGTTCTGCATCATAAAGTGCACTTTTATGATGCTGGACCAGGAGTCCACCTACCCGCCACCTTGGCATCACCACCAAGGGGCCCACCTGGAGTCCACCAGGCGGATCAGTTGGTGATGAGAAGCTTGCCTGAGAGCTTCTTATCAAGGAGGTCGGGTGATCGAATCCCGCCTCAACAACCTTTCGGATTTCCTGTGGTCGGACCGGAGATGGGTTGGGGTGTACAGCTCGCGGGCCTGATAAGGCCCATCGGGTGGACTCCCGGTGAGACCCCTGGGTAGGTGCTGACTCCTGGCGCGGTGGTAGGCAGGTGTTGATGTCTGTCCTGCATCAAATAGGTAAGGTAAGTGTTGGAAATGTCGCAATATTGGTCTATTAGTGTTGTTGCTATTGGTATTGAGTCTTTATGTGCGTATGGGGTTTAGTTCCACATTGTCTGTCAATTTTTAAGAGTCTATTGTAATGTTATTGTGGAGAAACCTCAAACTTGTATATACTTTCTCAATAATCAAATATAAGGAATGAATACATATTTATAAGAGGGAGAAAGAGAGAAGAGATCCCTATACATGATGTGAGACTAAAGAAGAGAAAAGAAGAAAGCTAACTAAAAGGGCTCCAATATGGGCCTCTTTACATGGGCTTTTCCAACACTCCCCCGCAAGCTGGAGCGTACAAGTCGTGGGCACCAAGCTTGGACATGAACTGATAAAAAAGGGTACTTGATAAAGCTTTCGTGAAGATGTCTGCAACTTGTTCAGTACCAGGAACATGTTGTAATTCAATCTTCTTCATTTGAACTTTCTCCCGAATAAAATGACAGTCCACTTCAATATGTTTCGTTCTTTCATGGAATATTGGACTCTTTGCTATGTGTATAGCTGCTTGGGTGTCGCATAACAGGATGACAGGTGAGGGAAGTTTAACTCCTAGATCAGTGAGGAGACTCTCAAGCCAAGTAAGCTCAGAGACAGCAGATGTCATCGATCTGTATTGAGTTTCAGCTGAGAACCGAGCAACCACAGCTTGTTTCTTACTCTTCCAGGTAACAAGATGCCCTCCAAAATAGGTACAGAAGTCACTGGTTGCCCGCCGATCATCCAAGGAGCCAGCATAATCTGCATCAGAGTACGCAACCAACGTTGGAGTAGATGATGAGGTTTTGCATACCAGCCCTTGACCCGGAGCTATTTTAAGATATCTCAGGATTCGCTCAGCGGTTTGAAGGTGAGATATTCGAGGGGCATGCATAAACCGGCTGACCATCCCAACAGCAAAGGATATATCCGGTCTTGTGACTGTTAAGTACATCAATTTCTCAACCAGACGTCGATAGTATTCCGGATTTTGGAGAGGAATATCAATGTCAGAAGTATGAGCACACAACTTATGATTTGCATCCATTGGAGTAGTAGTGGGGCTTGCATCCAGAGTAGTCAGCATCGTGTAGGAGATCCAAACAGTACTTCCGTTGGGAGAGGACAAATCCATCCGGACGTCTCGCGATCTCAAGACCAAGGAAGTATCAAAGATGTCGCGGATCTTTTGTCTGAAAGACAGAGCTAAGGTGTTGCTTGACTGCTTGGATTCCCTTTGAGTCGTCTCCAGTGACTAAGATGTCGTCAGCATAAACTAATAGAAGAATCGTTCCTGTTTTCTGATGACGAGTGAACAGAGAAAAGTCTGTCGAGCTCCGAGTAAAACCGACTTCTCGAACCGCCTTGCTAAACTTGTCGAACCATGTCTGAGGTGATTGTTTGAGACCATAGATGGACTTCTTCAAATGACATACTCGGGACTCCCCCGTGGTCTCAAACCCGGGAGGATGCTGCATGTAGATCGTCGTTCAGGAACGCATTTTTTTATGTCCAATTGATCTGAGAGGAGGACACGAACGATATTGAGTTTGACGACCAGAGAGAATGTCTCCTCATAATCGAGGCTGTGATGTTGAGTGAATCCACGAGCCACCAGGCGGGCCTTCACACGATCAATTGTCCCATCAGGAGCATCTTTGATGACAAATACTCATTTACACCCAACAGATGTCTGCCCGGGAGGTAAAGGGACAAGGTGTCAGGTCTGGTTAGCCCAAAGAGCAGTCATTTCTTCTTTCATGGTTGTCCGCCAGCCAGGATGTTGGAGAGACTGCTGCACAGAGTTAGGTACAGAAATAGAAGATAATGAAGTGACAAAAGTATGAAGTAGTGGGGAAAGGCGATGTAGGGATACATAGCTCGCCATGGGATGAGCGGTTGATTCTGGTGTCGGATCAGCAGGACGTGGAGCGTCAGAGGTCAAAGCCGACTGCATTGGGGCAACGGAGCTAGGTTGGCGACGAGTGTAAACACGTATAACAGGTGGCTTTGAGACAGTGGGAGGCTGGGCAGGAATGTGTGATGGGGGAGGAGTGGTAACGGGAATGAGAGGACGTAGGACGGGTGGTGGTTGGGGTGTAGGGTCTTGAGCAAAGAAGAAGGGAAGATCCTCCTGAAAGGTAACATCAGTAGAGACAGTTACCTTGAGGGTAGTAGGAGAATAGCAGACATAGTCTTTCTGAGTCCGCGAGCAGCCAACAAAGATTTGTTTGGTCGCCCGGGGGTCCAGCTTGTCCACAGACGGACCAAGACTGTGAACATAGCAGGTGCAACCAAAAATGCGAGGTGTGAGAGAGAATGTCGGAGTAGAGGGGAACAAGAGGTTGAGCGGAGTGGCATTGTAGAGTATAGAGGACGGAAGACGGTTAATCAGATAGCATGCTTTGGAGAGGGCAAAATTCCAATAAGCCTTGGGAACCTGCATTTGAAGCATGAGAGAAAGAGTGACATCGAGAGGATGGTAGTTCTTACGTTCGGCCACGTCATTTTGTTGAGGGGTATAAGCACACGACGTTTGGTGAATGACTCCAAAATCCGAGCACAGGGTTGCGAAGTCGTGGATAGTGTATTCGCGAGCATTATCCGTGCGAATAGTTTTGATGTTCGTGGAGAATTGTGTGCGGGTCTCAAGGAGAAAAGCCCGAAAAACACGTGAAAGCTCGGAGCGATCCCGAAGTAAATATAGCTATGTCATTTGAGAATAATCATCAATAAAGGTTAGAAAATAGCGATAACCAGAAATGTTAGTGATTTTGCACGGTCCCCAAACATCAGAGTGCACTAACATAAAAGGAGCAGAGCTCCGAGCATAATGAGATACAAAAGATGAACGGGGTTGCTTGCTCAAAATACAAGAGTCACACTTAAAGGAAAGAAGAGATACATCGGGTAGAGCCTTCTGGGGGATTGGCAGAGGAGCATGCCCAAGACGCCGATGTCAATCGACGGAGGAGACAAAAGAGAGGACAGTAGGGGAGTCATCTAGAAGGTAGAGTCTGTTCTGCAGCCGCCTCTTACCAATGATATTTCGCGTCTGCCGATCATTTGTCAGAAAAGAACATGTAAAGGTTATAGAGCAATTTAGATCAGTAGTGAGGCGACCAACAGAAAGTAAATTGAATGGGGAGCCAGGAACATGAATAACGGAGCGTAGAAAGAGAGAAGAAGTGAGAGAGATGTCTGCAGAGCCGGAGACCGAAACAGTGCCCCATTGACTACTGTGACACGCTTAGGATGAGGAGTATCCAGGTACTGATGTGGCCGCAGAGAGGTGATGTGATAAGTGGCACCTGAATCCACTATCCACCGAGGACGAGTGGAGAGACATGCGATACCTTCATGTGAGACGGAGGCAGCCGAGGTAACGGAGGCAGGCAGGCGACTGAGCAGATCATGAAGTTGTTGGAGCTGAAGACGGACCTCGTCAATGTCAGTACGAGTGAGCGAGGAGTAGTGAGCAGCGACGACAGCCTGTTGACGAGGAGGAAGCCCATGCTTGCGATAGCACGTGGCCTTAAGGTGACCATCCTTCCCGCAGAAGGAACACTTTGGTCGTGGCCGGCCTCCCCGACCGCGGCCACGAGAGTCGTTACCGCCCCCCCCCCCCCCCTCGAGTAGAAGGTGGAAGGGGTAGTAAGGGTGCAAAAGTTTGCTGAAGGAGAGCCGGTGATGGAGGTACAGAACTATCCGAAGGTGGTGAGACCTTGAGCAACATGGAACAGACATCGGATAGTGATGGAGTAGCCGCAGAGGAGAGGATCTGAACCCGAATGCTATGAAAATGTGGTAGCACACGAGCCATCATCATGGCGACGCCCACGGCTTCTTTTTGAGTCGTTGTGCAACAAGATCCGTTGTAGGAGGTTGATGTTGAATCCATGTTTCAACCAGAGTTTTGGCCCGAGCAACAAATGAGGTGAGATCGGTGGCTACGCCAACATCAAGAGTCTGTATATCAGTGATGATGTCATACAAGTGTTGTAGACGATCCTTCTCGGAATAGAGGGAATGAAGTTTATCTCACATCGCTTTGGTCGTTTCATGGTACATGGTCATGCGATACGATTCGCCATCAAGGGAGTTGAAAAGCCAGGTCTGAATACGACCATCATTTCACAACGAGTCATCAGTAGGAGTAGTTGGAGCAGCTTGAGTCAAGTGATGCAGGAAGCCTTTGGACTGAAGGACCAGGCGAACCGAGTGAACCCACTACATGAAGTTCTTCTTGCCGTCTAACGAGATATTCGTAATCCGCAGTTCATCCCGGAGTTCTGGAGCAGGAACCGGGCGGTCAGCTGAGGAGGAAGCCGCCTGTCCGGTAGAGTCAAGAGAAGATCTCATGGCCAAGCGGATAAGAGTCTAGACCGGCGGGAAGAGGATCAGCGGTTAGAAGGGATACCGCGCGGGTAGTGTAGGAGCAGGTCGGGCGGTTAGAAGCGAAACCGCACAGGATGGAAGGCAATGGTCGGGCGGCAAGCACAGAAGAGGCCGCGACCAAGGAAACAGAGCGGGTAGACGAGGAAGCCGCTTAAAAGAGGAGGGCTGGGAAGTCGCACGGTCTCGGTGGCAAATCACCGGCGGCAAGAGACGATGTCGCGACCAAAATGCAGAGCCCGCAGCGGGTAGAAGAGAAACCAAGGCAAGCTCGCCGCAAAGAGAGATGTGAGTCCGCAGCGGGAAGACCAGGGCAAGCCTGCTACAGCGAGAAGAGAAGCAACACAGGAAGAGGAGCAGAAGACCAAACCGCTCGACTAGCAGAGAAGGGGTAGCGGCGGTTTAGAGGAGAACTCGCCCGAGTAAGATAAGACTGCGCGACAAGCTGTCCGCAGGAGCCCGCAACCGGTAGGGAATTCGCAGCGGGTAGAGAGCTCGCAGCAACACAAGAAAGAAGTCGCGAGTAGAGGACAAGACAGGCCGTGCGAGAGAAAAAAACAGGGAGATAAACCGTGCGGGTATAGAAGAAGTTGCACGGATAGAGGGTGGAGAGAGAGGGCCCCACTTGTTAGAGAGAGGCTTATAAAAAACACGGGAGCCAAGAGGAGAAGAAGAGGTGGAAGCCAGGAGAGAGAGGAAGAGGTAGGAGCGGCTAGAAAAGAGTCTAACCGCACGGGAAGCCGCCGTTAGAAGAGAGTTATCCGCCCGGGAACCCGCATGCGGGTAAAAAAACAGGTCGCGCCCTGCGTGAGAGAAGGAGGCCGGACGGTTAGCGGAGGGCTAGCCGCAAGGAGAGATTGATTCCCTCTGATACCATGTGGAGAAACCTCAAACTTGTATATACTTTCTCAATAATCAAATACAAGGTATGAATACATATTTATAAGAGGGAGAAAGAGAGAAGAGATCTCTATACATGATGTGGGACTAAAGAAGAGAAAAGAAGAAAGCTAACTAAAAGGGCTCCAATATGGGCCTCTTTACATGGGCTTTTTCAACAGTTATAAATAGCCCCCTATATGGAAGAATAAAATTGTCAATCTATTGGTGATTTCAAATCTCCACATGGCATCAGAGCTAAATGGTCTGAAACCCTAAAAATCTATTCTCGTGGGCCATCTGCTTCTTGTTGTTGCTTCCTCCTTGACTCTCGTCCCCGTCCTGCGCTGTTACTAGGGCTCCCGACGAGTAGTAACCTGCCCGCTCCTGTCGACGGAATGGCCGATTGAATCCATTGATGGGAGGGGCCCCTTTTTTCCTCTCGACGAAGGTGTGGATTCCTCCGCTCCTCATCAACTAGGATGCCATTGGTTGTTCCCGTCGTGGCCGTCGCTGGCTATGCCGATCTCGTAGGCCCGACCGCTGCTCTTCCACCGTCACTGGCTACGTCGAACTCTGCTGACGTCTTCGACGTCTCACTGGCCCCGTCGTTGGCAGCAACATCGGCTATCTGGCTCCGCTCGGAGACCCGTCTTCCCGATCGATTCTGTCCAGCCTGTTGCGGCTCTCGTCCCAGATCATATCGAGGATGCATTTCCAGTCATCAGAGCGCCTTCTCATCCCGATGTCGTCCTCTCTAACCGTTGCTCTTGGCGTTCCCATTATTGCTTGCTCCTCGACGATGCAGATCTTTCATCCCCAGTGCGAATCTCGGCTTCAACCACCTCCAGACGTACTCCGGCTTTCTGATCTGTACTCCAGCCACCTCCAGCAGCTGCCCCTCTTGCCTCGGCTACTTTGCTGCTCCAGATCCAACTGCCGCCCGTTTTTTTCTGACGATTACAGCCGATTTTAGCCACCTCATACACATCTTGGGTGCTGATCTGATGCATCCTTCGTCGCATCGTTGTTCTTACATGTATTTTTATTTTGTATTTTATTTCGTCAAAAAGGATGTAGGACCAATGGAGAAAAAGTATCTTGTTACCTTTGTATGAGAATAAAGAAGATATACAAAATTGTGTTAATTACAGAGGAATTAAATTGATGAGTCATACCATGAAACTATGAGAACGAGTAATAGAAAGAATATTAAGACGCGAGACTAACATCTCGGAGAATCAATTTGGATTCATACCAAGGA
The DNA here is from genome assembly GCA_039583875.1 of Platanthera guangdongensis. NCBI lineage: Eukaryota > Viridiplantae > Streptophyta > Magnoliopsida > Asparagales > Orchidaceae > Platanthera > Platanthera guangdongensis. The sequence continues at coordinate 168,602,245 of CM077155.1, forward strand.
GGTCGACCATGGTACCTTAATAGACACGCGATTCTGTTGCCGCATCTCAATTTGCGCCGGCGTCGGCGGGAGTCGCTCACAAACCACTGTCAGATTCCAGCGCCAACATTTACTGCTCCGTCTGCCCACCTCGACGCCGACCAAGTCCTCTGCCGACCCCGTTGACATCGTCCACCATCTACCAACTAGGAACCGTCGACTATGCCCCTTTATTCCGGCTTCTCCTCGACATATTCTCTGGTTGTCTGTTGACAACGACTTCAGACCCAAATTCCGTCAGCCACCAACGGCCGCGTGACGGCCCTGGGTGAACACCTCGAGTGTGGTAACCTACATCAGTCACTTGCATCATTTATTAGGATGAATTTATGCAAAAAACTTAAATAATTTTAAGCTTGTCTTCGAACGTTCTCGCTACCCTCAATACCGTTTATTTCAAAAATTCTTACTTGTGATCTTGTTTGTGGAATTACACGTTTCGTGGCGATTCAAAACGACAAACACGCAAAGAATTTTCTCTCGAATAATAATTGGCGGTCATCACGAAGTTCAGACGATAAGATGATTTTGCGCGCAAAAGCTCGATTTGGTCCTCTCGGCCTCTTTTAAGAATTAAAACTACCTATTTTCAAATCGCTTATTTTATTTTATAACTAAATAAAAATTATTTTGCTTAAGAATTATTTAATTTTGACACCCAAAATCGAGTCTGCATCAGTTTGGTATTAGAGGTGGTGTGATTTGCTCCTATCGCGAATCACGTGATCCGGTTTTCAAATAAAAAAATTTGTCCTTTTAATTTTAAAAAAAAAAAATTTAAAAACTTTATTTTATTTTCAAAAATTAAAATCTTATCTTATTTAAAAAAAAAGAAAATCATAAGAGTTTTTGACATATTTGAGTATTCATCAATTCTAAGAAGTAATGGTTTCTTGTTTAAAAATTAAAAAAAATTAAAATAAAAATTATAAGTTTGTCTAAGTCGTTTAAAAAAATAATAAATTAAAATTAAAAAAAATTAATGGAAAATCACATCGGTTTAGAGAGCACCATGGAAGACTTAAATGTTCGAATTAAAAATTTAACCGAAATGGTTGCGTCTCTCGCCAGTGTACACTCATGGCATGATGAGCCCACTGATCCTAAGCACTTAGAGAACACATCCGAGCGATTTTTATGTACGTCTAGAACCTAATGAATGCTTAGATTGGTGTCGTAGCATGGAAACTTTCATTAGTCGAAGTCAAATACTTTTGAGTAGACAAATCGAGTATTTGACCCGTAAACTTAAGGGACACGTCTTAGAATGGTGGAAATAACTTAAACGCTTGAGAAATAAGTTCTGGTTACCTCCAATCACTACTTGGGTTGAGTTCAAATCAGAGCTACGCAAACACTATGTCTCTCCCGAACACCTCCAAACTTTATATCATGCATTTCAAAATCTACAACAAAGAGGTTTTTTGTCGATGAGTACACTAATGAATTTATAGTCTTTCAATCTCGACTAGGCATTCAGGAGGGTGATGAGATAACTGTATCTCGTTACCTGCACGGGTTACACTACTCCATTAGGGCTCAACTGCTATCGAATTTTAGAAGAAGTTTCTAGTATGACCCGTAGGGTGGAATCTGAGTTTAGGTCTACTGCTAGACCTTTCACTAGTTTCGTCGTTACCCCAACTTTTAAGGACATAGATTTCTCTAGTGTTACCACCCCCATGAGCTCATTATCCCAATTTAACTCCACGGTAGAAATCCCTCCAGTCGAGGAGACTCTTCCTGAGCCCCAGCTCCAGAAGAGAAATTTTTTCCTCCTACTTATGTCATCCCAATTGAAGTTGAGACTCCACTTGGCCCCACTGAATCACCAACTGTAGTCACTGAGTTTCTTCTTGAGCCCCTACTACAGGAAAAAGAATGTGATAGCGATGAGACACTCATCTTGGATGACACGGTCTCGATCACAATTCTCCCAAAGATGGAATTGGCTAGTGAAGACCTCCACACTTTAGGTGACATAGACTCGAACTACATATGTCCTAACTCCCCGAGCCCACTACACTCACCAGCACTTGAGCCTGGTAACATTATGTTTGAAGATCACCCACTCATGGCACCAGAGACACCACAAGACATTGATTTTATATTTGGGGAATATCATTTTATGACATTACGACATCCAATAAATATAAATGTGTTTGAAAAATTTTATTATCCAATTAATGATATATTTCAAAGTAATCGTGTTTTAAGGATAATAAGAACTCCAAAAATTTTCACTCCTAATAAGGATACACGTTTTAAAGGATTTCTCTGAAAACTTTTTAAAAATAAAATTGGAATTAATTTTAATATTTGTAAGTTAGATATTAGCGGATTTGTGGCGCTGCAACATTATATTAAATATTTTATATCAAAAATTTGGAACATATTAGGGGGTCGAGAGGACACTACATTTGAGTTTAGTAGCGTTTATCACTATCTAATCGATGAACTGACTGAAATCGTTAATAAGATTTTGAAGAATTTTCTTAGGCGTTTAATCGGGGCGAATCTAAAGCTATGAGATTTTGTACCTCCACAAGCTAAATTCACACGTAATAATTCTAAACGCCGCTCTATTACCATATCTCCTTTCGAGATTTTCCATGCATTGCACCGCCCACCTGACCATCATCATCTCTCGTTTTAAGAACGTATTTCTTTCGAGGCACAAGCTCATAATAATTATTTAAGTGAACTGCATAAAATTACTGCTAATATTTTTCGAGCAACCTTTGAACATTACAAACTCATGGTCGGTCGTTATCGCCGTGAGTTGTACTTTTCAAAGGGAGGTCTGGTAATTGCTTATTGCAGGAGGTTTGGTCTAGTTCATGATCAGCAGCGCATTGGGCCACCAGTTGAGGCACCCGTCGAGGCTCCAAATATTCCATCCGATCTATCACAAGCAATGATGTCAGATCTCTTCGCTGTCAGTTTTTGCAAAGTCTCACCGGGATCGAGTTCTTTCAACCCTGGGATAATTGATACATCCTTTGTCGCATCATAGTTCTTACCCATATATTTATTTTAAATTTTTGAATTTTATTTCATGCACCCATTTTCATTTCACGTACTTGTTTTGGCTCGTCGATTTGATCGGTCGATGAGACCCTTAATAAAAAGGTCCGGTAATTTATAGTAGTGAGAACTAGAAAAGGCAAGCTTAAATTATTTAAAATACGCATAAATTAATCCGAAAAAAATTTAAAATCAATAGGGAAAGATACTCAAAGTCAAAGATGGAATTGTTATAGGCATTATTCAAAAGGGGGGCCTATTCATTCGAGATATTATTTCATTTGAGGGTCTGCCGACATTAGTTACTACTTTCGATTAATGCCTTTTTGACAGCAGCAGTAAAGAAATCCTCATTAATGCCGTTTTGACAAACAGCACTAAAGGAAATCTCATAGAAAATTAATTAAGGAGACCAGTAACCTTAATAAAAGGAAACCCTGCTCAAAGAGAAAAGGGCGTCGAAAAATTACAGAGAACGAGATAAACTCGTTTTCTCTGTATTGCCGGCAGCACCCTAAAACAAATCCCGCCCCAGCACCAGCGAATCGGTCAGAGACGCATCCAGAAAGCATACGTCGCTGTTACAGTCCTCCACTCCAACCCGCGCCCGTCTTTCTGGACTCGCGGTTATGTTGCCGCATCTCAAGTTGCGCCGACGCCGGCGGGAGTCGCTCACAAACCACCGCCGGATTCCAACACCAACATTTCTTGCTCCGACCGCCCACCTCGGCTCCGACCAAGTCCTCCCCCGACCCTGTTGACACCGTCCACCATCTACCAACCAAGAACCATACTCTACGCCCCTTTATTCCGGCTTCTCCTTGGCATATTCTCTGGTTGTCTGTTGACGTCGACTTCGGCCCCAAATTCCGTCAGCCACCAACGATCACGTGACAGCCCTGGGTGAACACCTCCAGTGTCGTAATCAACACCAGTCACTTGCTTCATTTATTAGGATGAATTTATGCAAATAACTTAAATAATTCTAAGCTTGCATTTAAACGTTCTGGCTACACAAAATATCGTTTATTTCATAAATTCTTATTAGTGACATTGTTTGTGGAATTACACGTCTCGCGGCGATTCAAAACGACAAACACGTAAAGAATTTTCTCTCGAATAATACTTGACGGTTATCACGAAGTTGGGACGATAAGATGATTTCGCGCGCGAAAGATCGATTTGGTCCGCTCGGCCTCTTTTAAGAATTAAAAACTACCTATTTTTCAAATCTCTTATTTTATTTTATAACTAAATAAAAATTATTTGCTGAGAAATTATTTAATTTTGACACCCTAAATCGAGTCTGCATCAGTTAATATAACAAATATAACATAATACTAATTATTATTAACTAATTAATATTATATTTTGCCATGAATATATCATGGCGGCTTCCATATGCGCTCTCCATGAACTCCGACGAGGAGGGCCCGCTTGAATGAATGTGTCAGCATAACAATGAATGATTGACGAGGGCGGGAAGGTACAAAACTTTTGGAGCTCAACTTTCACCGTTTCGGATAATACCAAAGGATGGAAAAACACAAGTCTACCCCTAAAGATACTCAAGTCCCAGTGCAAAGGAAGGAAATCGATGCATCCGTCGTCGCGCCCGAAGACGCGTGAACCCATCACGCGGCAATTATCTTTTTATTACTATTATTTATTTGCTATTTCATTTTTTGTATTTACTATTTCATTTTCTGTATTCCTCTTTTCATGCAATCGTTATTAGTTTCGGCTTATCGGTGTGACCGGCCGATGAGACCCCTAATAAAAAGGTCTGATAATTTGAGTAGTTAGGATGATAAGGGCTTCCTTAATTTATTTAAGAGAAGTATAAATTTAATCTCATGAAAATCAAGTCAAATATATGCTCTAACATTGGAAATCCGGATACAATTTGAAAATACATTATTGTGCCCAAATATTTTGGAGATCAATTTTCTGGAGAATTGAATTCAGACAAATCTTTGAAAATCAATGTGGGGACTGCCTCAAAACAATTGTGGAAAGCTGTGAATAGGATAAGGAAAGAAAATTTAAAATTAGCCATAAAAAGTACAGCCACAAAGGAGAAAAGGAGGCCCGAAAAAATCAGAGGAAAACGAACCAATTTCGTTTTCCCCCTGTGGTCGGTCCCGATTCACTCTACCTCTGTTGCTCCCTTCATTCTGTGACGCCATCAACACCGTGGTGCCAGAGTCGACGAAGCCGCCGCCTCCAATAGCCGCTATCCGTCGGCCCCCGACTCCGCTCCAGGCGAACACCCCGTCGAACCTCCCACTTGTGCAAGCTTCCACCGTCGCTCCTGTTCAAGGCCCGCGACCCAGAAGCCCGATCCGGCGGGCACCAGCCCTCGTCCTCTCAAATAGCTGTCGACAACAACATCATATTCCGGCGATTTGCAGTCGAAGGTCGGCCGGTTTATTTTCAATCCAGCACCAACAAAACTGTCGAGTAGAACACACTAAGCTTTCACCGTTGGATTTTGAGAGAGCCCGTCCAGCCTAGGTAACTATTACGGATCCTCGTTGGGGTGTGACGTACAAGCGCCGCGCACCGCGCATAGCACCCGCCTAATGCACTCTCTTATTTTATCACTCGTATTTTCTTATGTTGCTTAAATGTTTTATCCTCATGTATTAAGCCCTAATGAGGAGGGCAATTTAGTATTTTAGGTATTGGACCGGTTTCCACCTTATATGGGGCGGAACCAATGTGTGTGGGGTTCAAGCAAGAATTAATGAAATCTATTTTCTCTCTAATTCTCTCTCTCTCTCTCGTTCTCCCGATATCGCAGCAGCCGCGCCCGACGCCCTAGCACGCTCCTTTCTACCCGCCGACCACTCGCCTCCCGTCCGCCGCCACAATAGATCGCCGGAGAGCCAAGAAGACTCCCTCTTCCTTCCTTGAGGACTTCCCCGCTCTTCCACGGTGCACTCACTCTCAATCTCGAGCTCGTAACAACTTGGTATCAGAGGAAACCTTCCTCCCCCCTGGCCGCCACTCCAGATCCGGTTGTACCTTCCCTGTCCGAAGCCGATCCGGCCACCTCGACCTCCGCGTGGCACGTTTCCGCCGCTTCTGTCGTTTAGTTTCTCCCGCAAGACCCGCCGCCCGCTACCAGTGGTTTTCCGCCATTTCCGCCACTCCGCCTTCAGTCCCGGCCTATGCTTCTGGGTTCTTCCCTCACCGGGGACTACCTCCTCGCCGCATATACCGGGTTACTTCCTCCACCTTTTCCTCAACCACTGGCTTCATCCACCATGGACGACGGCAATGGGGGCAGCCCTACCCTCGCTCAGATTTTGAAGTCTTTCAAAACAATGATGGCAGACAACCACCAATCACTCTTGGCCGCCCTCCGATCGGACGGCATGCCGCCGGCGTCTCGCCCCACCGCTGATTCCTCGCCATCCGTTCCCGATCTTCCACCTGAGCCCCGACTGCCGGATTTCCCCTCCCGCTCCGACCATTCTACCGTGCCCTGTTATGTCAAACTTGACTTTCCGATCTTCGACGGGCACGAAGATCCCTTGACCAGGTTGACTCGTTGCGAGCAGTTCTTCACCGCGCAACGCACCCCAGGGGAGGATTGGCTTGGTGTCACCTCCTTCCACCTCATGGGCTCGGCCCAACTTTGGTTCTCACACCTTCATCCGGAGAGCCCCGACCTTACGTGGGAGGACTTCAAGCCTCAGTGCACTCTCCGTTTTGGCCCACCGCTCCACAACAACCCCATCGGCAATCTGATCTCTCTCAAGCAGTCTGACACCGTTGATGACTACTTGGAGCAATTTCAGGTACTCCTGGCACGAGCCCCATCCATTCCCCCGGCCCACCAAGTAGCCTTTTTCAATGTCGGTCTCCACGAGCGCCTGCGCATGGATGTTGAATTTCAAAACCCAACCAATCTCACTACAGCCATGAGTTTCGCTCGCATCTGCAAGAAGCGCATTTTCATGGACCGACTGTATCTCGGTCGTCGCACTGGCGAAAGCTCTTTCCGAAGTTCCAGCCAGACCCACACCGCCGCTAGCAGCAGCCTCCACCGGCCCAAGGAGGGGGCACGGCCCACCACCATCTGACGCCTGTCACCCCTGGAGATGGCAGAGTGACGCGCCAAAGGGCTTTGTTTCAACTGTAATGAGCACTATAAGAAGGGACACCGTTGTAAGAGCCTCTTTTGGCTTGAGGTTGATGACCCCTCAGATGAGGACAGTGGGGATGACGGGTCAGGGGACCCGGCGATTTCCATAAATGCTATGTCCGGCCCTCACACTTCTGACACATTGCAGATGCCCATTACAGTCGTAGGTTGCCGCCTCTTAGCCCTCATGGACACGGGCAGTACACACAGCTTCCTCAGCGATCTCACAGCCCAGCGGCTCCAGCTACCTATCACCAGCCACAGTCGTTTGAGTGTGGCAGTGCCGAATGGCGCCGCCATGGCCTGTACCGGGGTTTGTCGAGCGGTTCCCATCATCGTGGAGGATTACCATTCCCATGTCGACCTCTACGTCATCGCCTTACGGGGATTCGACGTGGTTTTAGGAACGCGCTGGCTGCGCACTCTCGGCCCGATTTTGTGGGATTTGGAGAGCATGACGATGTCTTGGGGTCCAGTGCCCTGGCCGATGGTTTGGCAGGGCCGTCCGATAGTAGATTCGAGCCATGTCTCCTCCCTTCGGCTCGAGCCATCAGTGCAGTAGGACCTTTCGTCCCTTATCGCAGAGTATAGTGAAACCATGCTTCCGCCCGCAGGTCTTCCCCCTTCCCGCCTCAAGGACCATTTCACATGTCTTCTTCCAAACACAGCACCAGTGGTCGTTCGCCCCTACCAGTACCCCTTCTTGCAGAAGGACGAGATTGAGCGGCAGTGCGCCGACATGCTTCGTCAGGGCATCATCCGTCACAGTGTTTCACCATTCTCCTCCCTGGTCCTTTTGGTGCACAAAAAGGATGACTCTTGGCGTTTCTGTGTGGACTACCGCGCCCGGAACGCGGTCACGGTGAAGGACAAATTCGTTATTCCAGTGGTCGAGGAGTTGCTGGACGAGTTACATGGGGCCCGTTTCTTATCCAAGGTCGACCTTTGCTCGGGCTACCATCAAGTCCGTATGTTCACCGCCGATGTGGAGAAAACGGCTTTCCGCTCACACCATGGGCATTTTGAGTTCCTTGTGAAGCCCTTCGGGCTCACAAATGCACCTTCTAAATTCCAGGCCCTCATGAATGAGGTATTCCACACTCTCCTTCGTCGATGTGTACTTGTTTTTTTCGATGATATTTTGGTGTACAGCAAGACGTAGGACGCACATATCGAACACCTTCGCATTGTCCTCCAACTCGTCCGCTCTCATCGTCTCTCCCTTATGCGGGCCAAATGCTTTTTCGGCACGGACAGAGTGGCATATCTGGGCCACATCGTCGACTATGCGGGCGTGTTCGCCGACCCGGTCAAGATTCAAGGCGTCCTCGACTGGCCCCTTCCTCAAACTCAGCGGGAGCTTCGCGGGTTCCTCGGCTTAGCGGGTTATTACCGCCGCTTTGTCCAAGGCTATACGATGATCGCCGCTCCCAAACTCTCTCTTCTGCGCAGACAGTGTTTTGTATGGGATGATGCCTCCACGGTGGCCTTCCGGGCTTTGCAGGTGGAGTGCGACGCTTCCGAACTCAGGTGTGGAGCGGTCCTGCAACAAGAGGGCAAACCGATCGCTTATTTCAGCCGCACTACCGCCCTCCACCACCGAAAACTTCCGGCATACGAGCAAGAGCTCATCGGCCTAGCCAAGGCCGTTCACCATTGGCGCCCGTACTTGTGGGGCCGCGCTTTCATCATCTGTACCGATCATTTCAGCCTCAAATACTTATTGGAGCAGCGACTGACGACAGTTCTTCAGCAACGTTGGGTGAGCTAGCTTTTGGTCTATGATTTTCGGGTAGAATTCAAGGCGGGGCACTTGAATCGTGCGGCGGACGTTCTCCCGTCGCGACTCCTCCAGGCTCCAGCGCACTGCTCTTTGTTGTCTTCACAGTGTTTTCTCTGTTTCTGTCTCGCCTCCGCAAGGTCATCCTCGACTCCCCGGCCCTGACCGAGCTCCTACACCGCATTCAGGATCCCTTGACCAGGTTGACTCGTTGCGAGCAGTTCTTCACCGCGCAACGCACCCCAGGGGAGGATTGGCTTGGTGTCACCTCCTTCCACCTCATGGGCTCGGCCCAACTTTGGTTCTCACACCTTCATCCGGAGAGCCCCGACCTTACGTGGGAGGACTTCAAGCCTCAGTGCACTCTCCGTTTTGGCCCACCGCTCCACAACAACCCCATCGGCAATCTGATCTCTCTCAAGCAGTCTGACACCGTTGATGACTACTTGGAGCAATTTCAGGTACTCCTGGCACGAGCCTCATCCATTCCCCCGGCCCACCAAGTAGCCTTTTTCAATGTCGGTCTCCACGAGCGCCTGCGCATGGATGTTGAATTTCAAAACCCAACCAATCTCACTACAGCCATGAGTTTCGCTCGCATCTGCAAGAAGCGCATTTTCATGGACCGACTGTATCTCGGTCGTCGCACTGGCGAAAGCTCTTTCCAAAGTTCCAGCCAGACCCACACCGCCGCTAGCAGCAGCCTCCACCGGCCCAAGGAGGGGGCACGGCCCACCACCATCTGACGCCTGTCACCCCTGGAGATGGCAGAGTGACGCGCCAAAGGGCTTTGTTTCAACTGTAATGAGCACTATAAGAAGGGACACCGTTGTAAGAGCCTCTTTTGGCTTGAGGTTGATGACCCCTCAGATGAGGACAGTGGGGATGACGGGCCAGGGGACCCGGCGATTTCCATAAATGCTATGTCCGGCCCTCACACTTCTGACACATTGCAGATGCCCATTACAGTCGTAGGTTGCCGCCTCTTAGCCCTCATGGACACGGGCAGTACACACAGCTTCCTCAGCGATCTCACAGCCCAGCGGCTCCAGCTACCTATCACCAGCCACAGTCGTTTGAGTGTGGCAGTGCCGAATGGCGCCGCCATGGCCTGTACCGGGGTTTGTCGAGCGGTTCCCATCATCGTGGAGGATTACCATTCCCATGTCGACCTCTACGTCATCGCCTTACGGGGATTCGACGTGGTTTTAGGAACGCGCTGGCTGCGCACTCTCGGCCCGATTTTGTGGGATTTGGAGAGCATGACGATGTCTTGGGGTCCAGTGCCCTGGCCGATGGTTTGGCAGGGCCGTCCGATAGTAGATTCGAGCCATGTCTCCTCCCTTCGGCTCGAGCCATCAGTGCAGTAGGACCTTTCGTCCCTTATCGCAGAGTATAGTGAAACCATGCTTCCGCCCGCAGGTCTTCCCCCTTCCCGCCTCAAGGACCATTTCACATGTCTTCTTCCAAACACAGCACCAGTGGTCGTTCGCCCCTACCACTACCCCTTCTTGCAGAAGGACGAGATTGAGCGGCAGTGCGCCGACATGCTTCGTCAGGGCATCATCCGTCACAGTGTTTCACCATTCTCCTCCCTGGTCCTTTTGGTGCACAAAAAGGATGACTCTTGGCGTTTCTGTGTGGACTACCGCGCCCGGAACGCGGTCACGGTGAAGGACAAATTCGTTATTCCAGTGGTCGAGGAGTTGCTGGACGAGTTACATGGGGCCCGTTTCTTATCCAAGGTCGACCTTTGCTCGGGCTACCATCAAGTCCGTATGTTCACCGCCGATGTGGAGAAAACGGCTTTCCGCTCACACCATGGGCATTTTGAGTTCCTTGTGAAGCCCTTCGGGCTCACAAATGCACCTTCTAAATTCCAGGCCCTCATGAATGAGGTATTCCACACTCTCCTTCGTCGATGTGTACTTGTTTTTTTCGATGATATTTTGGTGTACAGCAAGACGTAGGACGCACATATCGAACACCTTCGCATTGTCCTCCAACTCGTCCGCTCTCATCGTCTCTCCCTTATGCGGGCCAAATGCTCTTTCGGCACGGACAGAGTGGCATATCTGGGCCACATCGTCGACTATGCGGGCGTGTTCGCCGACTCGGTCAAGATTCAAGGCGTCCTCGACTGGCCCCTTCCTCAAACTCAGCGGGAGCTTCGCGGGTTCCTCGGCTTAGCGGGTTATTACCGCCGCTTTGTCCAAGGCTATACGATGATCGCCGCTCCCAAACTCTCTCTTCTGCGCAGACAGTGTTTTGTATGGGATGATGCCTCCACGGTGGCCTTCCGGGCTTTGCAGGTGGAGTGCGACGCTTCCGAACTCAGGTGTGGAGCGGTCCTGCAACAAGAGGGCAAACCGATCGCTTATTTCAGCCGCACTACCGCCCTCCACCACCGAAAACTTCCGGCATACGAGCAAGAGCTCATCGGCCTAGCCAAGGCCGTTCACCATTGGCGCCCGTACTTGTGGGGCCGCGCTTTCATCATCTGTACCGATCATTTCAGCCTCAAATACTTATTGGAGCAGCGACTGACGACAGTTCTTCAGCAACGTTGGGTGAGCTAGCTTTTGGTCTATGATTTTCGGGTAGAATTCAAGGCGGGGCACTTGAATCGTGCGGCGGACGTTCTCCCGTCGCGACTCCTCCAGGCTCCAGCGCACTGCTCTTTGTTGTCTTCACAGTGTTTTCTCTGTTTCTGTCTCGCCTCCGCAAGGTCATCCTCGACTCCCCGGCCCTGACCGAGCTCCTACACCGCATTCAGGATCCCTTGACCAGGTTGACTCGTTGCGAGCAGTTCTTCACCGCGCAATGCACCCCAGGGGAGGATTGGCTTGGTGTCACCTCCTTCCACCTCATGGGCTCGGCCCAACTTTGGTTCTCACACCTTCATCCGGAGAGCCCCGACCTTACGTGGGAGGACTTCAAGCCTCAGTGCACTCTCCGTTTTGGCCCACCGCTCCACAACAACCCCATCGGCAATCTGATCTCTCTCAAGCAGTCTGACACCGTTGATGACTACTTGGAGCAATTTCAGGTACTCCTGGCACGAGCCTCATCCATTCCCCCGGCCCACCAAGTAGCCTTTTTCAATGTCGGTCTCCACGAGCGCCTGCGCATGGATGTTGAATTTCAAAACCCAACCAATCTCACTACAGCCATGAGTTTCGCTCGCATCTGCAAGAAGCGCATTTTCATGGACCGACTGTATCTCGGTCGTCGCACTGGCGAAAGCTCTTTCCGAAGTTCCAGCCAGACCCACACCGCCGCTAGCAGCAGCCTCCACCGGCCCAAGGAGGGGGCACGGCCCACCACCATCTGACGCCTGTCACCCCTGGAGATGGCAGAGTGACGCGCCAAAGGGCTTTGTTTCAACTGTAATGAGCACTATAAGAAGGGACACCGTTGTAAGAGCCTCTTTTGGCTTGAGGTTGATGACCCCTCAGATGAGGACAGTGGGGATGACGGGCCAGGGGACCCGGCGATTTCCATAAATGCTATGTCCGGCCCTCACACTTCTGACACATTGCAGATGCCCATTACAGTCGTAGGTTGCCGCCTCTTAGCCCTCATGGACACGGGCAGTACACACAGCTTCCTCAGCGATCTCACAGCCCAGCGGCTCCAGCTACCTATCACCAGCCACAGTCGTTTGAGTGTGGCAGTGCCGAATGGCGCCGCCATGGCCTGTACCGGGGTTTGTCGAGCGGTTCCCATCATCGTGGAGGATTACCATTCCCATGTCGACCTCTACGTCATCGCCTTACGGGGATTCGACGTGGTTTTAGGAACGCGCTGGCTGCGCACTCTCGGCCCGATTTTGTGGGATTTGGAGAGCATGACGATGTCTTGGGGTCCAGTGCCCTGGCCGATGGTTTGGCAGGGCCATCCGATAGTAGATTCGAGCCATGTCTCCTCCCTTCGGCTCGAGCCATCAGTGCAGTAGGACCTTTCGTCCCTTATCGCAGAGTATAGTGAAACCATGCTTCCGCCCGCAGGTCTTCCCCCTTCCCGCCTCAAGGACCATTTCACATGTCTTCTTCCAAACACAGCACCAGTGGTCGTTCGCCCCTACCACTACCCCTTCTTGCAGAAGGACGAGATTGAGCGGCAGTGCGCCGACATGCTTCGTCAGGGCATCATCCGTCACAGTGTTTCACCATTCTCCTCCCTGGTCCTTTTGGTGCACAAAAAGGATGACTCTTGGCGTTTCTGTGTGGACTACCGCGCCCGGAACGCGGTCACGGTGAAGGACAAATTCGTTATTCCAGTGGTCGAGGAGTTGCTGGACGAGTTACATGGGGCCCGTTTCTTATCCAAGGTCGACCTTTGCTCGGGCTACCATCAAGTCCGTATGTTCACCGCCGATGTGGAGAAAACGGCTTTCCGCTCACACCATGGGCATTTTGAGTTCCTTGTGAAGCCCTTCGGGCTCACAAATGCACCTTCTAAATTCCAGGCCCTCATGAATGAGGTATTCCACACTCTCCTTCGTCGATGTGTACTTGTTTTTTTCGATGATATTTTGGTGTACAGCAAGACGTAGGACGCACATATCGAACACCTTCGCATTGTCCTCCAACTCGTCCGCTCTCATCGTCTCTCCCTTATGCGGGCCAAATGCTCTTTCGGCACGGACAGAGTGGCATATCTGGGCCACATCGTCGACTATGCGGGCGTGTTCGCCGACCCGGTCAAGATTCAAGGCGTCCTCGACTGGCCCCTTCCTCAAACTCAGCGGGAGCTTCGCGGGTTCCTCGGCTTAGCGGGTTATTACCGCCGCTTTGTCCAAGGCTATACGATGATCGCCGCTCCCAAACTCTCTCTTCTGCGCAGACAGTGTTTTGTATGGGATGATGCCTCCACGGTGGCCTTCCGGGCTTTGCAGGTGGAGTGCGACGCTTCCGAACTCAGGTGTGGAGCGGTCCTGCAACAAGAGGGCAAACCGATCGCTTATTTCAGCCGCACTACCGCCCTCCACCACCGAAAACTTCCGGCATACGAGCAAGAGCTCATCGGCCTAGCCAAGGCCGTTCACCATTGGCGCCCGTACTTGTGGGGCCGCGCTTTCATCATCTGTACCGATCATTTCAGCCTCAAATACTTATTGGAGCAGCGACTGACGACAGTTCTTCAGCAACGTTGGGTGAGCTAGCTTTTGGTCTATGATTTTCGGGTAGAATTCAAGGCGGGGCACTTGAATCGTGCGGCGGACGTTCTCCCGTCGCGACTCCTCCAGGCTCCAGCGCACTGCTCTTTGTTGTCTTCACAGTGTTTTCTCTGTTTCTGTCTCGCCTCCGCAAGGTCATCCTCGACTCCCCGGCCCTGACCGAGCTCCTACACCGCATTCAGGATCCCTTGACCAGGTTGACTCGTTGCGAGCAGTTCTTCACCGCGCAACGCACCCCAGGGGAGGATTGGCTTGGTGTCACCTCCTTCCACCTCATGGGCTCGGCCCAACTTTGGTTCTCACACCTTCATCCGGAGAGCCCCGACCTTACGTGGGAGGACTTCAAGCCTCAGTGCACTCTCCGTTTTGGCCCACCGCTCCACAACAACCCCATCGGCAATCTGATCTCTCTCAAGCAGTCTGACACCGTTGATGACTACTTGGAGCAATTTCAGGTACTCCTGGCACGAGCCTCATCCATTCCCCCGGCCCACCAAGTAGCCTTTTTCAATGTCGGTCTCCACGAGCGCCTGCGCATGGATGTTGAATTTCAAAACCCAACCAATCTCACTACAACCATGAGTTTCGCTCGCATCTGCAAGAAGCGCATTTTCATGGACCGACTGTATCTCGGTCGTCGCACTGGCGAAAGCTCTTTCCGAAGTTCCAGCCAGACCCACACCGCCGCTAGCAGCAGCCTCCACCGGCCCAAGGAGGGGGCACGGCCCACCACCATCTGACGCCTGTCACCCCTGGAGATGGCAGAGTGACGCGCCAAAGGGCTTTGTTTCAACTGTAATGAGCACTATAAGAAGGGACACCGTTGTAAGAGCCTCTTTTGGCTTGAGGTTGATGACCCCTCAGATGAGGACAGTGGGGATGACGGGCCAGGGGACCCGGCGATTTCCATAAATGCTATGTCCGGCCCTCACACTTCTGACACATTGCAGATGCCCATTACAGTCGTAGGTTGCCGCCTCTTAGCCCTCATGGACACGGGCAGTACACACAGCTTCCTCAGCGATCTCACAGCCCAGCGGCTCCAGCTACCTATCACCAGCCACAGTCGTTTGAGTGTGGCAGTGCCGAATGGCGCCGCCATGGCCTGTACCGGGGTTTGTCGAGCGGTTCCCATCATCGTGGAGGATTACCATTCCCATGTCGACCTCTACGTCATCGCCTTACGGGGATTCGACGTGGTTTTAGGAACGCGCTGGCTGCGCACTCTCGGCCCGATTTTGTGGGATTTGGAGAGCATGACGATGTCTTGGGGTCCAGTGCCCTGGCCGATGGTTTGGCAGGGCCGTCCGATAGTAGATTCGAGCCATGTCTCCTCCCTTCGGCTCGAGCCATCAGTGCAGTAGGACCTTTCGTCCCTTATCGCAGAGTATAGTGAAACCATGCTTCCGCCCGCAGGTCTTCCCCCTTCCCGCCTCAAGGACCATTTCACATGTCTTCTTCCAAACACAGCACCAGTGGTCGTTCGCCCCTACCACTACCCCTTCTTGCAGAAGGACGAGATTGAGCGGCAGTGCGCCGACATGCTTCGTCAGGGCATCATCCGTCACAGTGTTTCACCATTCTCCTCCCTGGTCCTTTTGGTGCACAAAAAGGATGACTCTTGGCGTTTCTGTGTGGACTACCGCGCCCGGAACGCGGTCACGGTGAAGGACAAATTCGTTATTCCAGTGGTCGAGGAGTTGCTGGACGAGTTACATGGGGCCCGTTTCTTATCCAAGGTCGACCTTTGCTCGGGCTACCATCAAGTCCGTATGTTCACCGCCGATGTGGAGAAAACGGCTTTCCGCTCACACCATGGGCATTTTGAGTTCCTTGTGAAGCCCTTCGGGCTCACAAATGCACCTTCTAAATTCCAGGCCCTCATGAATGAGGTATTCCACACTCTCCTTCGTCGATGTGTACTTGTTTTTTTCGATGATATTTTGGTGTACAGCAAGACGTAGGACGCACATATCGAACACCTTCGCATTGTCCTCCAACTCGTCCGCTCTCATCGTCTCTCCCTTATGCGGGCCAAATGCTCTTTCGGCACGGACAGAGTGGCATATCTGGGCCACATCGTCGACTATGCGGGCGTGTTCGCCGACCCGGTCAAGATTCAAGGCGTCCTCGACTGGCCCCTTCCTCAAACTCAGCGGGAGCTTCGCGGGTTCCTCGGCTTAGCGGGTTATTACCGCCGCTTTGTCCAAGGCTATACGATGATCGCCGCTCCCAAACTCTCTTCTGCGCAGACAGTGTTTTGTATGGGATGATGCCTCCACGGTGGCCTTCCGGGCTTTGTAGGTGGAGTGCGACGCTTCCGAACTCAGGTGTGGAGCGGTCCTGCAACAAGAGGGCAAACCGATCGCTTATTTCAGCCGCACTACCGCCCTCCACCACCGAAAACTTCCGGCATACGAGCAAGAGCTCATCGGCCTAGCCAAAGCCGTTCACCATTGGCGCCCGTACTTGTGGGGCCGCGCTTTCATCATCTGTACCGATCATTTCAGCCTCAAATACTTATTGGAGCAGCGACTGACGACAGTTCTTCAGCAACGTTGGGTGAGCTAGCTTTTGGTCTATGATTTTCGGGTAGAATTCAAGGCGGGGCACTTGAATCGTGCGGCGGACGTTCTCCCGTCGCGACTCCTCCAGGCTCCAGCGCACTGCTCTTTGTTGTCTTCACAGTGTTTTCTCTGTTTCTGTCTCGCCTCCGCAAGGTCATCCTCGACTCCCCGGCCCTGACCGAGCTCCTACACCGCATTCAGGAGGGCCGCCTTCCATCACACTGGACAGCACAGGACGGTCTGATCTTGTACCGGGATCGCTTCTTTGTGCCTGACTCTTCCCCGCTGATTACTGATATCTTAGCGGTCGTCCATGGACATACACACGAAGGGGTGCAGAAGACCCTTCAACGAGTGCGTGTCGCGTTCTTTTGGTACGGCCTCAAACTGAGCATCCAGACGTTCATTGTCACTTGCCTCGTCTTCCAGCGCAGCAAATCCGAGTCCATTTCTCATGCCGGCCTCCTGCAGCCACTTCCGGTTCCCACTCAAATTTGGGCAGACATATCGATGGATTTCATCGAGGGATTACCCCCGTCTCGGGGTCACGCCATCATCTTCGTCGTCGTCGACCGGTTCTCTAAGGGGGCGCGCTTCAATGCCATGAGCCGTCCCATCACCGGACCCACGGTGGCCGATGTTTTTTTGATCGGGTGTTTTGACTCCATGACATTCCCGAGAGTATTGTATCCGACAGGGATAAAGTTTTCACCTCCCAGTTCTGGCAGGAGCTCTTCGCCCTTTGCAGCACTAAGCTGGCTCTCTCTTCCACCTATCACCCCCAATCAGACGGCCAGACTGAAGTGGTCAATCAGACACTTGAGATGTACCTACGCTGCATTACAGGGGATCACCCCAAAGACTGGGCGCGTTGGCTTCCATGGGTGGAATACTATTACAACACTTCCTATCATACAGCTCTCCAGACCACCCCGTTCATCATCATCTATGGACGAGAGCCACACCGACTCCTTACCTACCAGAGTGCCTCCGCCCGCTCCACCGTCGTTGACACAGAGTTGCGCTCGCGCGACGAGCTTCTGCGCCTCGAACGTGACCGCCTTCTTCAAGCCCAGGCACGCATGGAGACCGCCCACAATAGGGGCCACCGCGAGTTGTTCTTTGCCCCGGGGGATTGGGTTTGGCTGAAACGCCGCCCCTACCGTCGACGTCTACCGTCTCCAAGGGAGTCTATCAAAAGTTGGGGCCCAAGTTCTTTGGGCCGTTCGAAATTTCCACCCGCATTGGGGAAGTGGTGTATCGCCTCTGCCTTCCCGTCGACGTGCAGATTCATCATGTGTTTCATGTGTCCCAGCTGAAGACCTTCATCGGTGAACCGCCCACCGCACCTCTAGTCGCGCTGCCACCACCACCACCACAGGACAAGCTTGAGGATGTTACGGATCCTCGTTGGGGCGTGACGTACAAGCGCCGCGCATAGCACCTGCCTAATGCATTCTCTTATTTTATCGCTCGTATTTTCATATGTTGCTTCAATGTTTTATCCTCATGTATTAAGCCCTAAACCGGTTTCCACCTTATATGGGGCAGAACCAATGTGTGTGGGGTTCAAGCAAAAATTAATGAAATCTATTTTCTCTCTCTAATTCTCTCTTTCTCTATCTCGTTCTCCCGATATCGCAGCAGCCCCGCCCGACGCCCTAGCCGCACGCTACTTCCCACCCGCCGACCACTCGCCTCCCGTCCGCAGCCACCATAGATCGCCGAAGAGCAAGAAGGCTCCCTCTTCCTTCATTGAGGACTTCCCCGCTCTTCCACGGTGCACCCGTTCTCAATCTCGAGCTCGTAACAGTAACACTTGCTCTTTCGTTGCTTCGAAACATCAAATTAATTTTATGCGACTCAATTAAATAACGTTAAGCTTGCCTCGAACGTTCGATCTACTCATATTATCGTTACTTCATAAGTTGTTCTTGTGACTCTGCTTGTGGTTGTATAAGTCTCGCAAAACGTTCAATTCGGAAACGCACGAGAGATCCGTCTCCAACGAAATCAACGATAATTATTGAAGTTCATTACGACAAGTGTAATTCCGCGCTCAACACATGATTTGGCCAATTCGGCTCACATTTCAAAAAATTAAAATCCTTTTATTTAAAATGCGATCATAATTTCATTTTGTAACAAATTAGAATATTTGATGAAAGAAATTATTTAATTTCTAAAATCTCAACCCGGTTTACATCAGAAACAACATGTCTTGATGGATGAGAAAGGTTGCAATGCAAACTTTCGGAGTAGGATAGAAAAGCTATGATGCAGGCCTCAATGGAAAGAGAAAGGTGATAGTGCGCAGTCTCGATGTAGGGGAGAAAAGCTGAGAATAGAATAATTGACAATGGTGGAAGAGAAGCAACTAGCTCTACTTGACACAAACAAATAATGAGCTTTACCTGGAGAAAGTGACTAAGGTGATTGATGAAGAAGATAGAAAAAAGACTGAATAGGTAGAACACTCATTTATGTCAAAGCATTGTCTTCAATCGCAAAAATATAGCAGAGGTGAAAGACTAAAGCCACGACAGAACTGGCCCGTGAAAGTGGTGATGACACTAGCGGATAGAAACAGTGAAAGACGATGAGAAAATGATAAATATATGAAGATAAAATTTAAGTCATAAAAGATGAGAAAGTGGTATTGTTATTCTAGGAAAGGATTGTGTAAGAACTTCATATTTAAAATGTAAAGTGTGGTAAGTGTAGGTATTGCTCAGAATGTTTAAACAAATAGATGAGAACCTGAAGCAACTTTGCGCTTGAATCTCGATTTGAACTTGCGGTTATTCCTCATAACGCATTGGAGCTTCTTCTTCGCGAACTTCCTAGCTTTCTTTCCGAGCTTTCCCATCTATCTTCAAGGGAGGCTCCTGAAATAGAAAGGAGACGGTCAATCATTAGATATGAGGACTATAAAATGAGTCCACGGAAATTGATTACATGCATTTAGCTAAGAATGGGGATTAAACTAAATGCACAATAATCTATTTTCAAAGTTGTCGGACTGGATGTAAGATAAATGAAGTAAAATTTTATATTGATGTATATTAAAAATAATTTGTTTTTTTTTTAATTTGTTCTAAAGTTTAGAGTCTGGTACTGCAATGAAATGAAGTGATAAATAATTAACTATGGAAATCATAATAGTTTTAATATATAATAAACTATGGACTAAACAAACGAAAGGTCCATAGTGCTTAAATAGATTTTATCTGCAACCACGAGAGCAATTGGAATAATTAAATATCACTGGGTCCAAAAAGCTAAACAAAAAAACATAACGTCAAAGGTTTTGATCTTTAAGATCTATGTAACAAATAAGAAACAAGAAATTTATAAATCTCTCGCGCCTAAATAATAAATACCTCCTCATGTCAAAAATATTTGAACAACAAAGTTGGCACTTCCCTAACAGAATTTGATCTTCCAAATTAATGACATTTGTGTACTATTTCATAAAAGTGTTTGCTTTATAAAATAATTATCTAGGGTTTTTAATTCCAAAACATCAAATGCAACAAAAACAAGTCTTTCATAGCTTCAAGTGTATAAAGAAAGGAATTGTTAATTGTACACCATAAACGACTATCCCCACACCATAAATGGCTATCTGCACAGCAAAAAGACCTAAAATTCCAACCTAAAATCATTTCTGTTTTTTCCTACGGACAAAACATCTGCCACTTACCCGATAGAAACCTTCGCCCGAAACCCCACTCTCGCCGATACTCCACCGCCGACCTCACCAATTCCCGACCGTCGACCTCGCTGAAACCCCATCCTCTGCGAGACAAACCCTTTGTTGGTCCCGAGACTTGCGCTGGACAGTCGAGCCTATATCAATCTCAGTTTTTCTTCAAGCTTGAAGGAAGTCCCGCTTAGGGTCCTGTTATTGTTTAATCTCGTAGCTCAGTTTTTGTGCTATTGTTCAATCCTGCTTAGGGTTCAGTTTTTCTCAGAGCTTGGTCAAAGTTTTTGTTCAAGTCCTGCTATCCTACTGTTAAAGCCGGGAAAATCCCTATCCAAAATATTCGGATCAATGCAGCCGAAGGATACTGATTCTGCCGTCCGACGTCACAATTCAAATGGTTAGCGCGGGCGAGAGAAAACTGTCTATAAGCACACCCCAAGTGCTCCAGCAGGGAGGTCCCACCACATACCCGGAAGTTTGGGAGAAACTTCCCCTCCGCAACCAAAACCTGGGTGAGGTACTAGGCAGTCATGGACTTGGCGAGTATCCAGCATATTCACATCGATAATTTTCTTTTGTTATTCTTTATCTACCATTATCTCAACATCATTCATATTATTTACATTTCCAATATAAAATAATTTACATGCATTCTCAAACCCTTGCATATGTCGCTTTTCACTTTAGCTCCCTGTATATAAACAATACGCATCAATCTTTTAATAATCGTGTCCACTAACACTTTGAAATCTCTATTTGAGGTTCCCAAATTTCATATTGCAAATTTTATCCTAATATTAGACCTAATGGCCCTAGCTTACTCTAATCATAATATGGAAAACTTGCGATGTCTCACTTAGGTGTGAAATTCTAGCCAACTTTGGCTTATTTTTTCAACAAAAGTGAGTTGCATTCTGGCCCAACATAGTCCTAGCATACATTTGTCTGCTTCTGACAAATGCCTTGACACTAATAAAATTCAAATTTGGACAAACAACAACAACACTCGAGCCTTTATCCCACTACAGTGGGGTCGGCTATATGGATCCTTTGTCGTTATTGTGCCCTATCTTTTGTCATAATCTCACTAATGTCAAAGTGCAACATGTCATTCCTTATAGTTTCATTCCAAGTCTTTATTGGTCTACCCCTCAATCATTTAACTTGCCTACTGACTAGACTCTCACAACGTCTAACAGGTGCCTCTAATGGTCTCCTTTGTACGTGTCCAAATCATCTTAGTCGAGCTTCCTGCATCTTCTCGGCAATTGGTGCTACTAATCAAATTCAAATTTGGACAATTAAATTTATTTTTATGTGAGTATTATGATTTGTTCTCAACTTAACATCACCCCTCGACATTTCTCATTCATATTAAAGTGCATGGACATCTAATCAAACTAACAATATATTGAGATAAACATAATAAATAAATAAAATGTTTAAAAATGGATAACGTATGAACTAAAAGATTATATCAAACATAAATAAACATTCCAACAATATTAAAATTAGCTTTTAGAATTAAATACTATATCAAACTATAAGGTGGAGAAACTATGAATTCAATTATAATTAGCCCATAAACAAATCAAGAAAACTTCAAATAATAGTGCAAAAAATTCTAAGAACACACAAATTTATAAATTTAATTACTAAAAGTAAGCAGGGAAAGTAAACAATTTTCACAATATACTAAATTTAAAGTTGCTTATTTTGTTAGATAGACGGGATGAGAAGTCATAGGTTAGTGCATTAACGATTATGGTCACTTTGTAAGAATGATTGCTTAATAGAAATAATTTGTTTATCGACAATTGTAATAGGGATGTCAACTCATGGATGAATTATAGACTGAGATCAGCACAACAGCTTAGAGGATGATATTTACAAATCTAGTTCCATTTAGGATTTTACTCTTTCAAAAAAAATGAGACTTACTGAGAGATTGCTGTGAATCACAAAACACGGGACGAGAAGGGAGGGCAGACGTCGACGTTGATAGCGAGGTCAGGCTACGCTACACGGACGAGGCTGAAGCATACGGAGAAGCGCCGGTGGTTGCCGGGAAACGAAAGCTAAGCGAAATCCGGAGGCGCTTTCTCCCCAGTCCCTTTGCACAAGGAAAACCTAGAAATGGCCAATCGCCCTCCTGCTCGAACTCGTGAGTGTGGCCGAAACAGAGTGGCGGAAAAGAGCAATTTCAAGGAAAAAGAGCAATTTCAAGGAAAAAGAGCAATTTCAAGGCATATGTTTTAGCTACGTGCACCCCAATACTGTTATATGCACACTAAAATATTTTTTTTGCACCAAATATATACCTGCACCCAATTTAAAACATAAAAAGAGCATTTTAAACATAAATAAAGAGTTGTTCAATAGTCTATATAAACCTGTAGGACGAAGATAATGTTGAAACCGGAAATCGGTCTCATGTGGAGTTCGACCCTTAGGGAAGGGGTGACCGCGCACCTACTACCCTCAAGCGAACGATCTAGGCACAAGACTATGAACGCAAGGGACAGACTCAAGGTCTCAGCGTGGAGGACCCGCCGCATACCCGGAAGACTAACAAACTCTTCCCCTCCCAAACCAAGGGCTGAGCTAAGGCACCTTCGGAGGGCTCTCTTGGCCGACCGGAACATCCAAGGAGGATCTCGAGATCCACTCACAAACTAGAGGTGCCACCTCGGGTCTATGCAAAATGTTCCCCGCCCGCCTTACTATTGGCACAAAACCGTCCAGCAGCCCTGCTCTACGCAGCCTCAATTGGGTCGCTAACGGCGGAACTCCGCTATTCTGAAAGGATGACAACATGCCATCACGGGCTTCCCCCGCATCTATTCCTCGGGGCCCACACGGGGGGAGCGGTTCACGAACACGTCGCTCGCCCAAGACAGGAGTAAACTACATATTCACAGAGCATCACAGATATGAAAAAATATTACAGGAATATAAATTTCATACTCAGCACGCAGACCGGCAATATAAACAAAAAAGGCCTTCGAGGGCCGGCACGAGCTCGGGCTTAAGCCCGCTATTCCCCGACTGGTACTGTAACACATGTACGTCAACGTCTCGACGACCGGCGGCCAACAAGTCATCGGTCGGCTAACATAAGCGGGCCAAACATATTGCGCACACCCCTTCTTTGGGGGTTGCGGCGCGCATTCACTGCAAGCGGCTAATAAACAACTTTCTCGGAGTCTTCTCCGAGAACCCCAGAACATCACCAATCCGGCTCACACGTCCGGATGGGCTTCACACAGCATGCCTAAACCCGTACTCACGCTTCCGGGTACTAATGCAATTAACTGCGGGGACGCACACGTCAACCCGTCGGAAAGTTCTCTTCTCCCCACCCGTTGGTGGAGAGGGGCTTCCATGCAAATATGTAAAATGAGGGCTTCACCTGCCCAAGTAGAAACATCGTTACCCTTGTCGCGTGCTTGGCGGCGGGGCCGGGAGAGGAGCTCCGGGTCGATCCTACTACGTGCGGCTGGGTCGGTGGTCGATCTCCACTCTAGGCCGAGCCTTGCTCCAGGCCGAGCCTTGCTCCAGGCCAGGCCTCGCTCCAGGCCAGGCCTCGCTCCAGGCCGAGCCTCGCTCCAGGCCAGGCCTCGTTCCAGGCCGAGCCTCGCTCCAGGCCAGGCCTCGCTCCAGGCCGAGCCTCGCTCCAGGCCGAGCTTGCTGCCGGTGGTGAAAAGCTAGGGCTTCGCTCTAGGCCGAACCCCCACTCCAAGCCGAGCCCTACTCCAGGCCGAGAAAAAGGGAGGGGGCCGGGATGTGCTGCTCCAGGCCGAGAGAAAGAGGGAGAGAGGCGGGGCTCTGCTGTTGGCCGAGAGAGAGAGGGAGAGGGCGGCGGCTGCGCTGCTTTGCCAGCGACGGGAGAGTGCGGGGAAGGAGGTCGTGCCCTAGCCCGGGCGGTGGCCGGAGAGAGAGAGGGGGCGGGCGGCGGCCGAGCCTTGCTTTGTCGGCGACGGGAGAGAGAGGGAGAGAGGGCGGGCGGGCCCTAGCCTGGGGAAAAATCCCCCGCTTCTATTTTCCTTTCCTTTTTCCTGTACTCGAGCCCTACCTTGCTTTTATTTCTTTTCTCCTTTTCTCCCATAATCTGCCTCTCCCCCCTTTCTTATAACCCCTCTATAATATATATATGATGTATTATATATATTATAATATAATATATAATATATATATATATATATATGTATATAAAAATATAAATTCTAAACCTAAGCGCACAAAACCTCCGCACGCACGCACGAGGACCCGCACGTCTTCGAACGGGGTCGCACCAACTCGTCGCACATACCACGCCCCTAAGCTGATATTTGGGGAGGGTCCCACTCGCCCGGCTACGGGGTTGTACAGATAACATCAAGAAAAAAAGGGAAAACCTGTATCAATGAGGCGGAAGATGAATAGGATCAACTGGAGTCACCAGAGTCTGAAATATAGGCGGCAGGGGGGTGGCGAACGGAGCAGGAGTCACTGGAGTCTGAATAGAGGCGGCGCCTGGTGGAGAAACTGAGTGGCGGAAGAAGATCGGCGAACGGAAGGAGGAGTAGCTATCTGCGTCTACCGAGAACACTGCAAATTCGTGAATTCTATTTGCATGCACTTAGGGCTTCGGTCGGGTAGAGGGAAATAGGAATAAACCAAGTTTTAGGTATTTTTTGATGGGTGCAGGTAGCAAAAAAATGCCTACCTTTAACATTGCTCCGAATAAATTGCCCTCGCGAAAATTTCGGAATCGGCTCCCTTTATATCAAATTGGAATCGACCTAGGTTTGAAAACTGAGGCCAATTCCAAATATTTTGGGCTATGATGGGGAGATTATTGTTGTATCAAATTGTTAAGGTAGCTAAATTAAATTTAAAGAGTGGTGTTATACAGTTAAAATATATTTACAGCCTAAATTTATATATTTGTACACCGACGCATTAATGACATGTTGAAGCCAGAAAAATCTCTACTCCAAAATATTCGGATCAATGCAATCTAACATTATTGGTTCAACATTCGAGCTTGGCGGCTTGACAAGCTAAGACGCAGAAACAGAGGGACAACTAGAAGGACCTTAGATGTTGCGGCAGAGAGGTCCCACCACGTACCCGGATGCTTCGAACAAGCCTCCCCTTCGCAACCAAAAATGGTCGAGCAAGGTACAAGAGAGACACTAGTCTGGTGAATCTCAAGATGACGACTATGGGGGATGATCACTATCTCACAGCTCAGATCTTCAGAAATGAGATTCTAAAAGCACGAGCCAAAGTTCTCAATCTTGTACCCCCGGAGTACTATTTATAGGAAAAACCAAATGAGGAGGGGGGATCTTATTTATAGTCCAACCCCCAACTGGTGACTAGATGACTTCCGGGAAAACTCGCCTGGCTTGGGCGACTATCGGCTCTAGTCGGCTACTCGGCGAGTATACGAAAGGAGCTCGTCCTACTCGCTCAGGTCTTCTACTGTCTTGAATGTTAATTCTGACTACTGTCTTGACCAGTTGACTTTGAATCTTTGATGACATGGCTTTAAGTGGATTCACTCCCGACAAATATGAGTTGTACACACGCAATAATAAACCTTCAGCTTTTGTTTTGGAACAAAAAGCTTGCATAAACATAGAAAATAATCATCCACAAAACAAGCCATAAACCATAAACCATCCACAGAATATTAATTTATGCATTTTTATGATCTTTTTAAGATCTCATATGTATATGTTTTGAAAATAAAAGTATAAAATTATAGTTATAATTCTAGACAAAATTACTGTTGAGACTATATTTGCCAGCAGGACACGTGTGTGTGGGACCGCATGTTTGGGCTTTCCCCATCGCGTTCCAGGTCTGGGTGTTGACCCCGGTGGGCCCCCTTGTGTGGCGGAATATCCCCGCGGTCCTGTGGTTGGGGTTAGTCTCACATCGCCTGCAGACTTCTCCACTTTGTGTTCATGTACCCCGCCACCCTTCATCTCAACACCTGGATTTTGAGATGAACTAATGGGTTGGCAGATTCTAACAATTACAATTCTAATTCACAGTACAAAACCATTTTACAGTATTAAATGACGTTACAACTGTAAATTTGCCTATCAAAAATATCCCACACCTACACTCTCAAACGTTACACGCACAAAATATTTCCGGCCCACACGAAGCTTTTTGGGGCGTTTCTCAAGGCGGGTGGGTGGAAACTGATCAAACGCCGCCGGAGGTTCATTTGTTTACCCGCCTTCCGGCGGCATTTGCCCCAAACGGAACGGCAAAACGCCGAACCAAATAGAGCATTAATCATGCGTTAAGACGGCATGTCAAGTGCAAAACTAAGCTCCACCACTAGAAAAACAAAAATAGCACACCCCACAAAATTTTTTAAAAAAAAAAGTAATGCACTTTTCATGAATGGCAAGAGTTTCAGAACTATTTCTTGTAATAGTTCTAAAAAAATATTTGCAATTTAACCCATTTTCACACAAATAAATACGAGCTTATACCCCCAAACAACTCTCCATGATTAAATGTCAAAATATTATTATGAAAAAAATTATAATTTTGTTAAACATAATTAGCCCGCAGCAAGAGTTAGACAAGCCAAACAACAATTTCCTGATCAGAGACAATAGCAAGTGGTGGGCTCTGCACAGGATCTGCTATTCCAAATTGTCTCCAGGAATAAATTTCTAATACTCTCGCCCCTCCGCAAACTTCAGCTTCGTGCGGGATTCTCTGTGCCGTGCGACACGCCCGTGATTGCAGCTGCGAAAGACGGTTCATATTCAAACCATGAAGAATACAAGAATTTACAGAAAGTACTTCAGATCAATGAATTTCAGGCACTTAATTAAGAGTTAGCTGTCAACACCCTTCATTTTTCACTCCGCGCATATCTTAAAGCATCATAATGCGGCGCAATTTCGGGCACCAACAAAGAATGAACACACATTAAGCGCGCCTTAAAATGCTAATACGAAAAATATTATTTTCATCATAAAATACGCATTTTAAAATACAAATACCAAGCCATTTTCCATGCAACAGACACCTGAAGCACTTCAAAATACCACTACAGAATTCAAATTCTAAACCAGTATGAATTTCCTGTTCATGTAAGCACCCTTAAAACACCAATAAAAAAGGGCAGCCACGTGCACAAAGCATCCCCGCGCAGCGAGGATCTGTGGAAAGGTCCCACCACAAGGGTGAAACGTGGACAAACCTTACCCTGCATTTTTGCAAGAGGCGGCTTCCAGGACTCGAACCTGTGATCTGAAGGTCATGCAACAACACCCTTAAAACACCAATATGAAAGAAAACTTTGATGCAAACACCTTAAAGCAGATGCTTTTTTCACACAACACACATTTAAAGCGCATTAAAATACTAGAGCACAATAAATTTTAACAAAATATACACCTTAATTCACCAGAACACAATCAACTATCAAACGATACACATTTATAGCGCTTAAAACAAGAAAACACTAAAAATAAAATAAATACACATTTTGATCACCTTAAAATGCTAGTTGGCAAATGAAACACACAAAATGCATAATGCAAAACAATAACACCTTGAAACATAACGATGCAGTAAATTCTAGCACAATATACACCTTAAATGACACTAAAAAGACAAGAACAAACAAATTTTCATCTAATACACATCTAACTATATAGGCACCTTAAAGAACCAGCATACAATAAATTTTTGCACAGTGCGCCTCTATAGCACTTGATGTGTCATTACACAATCATTGTAGTACTAACAGTTGAATATATGTTTTTTGAGCCGTATTTATTATATTTTTATTTGTTTTTGTTTCTTAGTTCGCGCGTTATATCACGCGGTGTTTGTCCTATAAATATGTATTTTCTACCCGGTTTGGGGCATCGAGATAATATTTCTTCCTCTTCTCTATTTGGTATCAGAGCCAACACTTCTGCCGCCCGTACGACCTAACCCGTCGTTCATCTTCCGCACCGCATCCCGCAGATCCTCCACAACGCGACTTCACCGCATCCCGCGGGTTCTCCAGCGCGCGACAACGCCGCCTCCAGCGCCGCCCCAGCAGCCCCCTACCAGCGCCGCCCTAGCCGACCCTTCCAGTGTCGCCCTCTTCCAGCGCCGCCCGCCGCCATCTTCCAGCAAACCACCATTCCCTAGGGCCTCTGCCGCCCTTCGTTTTTTTTCTTCTTCGGCGGAGTCCCTCGTCAGCGGTTCTTCTCCGCACGGTTCTTCCGGGCAACCCTTTGTCTCTGGCCGTTTTGTCCTCCATGGGAGCTGCCGGAGAAATAGTGGTCACATCCTCTGGTGTCCTCTCCGGCGACACAATCTAAGGGACACCGGTAGGATGCGTTTTCTGTCGCTTTAAGATCTTCGTTTTTTTCTCCCTTCAGCCAGTCATCGATGGGAGATTCCTCTGAAATCTCTTCGACTCCTATCAGCGGAGACACTTCAACTAGAGCGCTTCATGTTCCCATTGTTGAGCCTCCTCGAAGCCACGGCCAATCTGGCTCTTTGAAGATCACTACTATTGCCTTGTATGGCACAAATTATCTTGAATAGTCCAGAGCAGCACAACATGCTATTCGAAGTCACCAGCTATACGAACATATTGATGGTACCACAGTTGAGCCACCGCGTACCGATCTCTCATGGAGAAAATGGGATGCGGACAATTCCTTGTTTGTGTCGTGGTTACTTCACTCTGTCCCCGCAGGTATACCGCAGCTACATGCTTCTGGATTCGGCTTATGAAATTTGGAAAAGTGCTCGTGACACCTACTCTTAGGCAGACAGTTCGACGCAAATTTATGAGCTCACACAACGTGTTTTGGAGCTAAAGCAGGGCACCATGATCGTCTCTGCCTACTACTCTGAGTTCGAACGCCTGTATCAGAAACTAGGTTATTTCAACACCATTACCGTTGCTTGCACTGTCGATGCGCGGGCTCTTCAAAAGGATAAAGATCGCTTCTGAATTCATGTCTTTCTTATGGGTCTCAATATGGAATTTGATTTCGTTCTCCTATACGTCCTCCACCGTGAGCATCTTCCCTCTCTTCGGGAAGCCTTCAGTATGCTCCTCAGTGATGAGAATCGTCGCCGCTCTCTTGGTGCCTCTACTGACCATTCTGCTTCTGCTGGGATTTCTCGAGGTCCTCCTCCTGTTTGCAGCCACTGTGGGAAGAAAGGTCAAACTAAGGATGTCTGCTTTCGCATACAACCTCATCTTGCTCCCTCTGGCCGGGGTTCTGGTGCTCGTGGGAGAGGAGGTCACCGTAGTGGTCGTCCGACTGGTGCCCGTACACAGTCTTCTGCTCATTCGACTGAGGTTTATGAGGATAGCTCTGGGAGCCTTTCTGCTATGGAGTTGGAGGACTTTTGTTGTATGTTGTGCTCCCAGCCTGACCCTACCTCGGTTGATCTCACTGTTGTGTTTGCTACTACAGGTATCTCCAGTGCTCATGTTGTGTCTTCATCCCCTTCCGAGTGGATTATCGACTCGGGTGCGACGGATCACATGACTGACTCTGCCTCAGGTTTTACCTCCTATAATCCCATCTCTAGTCGTAATAAGGTTATTGCAGCTAATGGTTCCCTGCCTCCTACTGCTGACAGAGGAACTTTTGCATGTTCCCCCGACCTATCACTCTCTTCGGCTTTGCATGTCCCTTCGTTTCCTCGCAATATTCTCTCCATAAGCCGCTTAACTACTTTAAATTGCTTTGTAACATTTTACCCTCATGTTTGTGTGTTTCAGGGTCTGGATACGAAGCGGACGCTTGGCAGTGGTATGAACGTTGGCAGGTTGTACTTGTTGAACCAGTCGTTATCTTGCAGTGCTCTTTCCACCACCAGGACTCCTACCTCACATGACATCCGGCGTTGGCATTCGCGTCTTGGCCACCCCTCTCCTTTATATCTCACCAAACTTTTTTCTGCTTTCAGCTGTTTAATTAAATTGTTTAAGTGTGATGCATGTGATCGTTCAAAACATGTTCGTCAAAGTATTAGTCATGTTTTTTTTCCTAGTTCCACTCTGTTTGATGTTATTCATTCTGATGTTTAGGGTCCCTCCCCGGTTTTATCTTTATATGACTATAAATGATTTGTTACCGTTATTGATTGTCATTCTCGTATTACTTGGTTATATTTATTAAAACGAAAATGTGATGTTCTTCCTTGTTTTCAGTTCTTTCATAAGATGGTTGTGAACCAGTTTAACGACACAATTCGTGTGTTTCGTAGTGATAATGGTGGGAAGTATGATGATCGGGGAGCGTTTGGTACCTATCTGTCCGAACATGGAATATTCACCAAAGCACACGTGTTCACACCTCTACTCAAAATGGTGTTGCCAAAGGAAAAAATATGCACTTACTGGAGGTTGCTTGGTGTTTGTTAATTGCAATGCACCTTCCCAAGTCCTATTGGGGTGATGCAGTTCTAACTGATGCTCATCTCATTAATCGTCTTCTGTCTCGCTCCATTTCCTATGATACGTCTCTCTGTCGTTTAGCCAAGAACCACATTGTCCACACCTTTCATGTCGCCCCTCGCATCTTTGGCTCGGTCTGTTCGTTCATGTTCATACCCCGCATGGTGATAAGCTGGATTCTCGCTCACTCTAATGTGTCTTCGTTGGCTACTCTCCTACTACCAAAGGGTATAAGTGTTATCATCCTCCTACACGTCGCTATTACTGCACTATTGATGTTACTTTTCGTGAGGGGGAATCCTACTTTGTTCCTTGTCAGGGGGAGACGAGTGGTAACAGTGATGGGACCATTGACTCTCCTCTCCGGATTGTGGTTTCTCCTCATATTCCCACTCCTTCGGCTCCTAGCTCACCGACTATTGTTTCTCCTCAATTTCCCGCTCCTCCGGATCCTAGCTCACTGACTTCTGTTTCCGTTCCTACCACCTATATTCCTCTTATTCTATATAC
Source organism: Platanthera guangdongensis (assembly GCA_039583875.1). Classification (NCBI taxonomy): domain Eukaryota; kingdom Viridiplantae; phylum Streptophyta; class Magnoliopsida; order Asparagales; family Orchidaceae; genus Platanthera; species Platanthera guangdongensis. Next base: position 168,633,665 of record CM077155.1, read on the forward strand.
CTACTCTCGCAGACCTCAAACAGCTGAGCATGTACAAACTGTAGTTGTTCCACCTATGTCGGTGCCTGTCTCCACTCCAGATTCAGACGATGACCTCCATGTTCCCCTTACTCGTATTAAAAGTAAAACGGGTGGCACCAGACACCCCATTTCCAACTACATTTCTTAATCTCACCTCTCAGGCTCACAAAGCTTCTATCTCATCTCTTTCCTATATTGTGATTCTTAAGACCTGGCAGGAGGTTGTTCAGATACCTGAGTGTAAACAAGTTATGAAAGAAGAGATGTTTGCCTTGGAGAAAAATGGGACATGGCGGCTTGCTCATCTTCTCCCAGGAAAGCATATTGTTGGATCACGCTGGATCTTCTCGGTTAAGCAGAATCAAGATGGGGAGGTGGAGCGGTATAAAGCACGCTTGGTTGCTCAAGGGTATACTAAGATCCAAGGAATCGACTACCAAGAAACTTTTGCTCTGGTTGCAAAGATGAATTCTATTCAGGTGATTCTCTTTTGTGATGTGTGTCGTGGATGAGAATTACAACAGTTCGATGTCAAAAATGCATTCTTCCATGGTGATCTGGAAGAAGTCTACATGACAGTCCCTCCTGGATTTACTAAAGAAGGGTCTAGTGGAAAGGTCTATCGTCTGCAAAAATCTCTATATGACCTGAAGAAATCCCCTAGAGCTTGGTTTGGACAATTTAACAAGACCATGCTCCAACTGGGATATACTCAAGGACAGACTGATCACACTCTCTTTATCAAAAGGAGAGGAGCTCAAGTTTCGATTGTTATTGTATACGTTGATGACATCATCATTACTGGAGATGATCTAGAGGAGATAGATTACTTAAAAAATAATTGGGCAAAGAATTTGAGGTCAAGGATCTGAGGATGTTGAAATACTTCTTGGGAATTGAAGTAGTGAGGTCTCATCGAGAGATCTTTGTCTCTCATAGAAAGTATATTCTTGACCTTCTGGATGAAACTGGAATGTTTGGTTGTGCTCCCGCGAATAGACCTATTGAGGCTAACCACAAGGTTGATGCTGACACTAGTGGAGAGAAGGTTGATGTTTCAAGATACCAGCGATTGATTGGGAGACTCATATATTTATTTCATACTCACTCTGATATTACATACGTCGTGGGGGTTCTAAGTAAATATATGTATGCTCTCACCATTCACCATCAACAACCAGCATATCGGGTATTAAGATACCTCAAGAAGTCTCCAAGACGTGGACTTTTGGTCTCTGCAAACCAACTTTTGGAAATTGAAGAGTTCACAGATGTCGATTGAGAGGGCAATCAAGACGATAGGAAGTCCACCACAGGCTATTGCTCATTTGCAGGCGGAAATCTTGTATCGTGGAAAAGCAAGAAACAGAATGTTGTGGCTCGCTTAAGTGCGGAAGCAGGATATAGGGCTATGGCGCAAGTAGTATGTGAGGGTTTGTGGTTGAAGAGAATTCTCCAAGATATGAGTCTCCAGGTGAACAAGTCAGTCACTAGCTACCGCGACAACAAGGCCATCATCAGTATTGCTCATAATATTGTTCAACATGATAGGACTAAGCATGTTGAGGTTGATCGACATTCATCAAAGATCACTTGGACAAGGGAAATATATGCACTCCGTTCGTGAATTCACATGGCCAACTTGCCGACGTCTTTACGAAGGGGCTAAGCCACGACAACTTCATGAACAATACAAGCAAGCTGGGAATGATCGATATATATTCTCAACTTGAGGGGGAGAGTTGAATATACGTTTTTTAGGCGTCTTTATTATATTTTTATTTGTTTCCGTTTCTGCTATTATTTGTTTTCGTTTCTTAGTTCACGTGTTATGTCACGCGGTGTTTGTCCTATAAATATGTATTCTCTACCCGGTTTGGGGCATCGAGATAATATTTCTTCCTCTTCTTTACTCTAACCACCCTAAAAAATAGGAATATCGGAAGCTCATTGTAGTACTAACCGCTTATTTCATTGAAATCCACGTTATCTTTTTGTACTAATGAACTGGATCCAATGGAATGATATTTTTCTTAGGCGATAAATAAATGACTTAAGCCTCTGTTGCATTTTTGCTCCGGTGAGTTTGGACAAAAACGTAACGTATGTTTGGCATGACAATGGTTATGACTGTCGTAAAGAAAAAAAACTAGTTTTGAACATAAGACGGGATGAAGTTCCTTAGGTGAGGTCGGGCGGTCATGAACGATGGTTCATAACCATTGCGTTCACGACGGCCACCACCATGCCAAACAGAGCATTAATCACATTAAACATAGGTTTCGTTTGGCACGACTTATTTGCTTCGGTGTGTTTGGTCAAAAAAGTCACTATTATAGAATGTACATTTGGCAAGACAAAGCTCATGACCGCTACCAAGAAAATAAACTAGCTTAGATGATAAAATGCATGAATTTCTTTAGGTGAGGTCGGACGTTCACAAACGACGGTTCATGACCACCGCGTTCACGACCGCCACCACCGCGCCAAACGAAGCAATAATCTAATAGATTCAGCTTTATCAGTAAACCTGTACGAGAAGTGCTGATTGAATACTAATACCTTTAAATGACTAGAGATCATGTCTTCAGTTTCTTCCTCATAGTCCAAAAGGCAGTATAGTAATGGTTCTGCAATTCAACCGTAATTAAACATAAGCATGCGTACAAGTTATTTAAATAAAAATAAAAAAACAAGCAAAAAACTTTGCTGCATATATAATACATGCACAATGTAAAAAAGAATAATCTAGTGAGGTAAAGGAACAGCAATCTTTACCACTATAAGCAGGCATGATGCCCATTAAAAACATAAGTTTCATCCACTAATATAAAATATTATCGATAAGTTTTCATTCAGCAAGTTAACAAAAGTATATACTAGCATATCAACCACTAGCCAATAGTTAATAAATATCAACATTGTAATTTTGGGATGCTTCTCAAATTCAACCCCTTGAGGATTAGAAATTTTCAATTGATCCTTGATTTAGGCCATTCCTAACTGAGTTTTTACTAGCCTACTCCATTACAAGGACAACAAAGTAATGCATTACTCTCTAAGCAAATCGACACATAAAATTTCATTTTTTGATCCATGTAATTTGGTGATAAGACATTTTTGAAAAGAAGAGAAATATTCCATAAATGGTGATTTGGTGCTGACAACTTTAACGTGGTGAAGCAAAGATAGGTAACATAGTGGGTTAGAAGGTGATAGGCTGATAAGAGGGAACAAGATAAACAGTAGAATATATCAAGATAGTAAGGAAATCACAACATCGTCGCCACTAACTTTATCCCAACAATTTGTCGAGGGCTTTGTAAAAAAAAATCTCATTCATTTCTGTTATATGTATTTATTTTTTGTTTTTTATTTCCTGCTATGTCATGTGTCCGCTTCCATATATAGAGGGGACAACATCAATAGAATTAATCAATCGTTTCCGCTAACATGGTATCAAAGTTGCGCATGACCTAGCCGCTCCGCGCCTCCCCCGATCCGTTCGCCCGCTCATGTTCTCCCCACTCTTCCGCATCTCGCCCGCGACAGCCGTGACATGGCCTCTCCGCGTCTCGCCCGCGACAGCCTCGACAGCCCGCGGCCCAGAACCAGGCGGAGCTCCCCGCTTCCCGGTCGAGGTTTCCAGCGCCGTTTCCAGCGCCTCCCTCTCTTCCAACGGGCCTCCTAGGGTTTGTAGCCCCTCTCCTTCCGGCACCGGACATGCGGTGAGGCATGTGCTTCCTTCCGACCTCGTTTGTCGTTTCAGTCATGAAATGGAGTTGATTTCTATTCATCTTTTCTTCTTGGTTGGTCTTTGCTCGGCGTAATCGGTCGCTCTTAGCCGCTTGGCGTGGCGTGTGGTCTCCAGATTTATATTCTTGGGTCACTATGTCTTCTCTCAGTGATTCTACCTCCACACCGGTTCCTCCTCCTGCGAGTTCTCTGCGTGGGAGTCATGATCACAATAATCACCAGATTATTACTATCCGACTAGATGATTCAAAATATCTTTTCTGGTCTAGCTCTATCACACTTGCTCTTAAGAGTCGTCGCCTCTTTGGCTATTGTCACTGGGCTCACCAAGGAACCGGAGCAGACTGACCCTGATTGGCCTCAATGGGATTCCGAAAATTCCTTAGTCATGTCTTGGCTAACGAATTCATGCAGGAGTCCATCGTTCGCCACTACTTATTTCTGAATACTGTTGTTGATATTTGGCGGCGTGCAGAGACTACTTATTCTCGAAAAGGAAATGTTGCCCAGATTTTCCAGTTGAGAAGAAAGATATCTTTCCTCCACCAGGGCGATCGCCCCCCGTCTGCTTACTATTTGGAGTTCACTCGGTTGTATCAGGAATACAATCATTTCGATTCCCTCACTTTTGTTAGCCTGTTGATGAGGCCATGGTCCATGCTCGCCCAGGGCGATCGCCCCCCGCCTGCTTACTATTTGGAGTTCACTCAGTTGTATCAGGAATACAATCATTTTGATTCCCTCACTTTTGTTAGCCCTGTTGATGAGGCCATGGTCCATGCTCGGGAGGATCGCAACCGGACCTTTGAGTTTCTTCATGATCTTCATTGGGACTTGGATTAGATTAGTGTTCAGATTTTGGGGCGTGTGTCGTTATCGTCCCTTCCAGAGGTTTATAGCATTGTCCAACAGGAGTTTGATTGTCGTCAGTCTCTTCTTCCCGACCCTGCTCCTGAGAGTTCTTCTCTAGCAGCTGGTACCCCTTGTTGGGAGCTCGTCATGCCCGTGATTCTAAGATGAAGGGTACTGATAAAGACCGCCTCCTCTGTGATTATTGTGGGAAGACCCGTCATACCAGAGACACATGTTTTGACTTCATGGTTTTCCTCCACCAAGAGGTGGTGCTCCTTCTCGTGGTGGTCGTGGCTTCGGCCGCTCCACTGGTCGCACACCTCCTCGTTCGGCCCAACTCACTAATGCTGCTGTGGATACTTCTCCTGCTCTGTCTGGTGTTGATTCTTCTGTCCTCCCTGGTGCTTTCTCGGCTAATGAAGTCCTTTCTCTTCGTCGTATGATGCAAGGTCTTTCTACGGAGTCTTCTGCGCTGTCTTTGTATACCCACACTGGGACCCCAGGTGCTCACTCTACTGCTTCTCACCCTTCCACTCATTGGATCATTGACTCCAGATCCACCGACTATATGACTGGCTCCGCCTCAGGTTTTATCTCTTATACACCTCTCTCTGGTCATGATAATGTGAGCATTACTGATGGTTCCCTTTCCTCTATTGCTGGGAAGGGCTCCATCTCTTGTTCCTCTCTCACTTTATCGTCAGTTTTGCATGTTCCAAATTTCACACGTAATTTGTTATCTCTTAGCCATTTGACTAATTCCATGAACTGCTCAGTAACCTTTCACCCTTCCTCTTGTGTATTTCAGGACCTGAAGATAGGGACGGTGATTGGCTCCGGTAGTCTGGTCAATGCTCTGTACGTGCTCGACTCCAGCCCAGTGGCACCTTCTCTGGCACTTCACTCCAGCACATCCGACCTCTATTCCTGGCATTGTCGCTTAGGACACTCATCTATCTCTGTTATGAAGCTTTTGTTACCTGTTATGTCTACTGTTATTTTTACTTCCTTTGTTTGCGATGTTTATGCTATTAACAAACATTGACGTACTACATTTAATCATGTTTCATTGTCAAGTTCAGTTCTTTTTACTGTGATTCACTCTGATGTTTGGGGACCTTATCCCGTCCCTTCTTTTTTTGGTTGTACTTGGTTTGTCACATTTATTGACTGTTTTCTCACACTACCTTGTTATATTTACTGCGAAAAAAGGTGATGTTTTCTCCACCTTCAAAACGTTTTATAACAAGATCTCCACCCAGTTTAATGTTAAAATTCAGATCAGCCACAGTGATAATGGTCGTGAATATTTGGATTCACACTTTGCTGAGTTTCTGGCTGAGTATGACATTATACACCAAACCACTTGTGCTTATTCTCTTGCTCAAAATGGGGTTGCGGAGCGTAAGAATCGTCACCTTTTGGAAGTGGCTAGTTGTTTTTTAGCCACAATGTGTCTTCCCAAGTATTACTGGGGCGATGATGTCCTTACGACTGTGTATCTTATTAATCGCATGTCATCTCGTATTCTTGGGAATGTCACTCCACTCGGGACTTTACGTGTTCCTTCCTCCCACCTCTCTCCTAAGGTATTTGGTTGTGTCTGTTTTGTTCACATCCATCACCCTCCTCCTACAAAACTTGATCCTCGCGCCCTATGGTGTGTGTTTATTGGCTACTCTCTCACTCAAAAGGGGTACAAATGTTTTCATCCTCCTACTAAGAGGGTCTTTGTTACCATGGATGTCACGTTTCGTGAATCTGAGGCCTATTATCTTGCTCCAGATGACTCGCCTTCTTTGCCCTCTTCGTCTGTGCCCTCACCGTTTGTACCTCTGCATGTTCCTCCTTCATATCCCTCACTTCAGGGGGAGATTCTACTGTCGGAAGTGAGTGATATTCCTGTACATACTATTATTCCTTCTACTGCTCCTACTTTGCAGGTGTAGACTCGGCGGAGAAAGAGGCCAAACGACACACTTGACCTGCTACCAGAACAATCATTAGACCCAGACTCAGGACCTTCTGAGCTTCCAATTGCTCTCGCAAAGGTATCCGGTAACTACCGGAAGGGCGAATAGTATCACTCGAAATATAGCACATGAATCACAATTTTTATGAAAATGACGAGACCGCCCTCGGGCGGTTAGAGTTCACTGGAAAATCAAACCACCTATCTTGCGAGGGGAGGGGCGGTCGGGGTGGAGAGCCCTCCGGTTAGGCGAACAGGGGGACGCCCCTGTCAGGGGCAGCGGCTGGGATTGGGCGGCTAAATACGCCCGGCCTGGCGAAATGGAGGCCACCCCTTCAGGGGCGGCGACGGGATCGGGCGGCCAATTTGGTCGCCCAATCTGGTGAAAGGGAGGCCGCCCTTACAAAGGCGGAGACCAGGATCGGGCGACCAATTTGACCGCCCGATCTGGCGAAAGGGAGGCCTCCCCTACATGGGCAGCGGCCGGGATCGGGCGGCCAATTTGGCCTCCCGATCTGGCAAAAGGGAGGCCGCCCTTACAGAGACGGCAGTCGGGATCGGGCGGGCGAACTGGAGGCCGCCCCTACAGCGGAGGCGGCTGGGATCGGGCGGGCGAACGGGAGGCCACCCCTACAGGGGCAGCGGCACGGATCAGGCGGCCAATTTAGCCGCCCGATTCGGGCGAGCAGGGGGCCACCCCTTACAGGGGCGGCGGCCAAGGGATGGGCGGCCAACTTGGCCGTCTGTCTTGGGCGAGGAGGGGACTGCCCGATATGGGGGCGGCGGAAGAAGGATGGGCGGCCAACTCGGCCGCCCGATCGCGGCTACCCCATACGCGGGCGGCTACGCCGCGGGCCGCACCTCAAGTGTGGAGTGCGTATAGCGTCTTGAGGGGACCCCATCACTAGTAAATACAATGACTTGAAATCCTTGCAGAATATCTGCTTCCAGATATTCCATGCCCACCTCTTTGTGTGATTCGCACAAAAGCACCCCATCAACATGGTGCACAATAGCTGCATTAACCATCACTTTCCACCGAAGCAAGCACGTGCTTTCTTTGCATTACATGGACTTCTTTTTATTTATAAGACAATGTCGAAGAAGAAGCTTATATATAGAAGCGTGTATAGACTTATTCAATATAGGCTTCTTTTTGTCTATAGGCTTCTTCTTCAATAATCTGTATAGGCTAATTTTTCTACTCGAGTATGATCTTCCACTGCATCCATGTCTCACAACTGTTGCACTCCACACAGGAAACTGAATTTGTAGTTCATGTACATAAATGATGGTCATGATCAAAACTTCTTTTGAAAACAAATTATTAAAATGCACTCATGGTACAAAAGAATCTTAAACTAGTCATTGAAATAATATGGAATTAGATATTGATTTTAATGATTATGCATTTATGCACCATCTTATATGGTTAACACCCTAAATAATGATGCATATGGTGCAAAGCTCATCCGTAGAATTTTCTTCAAAGAAACAAAATATTTAATCATGCAACTGCCTTAATGTTGCCTTGAATGAAAAAATGGATGTGAAGTAGTTTATAGTACTTTATAACATGAACATGAACTGCGGTTTTGATTCATCTAATGTCTATTACTTACCTGCATCATAGACAGGGGATTCGCAGTATATGTGGTAGCTACCATTTTCTCCATCTGCAGTATCCACACAAAAAAATACGAACCTACATAAATGACTAACTACACTTTCTCAAGGTAAAAGCAAACCAAAAAAGTTATAAAATTACCTCCAACTCAAACCCATATTGTAAAGCAATCTTTATGACATCTTCTAGACTGATCTCAATAGACATTTCCTACAAGGGAAATCAGAAAAATCGTGTATAAAGAGCAATCACTTAAAGGAACTTCTACAGATTTATAAATACAAATACCTCTTCAGGTCCATATGAATCTGCAAAATGATAGAGCAAGGGACCCAAGTTTATCCATACCTACAGATTTAGAAGAGATGGGAATGGTCAATCCCTCGATGATAAGGAGAATTGTCAGGAAAAATATTAGGTTAAAAGTCACATTTAATTTGTTGAAAAAAAAGTGGAGCACGTAGAAGATTTTACTAAAGCAACATGCTTATTGAAATTATGTGATAAACTTACACCTCCCTCTTTAAGAATTTTTGAAATAACTTCGATGTATTCAGCGATGTTATGTGCAGTGTCCAGGAAGAAGCAAGTCACCACGGCATCCCAAGAAGCTGCAGAAAAAAGCAATAAGTCATAACAAATATCCAGTTTGGAAGGTAAAAGAAACAGAGCAGAATAAGTTGGAAGGTAGCAAAAATAAATCAAAATATTCTTAAATCTTGAACCACGACTTCCGAAGTCTGGAAACCAATACCAGAATCTATAAAACAAGAAAAATGGGTACGTCCCATTGTGAACTTCCTTATGATGAACTCAATTGTAAGGTATGACTATGCACAGAGACATGGCTTTTGAAAGTTAAAACATAACGTATAAGATTTTAAGTTGTACTCTGTGATAGATTTACTGTAAGCTATGATCAAGGTCGTGTATCCTACAATTTATTTTGAAACGCAAAAATAGGTATGATAGGAGCATACATTACACGGTATCATGGATCAAAAAAAGGAACATACATTACACTGCATTTAGAGCATATAATACCATCACTGCATCATGAAAATATTAAGAACTCAGATGTTGACTACAACTAATGCTACAAGCCTACAACTAAACAATAAAAGAGATCAATACAAGCAAAAGTATGAATTTTCCAACGAAGGAAATCTCGAGCACTTCATCAGAGTGTTTTGGCAAGGAAGCCTCCACAAGGACCCCAACAACATGAATCGGGATCTGTGGATATTCCAGAATACTGAACAAACATGAAAATATCTTCTCCGAAATAAAATACTTCCAAGTGGAATGAGGAAGGAATAGCATCATCACCGATAAAAAAAATGCCAAAATTCACTTGTTTTAGAAAAACAATAAATATTTTTAAAGATGTTAACGCCTAAATCCATCCAGACCGAGCAAAAGAAGCTTACAAAAAACAAAGAAAACCTTCCTTCAAACACAGAGTACTGCACTACAGCAAAACACGCTAAGTCTGCATTTTTTATCACATCAAGGAAAAAAAATACTATGATCACTTCACCTTCTTGATCCACGTCATTGTACACCTCCACAAAATCACCTCCACACATAGAAAATCCTTCCGTGATCCCTGCACTATTTAAAATATGATGTGTTGTAACATAAGTTGGCACAGAGTGTAGAACAAATCTACTTAATAAAATGAACAAGTATACAAAAAAGAGGAGAAAATATCACAACATAAATTGATTATTGTTCCCCATTATTAATAGTGCATGACACTAGATATTACACAGTTTATAACAAGTAAAAGATTCAATGAAATGTTTCTACATGCCATGATGCCAATTCAAGAATCCAAAATTACAAAAAGATAAGTGATTAAAGTTTAGAACGTCATGTGCAAAGAATATGTCATCTAAAAACTGGTTGATAGCCTCATTGCCATGGCAGAGAAATGCTTAGTTCTTACAAAATATAATAGGTGTAGAACCAATGAATAGATATTTACAAAAATGTGGGCGCTTCAGGAACAATGTAGTGCAAAGTTGTTATGGACTCAATATGGGGTCAGACGTACCACCGACGTGAACGCGAGACTAATGCATAAAGGGAATGCGCGGATCATTAGTTTGGTATCACAAGTTTATTCGCTAGTTTTTATTATGTCTATCTCACTTGTAGTATGCCTAGGTGATGAGCACAACTTTCAAGTGCCTTTCTAATTTTGGTTTGTTTTGTTTGAGTGGCCCTTAAGGGTTGGCTGGATGGTAATGCAAAAGCAAGCAGAAATTAAATGTCTCCAACATCTCTCTCTCCCTTCTCTTTCTCCTTCCCTCCCTCTCTTTTTTCCCTCGAATAACAGAAGGAAACCTAAACTTCTTCAGCTGACAGCCGCTCCTCATCATAACTGCAACCACGGCAGGAAACAACTGGTTGGTCATCATTGCTCCCCCTACCACTCAGAAAGGGAAGCTCGAGAACCCACCAAGCTCTTCACTCACTCTACCGCCAAAGCCCATAACATCTTGGTATCAGAGCCAAACCCTTCCTCTCACGGCCCCGCGAGCTACGTTCCTCCACATCTACGACCGTCGCCAACCCCTTCTACTCGCGCTACTCCGACCATGCACGGGCCACCATCAGCCGGTCTCCTTCCCGTGCCCGATTCGACACCCTTTTTGTACCAGCCGGCCACCATGGATGAGGGAGGCCGCATCCTCAGCCAGATCGTGGACTTGCTACAGTCCCTACTGGAAACGCAAAATAAAAGCCACTCGGAGCAAAAGATGATGATGGAAACTCTCCAAACTCGTCTCAATGCCATCCAGGTCTCGCCAGCTCCACCTTCGGTCCAGGTCTCACCCACACCATCGTTTCCTTCAGCTACTTGTTCGTCCGTGAACATCGGCGAACCACAACTGGACAATACCTCCCATGTTCGATATGCTTGAATGGATTTTTCTCTCTTTGAAGACCGTGAAGACCCCCTCATGTGGCGTACGTGTTGTCACATCTTTATCGCTAACTAAAGGATATCGTCGGAGGATCGCCTAAGTATAGCCTCTTTCCATTTGTTGGAGGTTGCACAACTATAGTTCTCTCAACTCCACACGGAGCATTCGGATCTTACTTGGGACACCTTCAAGACGGCTTGCACTCTTCGCTTCGGCCCACCCTAACGTGGCAATCCCTTGGGCGATCTCATAGACCTCAAACAGACCGGATCTGTTGACGACTATATAGAGCAATTCCAACTACTACTCGCCTGCACTCCATCTGTGCTCTTGCCCCCATCAAGTGCCACTAATTCATAGTCGGCCAACACGACCGCGGGCGGTCTGACGTGGAGTTTCCAGTTCTTTCCAACTTATCCACAACTATGAGCTTGGCATGAGTTTTTGAACGGCGATTACATCTAGATCACATGCTCGGTACCCGCCGGGAACCGCCCGATCACGGGCGTGGTGGTTCCTCTTTCGGCAGATCTGATGCGAAAACCAACCGCAGCAAGGATTCAACTTGACCTTCCTTCCGCCGCCTCCTATCCACATCTGAAATGGCAGATCGTTGTGCCAAGGAACTGTGCTTCAACTGTGATGAAGTGTTTGTTATGGGACACTGTTACAAGCGACTATTCTGGTTGGAGGTGGACGATCCCTCTGACGATGATGAGGAGGAAAATGCACCGCTACCACAAATTTTCTTTCATGCCATCAGCGGCCCTCAAGGGGGTGCACCATTCAGTTGAATATTCACGTGTGTAATAAGACCATACAAGCCCTGATGGACTCGGGGAGCACGCATAGTTTTATTCGGAGGGAGACGGCCTCTCGCCTACTCTTACAGGTTCTGTCCCGCGCCCGCGTTCGTGTGGTGGTGGCTAATGGTCAACAAATGCTCTGTTCTGGAGTTTACCACAAGGTGCCAATCACCGTCAAAGGCTACCATTCTCAGGCCAACTTATTCACCATCGACCTACGCGGCTTCGAAGTGGTTTTGAGGGTTCGTTGGATGTGTACCCTCGGTCTCTTGACATGGGATTTTGATCGTCTCACTGTGTGTTGGCAATTAGGTGATCAAACCATCGAATGGAAAGGACAAGCACCAGACACAATCCTTCTGACACTGAGCTCCTTCTTCATCCAGACCGAGAACCATCCGCCCCCCATACCTTAGTGGCCGGATGTAGTGCCTAAAATGAGTACTCTTCTAGCAGAATTCAATAGTATTTTTACGCCCCGGGCAGGTCTTCCTCCGTCTCGCAGCCAGGATCACTGCATCTATCTCCTTCTAGGTTCGGACCCCGTTGTAGTACTCCCTTACCACTACCAGTACCACTAGAAGGACGAAATCGAGCGACAATGTCAAGTCATGCTTCAACAAGGTCACATTCGCCGCAGTGCCTCCATATTCTCTTCTCTGACGCTTTTAGTCCACAAGAAGGACGGTTCGTGGCGTCTATGTGTGGACCATCGGACATTAAATGCCCAAACCGTCAAGGATAAATTTTTGATTCCTATGGTTGAAGAATTATAGGATGAACTACAAGGTGCATGTTTCTTCTCCGAACTTGACTTGTTCTTCAACTACCATCAAGTCCGCATGGCACTTCCGGACGAGAAGAAGACAGCCTTCCGCACTCATCACGGCCATTTTGAGTTTTTAGTTATGTCGTTCGGCTTAACAAATGCATTTTCCACCTTCCAAGCTCTAATGAACGAGGTATTCCACCCCTTCGTAAATCAGTGTTGGTTTTCTTCGATGATATTTTGGTTTACAACAAATCTTAGGAGGACCATCTACATCACCTCTGTTCGGTGTTTCAATTGGTGCAACAACACCGCATGGTTCTAAAGGAATCCAAATGCGTCTTCAGCTTTCGAAGCGTGATGTACGTCGGCCACGTGGTCCACGCACATGGCATCTCCGCCGATCCGGCCAAATTGCAAGGGGTGGCAACATGGCCAACACCACAATCCGCCATGGTTGTACGCGGATTTCTTGGTCTTACTTGCTACTACCGCCATTTTATACGGCATTATAGCTTCATCGCGGAACCATTGGTGGCTCTTCTTCGCAAGATTGCAAGAATGCCTTCGTATGGACCGCAACAACCCAAACAACTTTGAGGTCCTCCAATTGGCACTAATGTCGGCCCCTGTCTTATGCTAACCTGATTTTTCTATGCTCTTTCACATTGAATGAGATGCGTCACAGATCTTGGCTACGGGGCGGTCCCACAGCAAGTCGGTTACCTGATTTTTTATTTTAGTAGGAAGACAACTCTCCATCATCGCAAACTCCCATCTTATGAGCAGGAGCTAATCAGCCTTGCAAAGGTCATGCAACACTAGCGACCCTACTTGTGAGGGCGCACGTTTGTGGTTCACGCGGACCATTTCAGCCTTAAATACTTATTGGAGCAGCATATTAGCATGGTACCGCAACAACGGTGGATTAGCAAGTTACTAGTTTTGATTTCAGCGTGAAGTACAAATCGGGACATTCGAACCGCGCCGTGGATGCACTATCTCGCCGCACCCATGGTTCTGATGCCATGATGTTCGCTCTTTCCTCCCCAACTGCGGAAATTCTTGATGACATCCGTCGTGAGTTCGACTCCTCTCTGAGCTTATCTGAGTTACTTTGTCGCAACCACAATGGAGCCACTGAGACGGGCTCCTCCCGCATTTATTTGGATTCCAACTCTCCCTTGATCCCACAGATTCTAGAAGATCTTCACAGCCGCAGCCACAAAGGCGTCCAACACTCTTCAGCAAGTGCAAGCAGAATTCTATTGGAAAGAACTACGCGCACATGTGAAAGCCTTCATCGCCGCTTGCTCCAGCTGTCAGAAAAAACAAAATTGATCGCCTCTTGCCCGCAGGCTCTTGCAGCCCCTACCCATTCCGCATCAAATTTGGCCAAAATCTCCATGAATTTTGTGTAAGGACTCCCTACGGTCAAGGGGAAATCGATACTCATGGCGGTGGTTGATCGCTTCTCCAAGGGGCACATTTCATTCTGTTAGCCCGCCCGCTCCTTGCTGAGAACGTTATTTGGGTCTCCTTGATTTTCCTCCTATATGGCATGTCGGACAGCATTGTCTTTGATCGGGATTCCATCTACACCAGCATCTTCTGGAGAGACTACTTTTCTCTCAGCGGCACGAAACTGTCCTCGTCCATCTATCATCCCCAATTCGATGGCCAAACAGAAGTGGTCAATCGCATTCTGAAAATGTATTTGCAATGCATCACGGGCGACCGACCACGAGAATTGCTCAAATGGCTTCCTTGGGTGGAATATTGTTACAATACCGCGTACCACACCACACGCCAATCAACTCCTTTCCACCTCGTCTACGATCGTGATCCGCCCCACCTACTCTCTTACTCGAGCCATACTGCCACCCTCTCTGTCGTGGGCAGTACCTTGGTCGATTATGAAATGTTCCTACAGGTTGCACGAGAACGCCAACTACAAGCTTAAACCGCATGGAACTTGTGTAGGGACATGGCGCTATCAACTCGCCCAAAAGCTCGGACTGTTTGAGGACGGCGCTACCACTCCTTTATGGAGTTGGCTACCCTAGGAAGGATCCACGGGGCGGCCAGTTAGGCCCAGGGGACACGCCCTTCTGTTCGACTAGTGTGGGTCATAGCGCCTCACGCCGTACCTGTGAAGACCCAAAATTCTCGGGCTTCCCAATGATCTCAGAAAGTGAACATAGAGTCAATAGAGTAGTCGCGGCACATCTAAGAACAGTACACTGAACATCCAAAGCAGTATTTTATTTCATCATTTTATTTGTTCACACATTCATACAGTCGTTTACTCGAAATCTGCTAAAAAATTACAATAATTTTCTGAACATAGTAATTTATGACTCTCAGAACCTTCTTTGATTCATTTGTAGACATTAAGTCATACCTTCTCTAATTCTTCAGGTGTGAACCTTCCCCGTACGCCTGTAGTTCTACCTGTTGTCTGAGCAAAAAAATAAATCCACTAAGGGTTAGTCATAAAAATTATGACTATGTGAGAACAGTATTTCGTGAAACAGTTATACATGCAAACAAGGGGGACGATACCAATATGCATACAGTACAATAAAATTAATCACTTGATTATTCTCAATACTATATCATTAAATTACTCCTTATCTTTAGTTACATAAAATGAAAAATGCTCCGGTGATGCAAACTTGAATTGGGCCCCGCCCCCGAAGAGCGTAATTGTAGGCTCACCCCTACTGGTGAATCCATCAGTGGATGTCTCCACATCATCGGATTCGAAGCCATCACATTTCCCTATACAGAGTTTTAAATGAATTTTATCTTGCCGTGTAAATATGAGTTATAATAAAAATAATCCCCTCGGAATAAATATCGCTCAATTGTCCTCTCACCACTTTATTTATTTAGCGATATATCATTAAGGCGAAACTCATATGCACAAGCAATTTTGTTTAAAGAGTCCAAGCAATTAAATATTGCAAAATAATTGAATACCCATAATTTCAAGAAATAAAATACTCACCCTTTCCTTTGTCTTTATTCATATCCTTGTCCGCATAAGTGTCACGGTTATCACGGGAATCATCCTCGAAGTTTTAAGCTTCGGAAACCACTGAAATAACATGCATCTTAATTTGGGTTGCGTCTCGTTTTACACGCAGCATAGCATAGAGCGTAAAAGATTTGTATCAGAAAACTAAAACAATAAACCGAAAATACCAATTAAATTGCTACAGGCCAAATCTGATTTTATACTTTGTCGGACAGCTAGAAATATGCCAAGAAGAAGAATACAATAGCAATAGGGAGGCAGCAGCTCGGGAGCAGCTTCAAGGAGCAGCGATATTTTTGGCAGCAACAGCGGCTACACAGGAGCGGCTCAGGAGCAGCAGGAACCCTAGACAGCAGCTGAAGAACGGCAGACGGCCAAGAAGGTTAGGGCAGAGAAGCAGTCGGCCAGTGAAAGAAGAAGAAGAAGAAACCTTGGAGCAGTAGCAGTAGCAGAAGAAGAAGAATGGCAGCAGCCCTAGCAGAAGAAGAGGGAAGCAGCAGCAGCCCTAGCAGAACCGTCGGCCCTGAAGAATCGACGGCACAGCAGCGACAGAGGCGGAGCAGCGTCGGCACGGGAACACGACAGCAACAGCACAGCTAGCTCGGCACAGAGAAAGAAGATGTAGTAGAAGGAGAAGAGGATGTGGAAGCTTTCCTCTGTTGACACAGAGCAGCAAGAAGGAGAAATCGCCGGAAATCGCAGAAGCGGGAAGACGACAGAAAGGCAGTGCGGGAGAAGAAGAGCGGACTGGGCTCGTTTTATACAGTGAAATCAGCGGCTAAGCGGCAATGTCCAGCCAAATCACCGCTCCAGATGCTATCCAACCAAACACAAATATATATACACAGCCAACACCTAGCACAGCCGGCACAACACAACCAACCAACCAACCAATTTAGCCACCAACCCAAAACACAATCAGCAACCAATTAATCAGCCCACTATGTCAGCCCAACATCAGCCCCCGATTAACAAAAACAGCCAACAACCATAATAAAGTCAGCCCTTTTATTCAAGCTCATCTCAAAAGGCCCATTACTCAAGTCCGCACTCAAAAGAACTTAAAGCAAACGTACTAAATAATCAAATAAAATGAAACAAAAAGGAAGAATTTAATTCATCAAATTTTGAATGTGTCTTTTCATTATCGGGGATATGACTCAAAATATTTTTATATTATACGGTTGTTACAAATCCTCCTCTCCTTTAGGAGTTTTCGTCCTCGAAAATTCAAAGTAGACAGGTAATAGTAAAATACAACTTATTTATCATAGGTATAAGCCCAGAGAAAAACTAATCGATCGACTGGGCCTTCTTGAGATGGTGTTGGAGCAGGTACAGAAGCAGGTGCAGGTGCGGGCGTTGGTGATGGTGCTGATGCGAATGATTCAGCAAGCATTTGGTATAATTGCTGCTGCAGTGGAGGTTGTAAATTGATTGCTTTATTCCGGAGCTTTGGGCAATTCTTCATTGTGTGACCCGGCTCACGACAGTAATAACAAGCGCCACTCAAGCATTCGCCTCGGTGATATCTGCCACACTTGGAACATTTCGTCGAATTTGCTTGAGACGTAGTACTGGTTGATGGATCAGTTTGTATTGTCTTAGCAACATCTTTGCTTTGTACTTCACTTTGAGTTGGGGATTTCCGTGGCTTTTCTTTTCCCCTCTCGGTGTTTCTGCGTTGTCTTGATCGATTTCTACTAATCGCGCTCGCTCGACCAACTTTCCATATTCTAGGATATCCATAGGTACGAGTAAATTGCGTATGTCGTCATGCATTCCATGTTGAAATTGCCTGCAACGATCTTCCTCGGTAGCCACGAGAGAATCGGCATAATATGCCAACTTGGAGAATTCTGTCTCGTACAGTAACACCGACTTGGATCCCTGGACGAGCCGTAAAAATTGATCGTGTAGGACTCGTTTTTCCGATCGGGGCACGAACCAATTAGTGAATTCTTGAAGAAAATTTTCCCATGTCACAACTCTACGTCCCGTGAACTTTGTAGCGACTAAGTTGTTCCACCAACGTTTTGCGGTGCCTTCCAGTACAAATGACGCGAGTTCAACTTTCCGGTCCTCTGGGCAGCGCATGACTTGGAAGATAGTTTCGATTTGCAGTATCCAATCTTCTGTTTTTAGGGGAGATAGGACCTACAACAAAAGTCGGTGGTTTTAATTTCATAAACTGTTTAAGATCGAAATCCATTTGTCGGTATTGGGAAGTCGAAGCTTCTACTCTTGGCGGGAAATTTGGAGGAGGGTTCATTGGATGTTGCTGTGGTTGATGTGGTGGAGTAGGATTCTCTTGGGGAGGTATGGGTCCTAAAGTAGCTAACGTAGGAAAAGCTAACTTAAAAGCTTCTGCTATTGATAGCACGAAATCCGAAGGACGCCGATGTTGTTGATGCCCGTTGTCACTTTCCTCGGACCTGGTGGTTGCTTGATAGTCAGGATCGTCTTGATTCTCTCGACAGCGTTGGCTGCGGCGGCTAGAATAGACTTGGACAGGTTCCTATAAACGAATGTAACATCTTGAGATTGAAATGTTTTCGCACTGTTTATGTTACGACATATTCTATTGAAACCTGAACCGTCCTCTGATACCAAATTGTGAAGACCCAAAATTCTTGGGCTTCCTAATGATCTCAGAAAGTGAACAAGAGTCAATAGAGTAACCGCAGCACATCTAAGAACAGTACACTGAACATCCAAAGCAGTATTTTATTCCATCTTTTTATTTGTTCACGCATTCATACAGTCGTTTACTCGAATTCTGCTAAAACTTTACAATAGTTCTCTGAACATAGTAATTTATGACTCTCAGAACCTTCTTCGGTTCCTTTGTAGACATTAAGTCATACATTCTCTAATTCTTTAGGTGTGAACCTTCCCCGTATGTCTGGAGTTCCACCTGTTATCTGAGCAAAAAAATGAATCCACTAAGGGTTAGTCATAAAAATTATGACTATGTAAGAACAGTATTTCGTGAAACAGTTATACATGCAAACAAGGGGGACGATACCAATAAGCATACAGTATGATAAAATTAATCAATTGATTATTTTCAATACTATATCATTAAATTACCACTTATCTTTAGTTACATAAAATGGGAAATGCTCTGGTGATGCAAACTTGAATTGGGCCCCGCCCACGAAGAGCATAATTGTAGGCTCACCCCTACTGGTGAATCCATCTGTGGATGCCTCCACATCATCGGATTCGAAGCCATCACATTTCCCTATGCAAAGTTTTAAATGAATTTTATCTTGGCGTGTAAATAGAATTTTATAATAAAAATAATCCCCTCAGAATAAATATCGCTTAATTGTCCCCTCGCCCACTTTATTTATTTAGCGATATATCATTAAGGCGAAACTCATATGCACAAGCAATTTTGTTCAAAGAGCCAAGAAATTAAATATTGCAAAATAATTGAATACCCATAATTTCAAGAAATAAAATACTCACCCTTCCTTTGTCTTTATTCATATCCTTGTCCGCATAAGTGTCACGGTTATCACGGGACGCCATCCTCGAAGTTTTAAGCTTCGAAAACCACTGAAATAACATGCATCTTAATTTGGGTTGCGTCTCGTTTTACACGTAGCATAGCATAGAGCGTAAAAGATTTGTATCAAAAAACTAAAATAATAAACCGAAAATACCAATTAAATTGCTACATGCCAAATCTGATTTTATACTTTGCCGGACAGCTAAAAATATACCTCAAAATTGGGCTAAAAACCAGCCCCCAAATGGATTTCCTGTCCTCTTAAACGTAATTGTCCAGCAAAATACAAAAGTTAATTTGGCTAACCACAATATCTCCCAAAATCCGAAAATATAAAATTCATAGTTTTGGTATTCCCATAAAGCATAACACAAGTAACCAAATAGAGGGATTAAGCCAAACCAGCCAAGAAGAAGAAGACAGTAGCAATAGGGAGGCAGCAGCTCGGGAGCAGCTTCAAGGAGCAGCGATATTTTTGGCAGCAACAGCGGCTACACAGGAGCAGCTCAGGAGCAACAGGAAACCCTAGACAGCAGCTGAAGAACGGCATAAGGCCAAGAAGGTTAGGGCAGAGAAGCAGTCGGCCAGTGAAACAAGAAGAAGAAACCTTGGAGCAGTAGCAGAAGAAGAAGAATGGCAACATCCCTAGCAGAAGAAGAGGGAAGCAGCAGCAGCCCTAGCAGAACCGTCGGCCATGAAGAATCGATGGCACAGCAGCGACAGAGGCGGAGCAGCGTCGGCACGGGAACACGACAGCGACAGCACAGCTAGCTCGGCACAGAGAAAGAAGGAGACGTAGTAGAAGGAGAAGAGGATGGGGAAGCTTTCCTCTGTTGACACAGAGCAGCAAGAAGGAAAAATCGCCGGAAATCGCAGAAGCGGGAAGACGACAGAAAGGCAGTGCGGGAGAAGAAGAGCGGACTGGGCTCGTTTAATACAGTGAAATCAGCGGCTAAGAGGCAATGTCCAGCCAAATCATCGCTCCAGATGCTATCCAACCGAACCCAAATATATATACACGGCCAACACCTAGCACACCGAGCACAACACAACCAACCAACCAGCCAATTTAGCCACCAACCCAAAACACAATCAGCAACCAATTAATCAGCCCACTATGCCAGCCCAACATCAGCCCCCGATTAACAAAAACAGCCAGCAACCATAATAAAGCCAGCCCTTTTATTCAAGCCCATCTCAAAAGGCACATTACTCAAGTCCACACTCAAAAGAACTTAAAGCAAACGTACTAAATAATCAAATAAAATGAAACAAAAAGGAAAAATTTAATTCATCAAAATTTGAATGTGCTTTTTCATCATCGGGGATATGACTCAAAATATTTTTATATTATATTCGGTTGTTACAGTACCTCCCAACACCGGGGGCATTGCTGAACCCCAACAATCCCCCCCCCAGAAACGACCCCGGGGTTTCGAACCCGTGACCTCTGATACCACTTGTAGGGACATGGTGCTACCAACTCGCCCAAAAGCCCGGACTGTTTGAGAACGGCGCTACCACTCCTTTATGGAGTTGGCTACCCTAGGCATGATCCACGGGGCGTCCAGTTAGGCCCAGGGGACACGCCCTTCTGTTCGACTAGTGTGGGCCATAGCGCCTCGCGTCATACCTCCCAACACCAGGGGCATTGTTGAACCCCAACAACTTGCTTACAATAGGAGCCGCAGGGAGCTCTCCTTTGTCGTGAGCGATTGGGTTTGGATACGTCGACGTCCCTTCCACCAAACTTCCAACAAGCTCGGCCAAATTCTATGGGCCTTTTCTGATCCTTCAACGCATCGGGGAGGTCGCATATCAAGTAAGCTTGTCGCCAGAAATGTGCATCCATGATGTCTTCCACGTGTCCCAACTCAAACCTTTGGTGGGAACAACGCCAACCAGCCCCCTTGCCGCTTTGCCTCCCCAGCTTGAGGACAAGCTTTTTTCTGAAGAGGGCGGAGATGTTATGGACCCAATGTGGGGCATGACGTAACACAGGCGTGAACGCGAGAATAATGCATAAAGGAGATGCGCGGGTTGTTAGTTTGGTATTGCAAGTTTATTCGCTAGTTTTTATTATGTTATTCTCATTTGTAGTAGGCCCTGGTGAGGGGCGCAACTTTCAAGTACCTTTCTAATTTTGGTTTGTTTGGTTTGGGTGGCCCTTATGGATTGGCTAGGTGGTAATGCAAAAGCAAAACAAAAATTAAATCTCTATAACCTCTCTCTCTTCTCTCTTTCCCTCTCTTTCTCTCTTTTCCTTCGAATAACCGAAGCCCTAAACTTCTTCAGCCGCCTGCCGCTCCACATCATAGGCGCAGCCGCGACAGAGAACAACCGATCGACCATCATTGCTCCCCCTACCACTCGGAGAGGGAAGCTCGAGAACCCATCAAGCTCTTCCAGATCACACTCCATCACCCGCACGACCGTCGGAGTCCACAACAGAAGCAGTCACTATGTTTTTATGTGCTACCAAACCATTGACGAGGTCGAAGTAACAAAACACCGAGTTCTTTGCATCATTGGTGGAATGCATGTAACCTTGCCTACTGTAGGTTTATCGGATTTTTCTCTGTTCTTGCAACGTCTCTTTTCTGTTTTATTATGTTGTTTTTTACTTATTTGGTACTCTCTACTGTGCTTAATTTCTCTGGTCATCTGTACTCACTGGAAGTACATATAGGATCCTTCCACATGCTGGATATCCTCAATCCACTCACCTCCTCATTCTTACGTGCTCCATATGTTGCTTTGTTTATATGACTATTTATATAATCGAGCTTCTCACACTTCTCCACATCTCTTTATGGTGTTCTGCTTATCCAATTTTTCATATTCCTCCCGAATGGTGGCTGAGCAAGTGCGTTTATTCCTCCATCTACGTTGATTAGTTACTGACCCCACACACCATTCCAGCTTATGCGCTCTGGAACATTCCCTTTACTCTGGTTTCTGAGGCTATATTTCTAGATTGTTGTGTGCATTTAATGATGATATATTACTATATTCTAC
Source organism: Platanthera guangdongensis (assembly GCA_039583875.1). Lineage (NCBI taxonomy): Eukaryota > Viridiplantae > Streptophyta > Magnoliopsida > Asparagales > Orchidaceae > Platanthera > Platanthera guangdongensis. Next base: position 168,655,985 of record CM077155.1, read on the forward strand.
ATAAACCATATGTAAATATCATGGAGTAATGTTCCACTCTCTATTTTTATAATTAATTTACCCGTTTCAATGTACATTTAACCAGTCTAGACTATGGAATAGATGAGATTTGTATCATGTGCTTGTGACTATACCTCCAAATTACTTTAAATTCTCAATTTCTAAGTAAAAACTACATTCATGAATAAGAGGCACCAGTGACCCTGACTTAGCTCTTGATGAAGTTGTGTTAACTAGCATAATTGAAATTTATGGAATATGATTCATCTCTATATTGATATGGCATTCATTATGGAGTTCTATATGCTACCATAGAGTGAGGAATTTGAAGATGTAAATGATTTGTACTCGAATTTAAGCATTTCCATTTCTCAAGTACGCATTTATTAGAATCATTGTCTATTTACTTGAGTGTCGTGTCAAGATTTTGGTTGTACTCAATATTGCGAATTAATTAAGGCACATTAATTGCAGTTACTTTATTGTTCGACTTAATAAATCTACTGCCCTTGTTTGGCTCTATATTGTATATGTTTTTAAAAAAAAAGATACCATAAATGTCAATGCTCCTTTCTTTTGAAGATAAATCAATAAAAAACATCATTACATTTTTATTGCACCGCTAGAAAACAAACCTCCCCATGTGATAGTTATTTTTAAGGATAATTTTTTAAAAATTTGAGATGCAACAAAAAATTAAAACCAATTAAACGTAGGGAGATACAAGATATCAACACTGATGAATAAAAACTAGAAGGTAAACATGGACAATCCTTGAAGTTATGCCACTAGAACATTCACTTCTGTTGAAACCTGTGGAGACCGGACGGTCTGTATTCTAGTCATAGCGGTCTGTCTGTTCTGCGGTCTGACGGTTTGACCAGCGACCTCTCTGGTAGCAGTCCTAGCAGTTTGGTAAGAGTCCGCAGCAGTGGTCTGGTGGTTATCCATAGCAGCGGTTTGATGGGAACCCACAAATGTGGTCTGGTGGTTAGTCGCAGCAGCGGTCTGGTGGTTAGCCGCAGCAGCGGTCGGGAGGTTAGCCGCAGCAGCGGTCGGGAGGTTAGCCGCAGCAGCGGTCGGGAGGTTAGCCGCAGCAGCGGTCTGGTGGTTAGCCGCAGCAGCGGTCTGGAGGTTAGCCGCAGCACGGTCAGGTGGTTAACCGCAGCAGCGGTCTGGTGGTTAGCCGCAGCAGCGATCAGGAGGTTAGTCGCAGCAGCGGTCTGATGATTAGCCGCAGTAGCGGTCTGGGGTTTAGCGCAGCTGCGGTCTGGAGGTTCGCCGTAGCAGGTGTTCGGAGGCTTCCCAGGATTTGTATGTTGTATAGTCTGGCGGTTTGACAGTGTCAAACCGCGCAGCCCGCTCGGCTAGTATTTGGTCTCATATCTCTTGTTGTATTCTCTCTTCTCCCCCATTTTCTATAAATAAGGAGTCATACATTTGTATTATTTATCTTTTTGGAGAACAATAAATTTATCTTTTATTTATCTCTTTTTACTTGGTATCAGAGCTAACCGGTCTTTTGCTCTGGTTTCCTCGCGGTCTATTTTTCTAACCGCGTGTGGTTTCCCTCCCGCCCTCCCTTGCCTTGTCGCATTTCTTGCGAATTCTTATGTCCTCTTGTTCTCTTGCGGGCTGTTGTGTTTGCACGGGTTATTTTCTCTACTCGTGCGGTCTCTTCCTCTTCTTGGTCGCTTGTTTGTTGCCCTCTTGTTCGCGCGGTTTGTTCTGTTAAACCATGCGGTTTGTTGTTGTTTTCTATGGACACTCCATCTCCTTCTTCTTCTTCCACTTTGTTCGCTCCTCTCTCTCTTTCCTCTTATTCTAGTTCTACTTCCGGTAATTTGGGTACTGCTTCCAAGCTTACAAGTCCAAATTACCCTGACTGGAGTGTGTCCTTTATTTTTTTGTTGCACTCTCAGCGTAAGCGTCATCATTTGACTGATGATCCGCCTCCTTCTGGCTCTGCTTCTTTTGAGAGCGCAAGCGCATTTATACTTTATATGCGGATCTTTTTGCTCGACCCGTCATGACTCCTGTTGCTGCCTATCAGGAGGTTCAAACTCTCGGTGCTGAACTTTTTCAGCATAGATCTTTTTTTGCTGATCTCGCTGAACAACACAAACACTTTCAAGAGCTTCTTGTTTTTTGCTACTTACTTTGTCAACATGACTCTTATGATATGATTCGACAACAAATTCTTGGAGAGACAAATACTCCGACTCTGGATGCTACTGCTGCTCGCATTTCCGTTGTTACTACTCTTCTTCAGCGTCCTTTGCTTCCCTCTCCATCTCCTGATATTGTTGCTCATCCAACTCGTCATGACACCTCTGGTGGCCAGGGTGTCCGCACTGGTGGTCGTGGTTACTCTAAGTATCTTTGTTCTCATTGTGGCAAAGTTGGTCACTTGGTTGATCGTTGTTGGGCCAAACATCCTCACCTTCGTCCTGCTTCGACTGATTTCTCCAAGAAGTCTACTTCTTCTCTTGCTACTTTTGGTGCTGCTCAGTTGGTTATTACTAGGTAGGTGGCTCATTGATTCTGGTGCTACTAATCATATGACGGGGAATTCTCCTCTTTTCTCTTATATTGACAAGAGTAACTGGTTACCTTCGGTTCTTATTGCGGACGGTTCTCCGTCTCCGGTTTGTGGATCTGGCACGGTGCATATTACTCATTCTCTTCAACTTCAGGACACTCTTTATGTCCCAAATTTTTCGTGCAACCTTCTTTCTGTCACTGTTCTTTGCAAACAGTTGAATTGTGAAGCTATTTTTACTGCATCTACTTGTGTTTTTCAGATTCCTCACTTCAAGGACGATTGCTACTGGGACTGAAAGCGGTGACTTGTTCTACCTTGATACTGCTTCTGTTTTTTTTGTCTCCTCTTCTTTATTTTAATGGCATCTTCGGCTTGGATTCTTTATCAGCTTCTGCCTGATTTACCTCGAGGAGATTTTTCTCTTAATTGTGAGGCTTGTCAATTTAGCAAACATCAACGATCTACTTTTCCCGCTAAGCATGGACGCGGTTCTTCTCGTCCTTTTGACCTTGTTTATTCGGATGTTTGGGGTCCTGCTCCCCTTCAGACTGTTAGTAGGGGTAGCTTATATTTTCTTACCTTTATTGATGATTTCTCTCGGTGTACGTGGTTGTAGATGTTACACAAATGCTCTGAAATTTTTCTATTTTTACTGCATTTTATAATGAGATTCGTACACAATTTGATACCTCTATTAAAAATTTTTGCACTGATAATACTAAGTAGTATCTTAGTCATCAGTTCACATCATTTTGTTTGAATCATGACATTGTTCCATCAAACTACTTGTTCTTACACTTCTCAACAGAATGACGTTGCTGAACGTAAGAATCGTCATCTTCTGGACGTGGCTCGTAGTCTCTCACTCATATGCATGTTCCCCGGTCTTATTGGGGTCATGTTGTTCTTCTCTCTTGTTTTCTCATTAATCGAGTTCCGTCTTCGGTTCTCAATGGCAAGGCCCTATTTTTTGTCCTGTATCCTGATGCGACTCCATTTCATTTACCTCCTCATGACTTTGGATGCACAGCGTTTGTTCACTTTTTGTCTTCTGGTCATGACAAACCCTCTCCTCATTCTGTTAAGTGCATCTTTTTGGGTTATTGTGCGACACAGAAAGGATATAGGTGTTATGATCATGTTCTCCGGAGACAGTACCGTAGATGTCACTTTCTTTGAGTATGCTCCGTTCTTTTCTCCTCCCTTTATTCTTCCTTCTTCTAATGATTCTGCTTCTTTTCCTCTTGTGTCGGCACCACTTCCAGAGCCTGCACTTCTTTCTTCCCCTTCTATTTCTGATTCTTCTACTTTATCTGATTCTTCTACTGAGCCGCTGTCAACAGCTCCTGAGCCAGTAGTCTCTCATTCGGATGGAACTGATACAGTAGGCAGGACAGATATTGATCTTTTGATTGTTCTTCGGAAAGGTGTTCGATCATGCACTCAACATCCTCTTTGGGATGTAGTCTCTTATGCGCAGCTATCTCCTCCGTCTAAGAGTTTTGCTCTTGCTCTATCGGTAAATGTTCTTCCAGCCTCATATCAAGATACTCGTCATTCCTTATTGGAAAGCTGTTATGGATGAAGATATGAAAACTCTCACTGAACGAGGTACTTGAACTCTTGTTCTTACCTCTCCAGGAGCTGATGTGGTTGGTTGTCGCTGGGTCTTTGTCATCAAATTTCTCTCTGATGGTACTATTGATCGTTACAAAACTCAACTTGTTGTCAAAGGATTTACGCAAACCTATGGTGTGGATTTCTTTGACACATTCTCTCCTGTTGTTTGGATTACTACAATCTGTGTACTTTTCTCTGTGGCAGTCAACAAGGGTTGGGAGATGTCTCAGTTGAATGTAAAGAATGTTTTTCTTTATGGTGATTTGCATGAGACAATCTATATGGAGCAACCTCCTGGGTGGGTATGTTGCTCAGGGGGAGTCTCAGGTCTGTAAATTGAGAAAGGCTATCTATGGTCTTAAGCAAAGCCCGAGAGCCTGGTTTGACAAGTTCAACGAAGTTATTTCTGTTATTGGATTTGTTCGGAGCGCTTGCAGATCACTCTTTGTTCATTCGCAAAACCTCGGCTGACCTTGTTGTTCTTGCAGTCTATGTGGATGACATTCTTCTTACAGGGGATGATAGAAAGGGTATTGACATCACAAAGAAGCATCTGCTTCAGCATTTTGCTACCCAGGATATGGGGTCTCCTAAATACTTTCTGGGATTGAGATATCTCAGAAACCCGGTTCTATTATTTTTTTCACAACGGAAGTATGTCTTAGATCTCTTGAAAGAGACATGTCATCTTGGGACTAAACCTGCTCGATCTCCTATGATTGTTGGAGATGACAAATGCTGGAGAATTTTCTTCTTCTTGAAGAGGTCATCAGATATAGACGTTTTGTGGGTAAACTTATTTATCTGACAGACACAAGACCGAATATTTGTTATGCAGTAGGGAGAGTGAGCCAGTTTATGCAAGCCTCCAGAGAATGTCATCTGCAGACAGCTCTAAAGATCCTAGAGTATGTAAAAAGTGCACCAGGAAAAGAGCTCTTGTTTCGGAAAAGGAGACATTTGAAGATTGAGGCTTATTCTGATGCTAGCTACGCAGATGATAAGAAAGATAGGAAGTCTACGTCTGATTTCTGTACCTTCGTTGGAGGTGATCTAATCAGCTGGAATAGCAAGAAACAGGCTGTAGTTGTCAGGTAAAGTGCATAAGCTGAATATAGAAGCATGGCTTTGACTGCTTGCGAGCTGAAGTGATTACGGACACTATTGCTTGATCTGGAAATGGTTTATGATCATCTCCTACCAATATTCTTTGATAATAAGACAACAATATACATTTCGAGAAATCCAGTCTTTCATGAGATAACGAAGCATATTGAAGTGGATTGTCATTTTATCAGAGAAGATATATTGAAGAATCAAATTTGAACTCCATTTGTTCTCGGAAGTTTGTGGCAAGCTGGGCATGGTTGACATATATGCTTCAACTTGATGGAGAGTGTTGAAACATGTGGAGACCGGGCGGTCTGTATTCTATTCGCAGCGGTCTGTCTGTTCTGCGGTCTGGCGGTTTGGACCAGCGGCCTGTCTGGTAGTTGTCCTAGCCGTTTGGTAAGAGTCCGCAGTAATGGCCTGGTGGTTATTCGCAGCAGCGGTTTGATGGGAACCGCAACTACGGTCTGGTGGTTAGCCACAGCAGCGGTCTGGTGGTTATCCGCAGCAGCTGTCAGGAGGTTAGTCGCAGCAGCGGTCTGATGGTTAGCCGCAGCAATGGTCAGGAGATTAGCCGCAGTAACGGTCTGGTGGTTAGTCGTAGCAGCGGTCTAGTGGTTAGCCGCAGCAGCGGTCTGAAGCTTAGCCGCTGCAGCGGTCTGATGGTTAGCCGCAGCAACGGTCTGATGGTTAGCCGCAGCAGCGGTCAGGAGGTTAGCCGCATCAGCGGTCTGATGATTAGCCGCAATAGCGGCCTGGGGGTTTATCGCAGCTGCGGTCTGGAGGTTAGTCGCACCTGCGGTCTGGAGGTTAGCCGCAACTGCGGTCTGTAGTTTAGCCGCAGCAGGTGTTCAGAGGCTTCCCAGGATTTGTATGTTGTATAGTCTAGCGGTTTGACTGTGTCAAACCGCGCAGCCCGCTCGGCTAGTATTTAGTCTCACATCTCTTATTGTATTCTCTCTTCTCCACCATTTTTTATAAATAAGGAGGCATACATTTGTATTATTTATCTTTTTTGAGCAATAAAATTTATCTTTTATTTATCTCTTTTTACTACTTCCAAACAATATAAACCTAATTCAGTAAGGTTATGAATGATGATAAAGGGAATTCAATTTGATGGAGGGGTAGGTTATAATGCAGGAAACCCTAGCATGTGACTACATGGAATACAAAACAACCTCCGACAATCTCTATTATAAATGCAAATGTGGTTGTCAGTCTGATTAAAAAGTGCAAAAGTAACAAATTACATAAGTGTAACAAGAGCACAAGCGTTCATAGTTATTGATTAAAAGAACAAGTTTCATTCAACAAACAACCGGGCCGCAATTACTTAGAAGCACACACTAGATAATTCCCGCAAATCACTTGAGTTTACAATGACTAACACGCACAAAAATACATCCAACAAAACATGATCCGACTATGCAATAAAAGAAGAACAAAACTCCAAGTAACGACTTAAACGTGCAGGCGGCGGTAGAATAAATTGATAGTGGGGAATCCAAGGCTGATGTACTCCAAGAGGTGTTGAATGGGTGATTTCTGGATTGGTGGGGCTGTGGGAGGAAGGTTTTGGTAAAGGAAGGGGCTGATTTGTAGTTGGAGGTTGGTGGAGGAAGGTTTGTGTACTGTAGGAGACAGGGAGGGCTTCAGGAAGAGGGAGGGGGAATGCTTGAGGGCCGTAGGAGACATGGAAGGCTTCAGGAAGAAGAAATTTTACAGGGTTTTGGGAAAGAGATAGGGTTCTGGCGGCTCTTAGTACGCTTGATGCGAAATCGACTGTGGGAGGGGGTATCCAAGAGGGTATCGGTGGAGATGACTGGTTCCAAGGCATTGGAAGAGGATTTGAAGGAATTGCGGCCCTGTTAAGAGAGGATCGGTGGAATCTGGGGTGGGTTTGGCTGCGGATGGGAGGGACGGGCGTTTTCAGGGAACTCAGAGAGGATGTGGTGATAGAGGTTGGCAAGAGGGATTTGCATGCGAGGGGAAAGGTTCCTGGAGTCCACCAGGGAGAGCGCTCTCGGAATAAACCGAGAGAGACGCCGGCGGTTTTCCAAAATTAGAATAACAACGATACAATATCAGCCCCTACCGCATGTATCTATCCATAATGCAAATAACTCACAAAGGACATCCGGATTAGACAACTCATATCGTTCGGGCCGATCGAGTATCTAGACCAACTAATAATAATACACCAAAAAACTTGGAACGACCATCCGGATGCATCCGTGGACTTAGATCGCTCGAATGGGTAGCAGTTCACCGCCTCTTATGAGAATAGACATGAACGGGTGGGGGATCTCCATCGTAATGTTCTCAAGACTCACAAACAGATGATGGCATTTCTGAGAAATAGTTTAAAGAGCATTTGCACAGAACCAACATTCCTTGGCAGATAACATAAGTGAAAGAAAATTGCGACCAAAGCTAGCTAAACTTGAAATGAAGTTATAAATTAAATGCATGTTTAATACTCTCTGCAAAGGGCATTATTGATTTGTAAGCATTGGATCAAACTCTTCTTTGCTGTGATAGTCATAGCTATGAATAGTCATAAACTAGCCGGATTTTTCTTACTTCGCTTCATATTTTTGGTTCAAATTGATTCAAGAGGACACCAATATGCAGAGAAAATAACTACTGAAAGCATCTTAGTAGTAAGCCCGCAAACAAGATGAGTGTTCTTCTATTCCAACTTTCTCAGAGCTTCCAGTGACACAGTCGAAAGAGTGGTGGAGGCGTGGAGCAACAGAAACTTAAGCAAGTGAGACAAAAAAAAGTTTTACGTTCGATGCAAATTTTGTATTATCCACAAAATGGTAATATTTCAGGTTGTCATTCACTTCTGTAGATTGCATGGTGTAATTCCATAGAAATACTGCCAACTAATGAAATTGCACTAGTCTATTTTTATCAATTGGGTGAATGTAGAAAGTAACAGAGGCCAGAAGATGAAAAAACATATGCAAATGGAAACATCTAACATATGATACCATAAAGAGACAACACATGATATAGTAGAATAAGTGGTTGAAAGAGTTCAAACTAGTTACCTTGCCGGAAGAATGTCAGGGAATGACACCGGACGAAATTGGTCATCATCTGTTAGAGAATTACAATTGCTATGAATCCAAGGGTATATTACCCATTGATTAGCTGCTTCAGTTCTAATATTAAAATTACACTAGATTAGAAGAAGAAAATAGCTACAAAATCCTCTGGTTAGATTTTCAATCATGCAAATGAAATAAAGGCGTAGATCGCTAAATGAAAACAGAGTAACTGACTTACTGGTTGAGGATGAAACTCGAGCATATCATCATGTAATAAGAAAACTCATTGCCCTGACTCACAAAACCTATTTAGAGAACACAAAGCAGCAAGTATAAAACAAAATAACAGGAAAATAAATCCAAAACCCATCAGGATGTTTCTGGATACCAAGGGACGAGATCTCTAAAGCCAATCTTCCGAGTCCTGCACCGGGCACCAAACAACAGGGAGGCCTATAAAGAAGGAATGTTTCAGCAAGTTTAGCACTTTCAACCATATTAATGATACATATCTCAGGAGTATGTAAGATCCATAGAAAAACTTGAGCTAGTTAAAGATGAATAATTGATAAAATAAAAAAGATGTCAGTCACACCAAATTATTTCATAATATGAGTAGTTGCCTGACAAAAATACATAAAAATCTCAGCTAATTCTGCAGAAGAAACTTTCTCAAAAGCTTTCAAGACTTCCAGTACTTCCTCAATGTAATTTATATACTATTTTTTCAATGCCTAGCAAAAACGGATTTCTTATTTTACTTGCATAACGCTAAATATCATAAAGTGACATGAGTAAAATCGCTCACAACCTTTATTTGTTAATATATGAAGGTGTGCATATAAAGTCAAATAACACAATATCAAAATCAAATGAGTGTGAAGCTCCTTTTTTTATTCCGCTTTTTTATTAACAAAAAAACAACTTTTCTATGTAAAACTTATTAATGATGTACATGTAACGACCCAACCCACAATATCAAATATTGTCTGCTTTGATTCAATCCGTGCCACACTAAGCTAAAACGCATAGACTTATTTTTTTCCATAGGTAGCCTACAAGTACTTCCCAAGAAGTCACCAATTTCAGAACTACTACTAGAGCATGCTTAAAGCGCATAGCTTGTTGGATATGTCTGGTGAGCTCATCTAAGATAAGGGTAAAGAGATAAGGGCTTAAAGCTGAACCTTGATGTAAGCCAATGTGATAAGGAATTCATGTGTTAATCCTCCAGATGTCCTCACCCTTGTCACTGAATTTATATACATATTTTTAATTAGTTCAATATATGATACATTTACACTTTTCTTGATGTAGGGGTAGGCTACAGGTGCATAAAACCTACAACGCTAGGTGATAGTGCAAAGGTTACGCGCTAATCCAAACCTACGTGCAATGCAATGAACGATATTTTGACGAATAAATTTAAGCAATGAAAATTTCAGCACCACACATATATTAAAATAGAAAAACAAATATTTATTTTGCCAATATTATAATGGCATTCCTCCGCTCGGAGGGCCAAGGCGAAGCGCGCGGCGAATGTCTCCTCCTGCAAGTTATTAGGGCACCAAGACAGTTCTACAAACAGGAATCGCAACAAGATATAATAAATCACCAAACGAAAATGTTGAATCAAATAGTACAATACTACAAAAGCTCACAAAGTAGAGTGTCAAACTGAAGCGCTGAAGAATTTGGGGTCTGGAGGTTTAGATCGGCGATCGGAGATGGAACCGGTGGCGATGTGACGGTGGCGGTGACTGTCATCGGCGGTAAGTGGTGAAAACGGACAATAAAACGGTGGATCTGGCCACGTATGGGTAGATCCGGGCCGGGGGAGGGTATATCCGATGTGTAGGAGCGGATCCGGACAAAAATGGTAATAGAGGTGGAGGCAAACGCCGGAACAAGGGCTGAAATTCTCAGATCTAGCAGAATCTAGAGAGTATGGGTGATTTGGTAGTGGATCCACGGAAAGGAAATGAGAGGAATGGCCGGCTAGGGTTAGTGATGGATTTCGGGCGGTGGGGAGGGGAGTGGGGTGGCCGGCTGGTTGAAGGGGGCAGTGGGGGTTGCGGGCTGGGGGGGGGGGGGGGGGGGGGGGGGGGGGGGCGGGTTGGAGGAGTCCGGCGATGGGATGTTTGGGATTGGCGGCGGCAAACCTAGGCAGCAGGACGGCGGGTTTGTGAGGGGGGTTTAGGGGACAGCCGGTGGCTGGATGAGAGGAAGGAGAGGGGGAAAACGAAGGTGGGGGTAGGGATTACCTTGGGGAGGAGTTCGGAGGCCTAAGAGTCGTCACCTAGGGTTCCACGACGTCGGCACCGGGGGGGATCATTGGAATCCGGGAATGAATGTTTTCCAAATTCTGCAATGATTCAATTCGGCCCTCTAGACTCTTATTTATAAGAAAAAGAAAAGTTATGGCTTCCTCATTAACGGCTATGATTGCCGGTGGGTTCGGCCCTTAAAATGCATCAATAATAAACTGAAAAAAATAATAAACTAATATAGTTTTTTGACTCGCGGCGACATCCCGGACGCAACCGCGGAGTCCAATCGGCGATCTGATCAAGTCTTCCTGCGCGAATAAATGAACGTGGGTCCCGCCATGTGGCGAACCCCTCCAGGTGCATGATTTGATGGATTCCCATCATTTCTTTTTTAAGACTCTCCATAAGATCTCTCTTGAAACTCTATCATAAGCCTTCTCAAGATCAATAAACAACATATGCAAATCTTGTTTTTTTTCTTGATAGCTGTCAATGAGTCTCCTCAAGAGATGTATAGCTCCCATGGTCGATCGCCCTGGCATGAATCCAAATTGATTCTCCGAGATGTTAGTCTCTCATCTTACTCTTCTTTTTATTACTCGTTCTCATAGTTTCATGCTATAACTCATCAATTTAATTTTTCTGTAATTAACATAATTTGTATATCACTTTTATTCTTATACAAAGGTATCAAGATACTTTCTCTCTATTGGTCTGACATTCTCTTTGACTTCATTATCTTATTGAAAAAACATGTAAGCCACAAAATTACTTCATTTACTAGACATTTTCATACTTCGATGGGTATATCGTCTGACGCAATCGTTTTTCCATTTATCATCTTATGTAGAGCATCTTTTACATCTGATACTTGAATTTTACGATAAAACGTTGTGTTCTTATACTTACCTGATTTACTTAACTCTTTCAAGTTCAATTCATTGTTCTTTATTTCATTATAGAGTTGATAAAAATATCTTTTTCATCGCTCTTTAATATCCACATCATCCGTCAAAATTATATCTGTCTCATCTTTTATGCATTTTACTTGACTTAAATCTTTTGTCTTCCTTTCTCTAGATCGAGCAATTTTATATATGTCATGCTCTCCATCTTTGGTATCTAGTCGCTTATAAAAATTTTCATAACTTTGATTTCTTGTTTTACATACTGTCTATTTAGCTTCTTTTTTGGCGACTTTATACAACTCTAAAAAATATTTTTTAAATACAAATAAATGAAACGCGATGCTCCGGACGCGCTCGTGGTCTCAGATCGCCGATCCGATCAATGCATCCCGGACAAACATGCAAAAATGGGTCCTGCCAAGTGGTGGCCCGATCCCCTCCGATCACGAACACGGGGTCGATCACCATCAATTCCACCTGACTGAAAAACATTCATCTCCGAGGAAAATCGAACAAGCTCTGTCGTCAATATCCAAACATCATCAAAGTAGTAGTGTCCATTCCAGTACGCCATGTAACGATAAGAAGGACTGTCTGTAGTGGTGGTGCACATGTCCAACACAATATCACTAATGCTCTCAACTCTCGTGTTGGTGGATCCAGAAAATCCGATAGAATCATAGGAGGTGCGGACAAACCCATGGGTGCTTGTCCAAGGTGAACAAGGGAAGTGTGAAGTTGTAACTGGAAGGGTGTCAAAAGAAGCTCAAGGTATGAGTCTCTGGGAGGGTGTCAAAAGAAACTCAAGGTATGGATCCCGATGCTCGAGAGGATCAAAGTAATATGCCAAATCTCTTGTATTAAATACGGGATGAATACACATATCTGCAGGGAAATCGATCTCATAGGCATTTGTCCCAACTCTCTTTATAACCCTATAAGGACTATTCGCTTAAATTGTAGTTTAGTAGCGATTCCTTTTGGGAGCCCCTCCGTGCAAAGTTCGACCATGACATGCTCGCACACCCAAAAATGTCGTTCACCCTCGTGCATATCTGCTCATACCTTATATAATTCAATATTGCTAGCAGCTTTCTTCTGAATTAATTCATGTATTTCATGCAAATGATGCAAAACATACAACATACGCGAGTCATGCAACACAAATGAACATGCACTAAATATGAATGAAAAAACAACACAAGTATAATATGGATTACTAACACGAATAACTCCACAAACCGATGGTTTTAGAAACTCATGAGATAGGTACATGATCAGGAGGATCAAAAAGTGGATCATAGAAGAATTCATCGCGGGTGCAATGAACATTCCAATGAATATTCCAATGAACATCAGAGACATCAGTAATAAGATGTGTCAATGTAGTGTGTGAGTTGTCTCTGCAAGAGTGGGTGATAAGATATAAAATCAACAAATCAGTGAGCGCACTCTCAAACTCAAATATCCTACTAAAGATAGATATTTTTCAAATAAGCGGTGGATCGACATGTGGCTCATACGGGGATTCTCCGGGAGGGGTATAATAAAACTCGTCACAAATGCGACAACTAACGTAGGGCCCAAAAATACCTATAGTGCCCTCATGTAAACGATGATGCAAGTGAAGCGTAGCAAACGTGACAAGCTCTCTAAGTAAATGCGACGTATCAGGGGGCTAACATATAGGGACATATAAATAATCATTGTGAATACGATGATCACCTAAGTGACGATCATACGCATGGCAATATGATGCGACTCTTGTGAGTGGTGAATGTCCCTCACAATAAAGAACTCATCTGGCGGATCAGCAGGTGGTATGTCCCAAAACTCATCTAAAGTACGAGTGACTAGATGACAACAATCAAGCCCCATTATATGAATGTTACACTCAAAATCATCTATCTGGAGCACTACCAAAATCAAGGGCGATGAAGGAAGATGTGTCAACGTCTCAAAACTCATATGTGTGTCACCTGAATCTCATCCTAACAAGGGCGAGGTGGCTCATCTGGAGGCTCAATAAAGGGTCGTCAAAGAACCCATCGATAGAGTGATGGTCCTCCGGGAGCACACAATCAGAAGGGGTCGTGTTCCCTAAAAAGGGAGAGGTGACTACCTCGAGATCACTACTAGGCTCTCATCTCCCGATCGTGATGTGACTTGGTGCGCCATCAAGAGAAGTGTGCGAAAAGTCCACACTCAATAGAGAGCTAATATAGAATTGAGGGCAGGCTCACTAAGTGAAGCAGACTCTCGTGGGGGTTGACTCCATACATCCTATGTTGGGAGGGCAGCCCGCTCTGCCTCAAATATAATATCAAATAAAGTGGGCGAAGTTTCCCTGCTTTGGGAAATGGAGTGCCTTGACCGACCCTCAATGGCGGCAACGCGGGTGCGAAGTTCATCAGATTGTGCATTTAATTGATCAAACATCCTAAGGACCCATTGTTGAAATTCGGCCACCGTCATGTTCGTTTTCAAAACACTAGGACGATCACTAGATGTGATACAATCTTGATGAGAGGTCATCGAGACGGTCGTCCATAGAATAATCATGTCGTACTCATGGGTGGATGTGGGTCCTATGAATGTGTGGTGGTTCTCGGGCATATATAGACTCGGGTTCCTTAAATAGAGGAGATGTGTAACGACGATGAACCGACTCAGGTTTCTCAAATAGTGGAGATGTGTAGCGACGATGACCTGAACGATACTGAACTTTATCATCATAATATCGTGTCGAAGGATCAATAGGATCCACTCGAGTACGAGGATAAGAACGACGACAATCATCATACTGATCGTTTCTAGTATAATGAGATCGTATCGGTGGATCAACAAGATCTCTGGAAGTGGTGTGTCACGATCGAAGATAATCATCGTAATATCGTGAAAATCTCCCTAAAGGGGCTCTATGGGGTCAAGTGTAGGCGGACGGTGATTCCTCAAATCGAGGATTAACAAAATGGGTGGACTCATGTTCATCAAATAAAGATTAGAGCAGTGACGACCACTGTGATAAAACATTGGGTGACCAAACATGTAGTCCCGGGTATTTTAAAGTAAGCCTTAATCAGGGCTCTGATACCAAACTAGCGCAGGATGGTCCGATGTGAAACGTGAATGTGCTGACACGCTAATGCAAGGCTAAGTGAGTGTGCGTAATTGATGTGAATGAACCCAATGTAATTTATGTATGCGTGTTTTAAAATTAGCCCGAAATTAAACATTAACAATAATTTTATATACGGCTAGCAAATATTAGAGTGGCTGCTTAGAGTGGTTGGTGTGAGTGTGGCTGTTAACAGGGGAAGGAAAAAGATATAGCTGTAACAGAGAGAGAAAGAAAACAGTGGCTAGTCGACGGGCTTTGCGGTGGATCCACGATAGAACAATACGGAAATGGCTACAATGTCGTGCGGGAAAGAGAAGAGCAACAACAAATCAATCGAGGACGGTGAACAGTTATCTACAATGGCATGGAGGGAACATGTATTGTGTGTCTATTTTGCGGTTATAGGAAGCTAGCGAAACTGGAGAGTCGGCGATATGCGGCTGGAAGTTGTTCCATCGAGAGGAAGGGAAAGAGGAACAGTAGAGGGACAGGCGTGATTAATAAAGTTGGCCAAAGGAAGAAATATTGTGGATGTGAAGATCGTCGGTGGTTGATGGGATTGAAGACAAGCGACGGGAACGGGAACGGAGAGCCATCTAGAAGATGGGACGCAGATTTAGACCGGCAGGCGAGGGCAACCAGGGCAGGAGGCGGCGGTTATCTCCTTCGAATGGATGAGATCGCGGGGAGAGGGGATGAACAGTGGCGGAACGGGCAGTTTTCGCCTTCCAAACAGGGAAAATTGTGGAATACTAGAATAATAGGGATGTTTCAAGGAGAAGGAACAACACGGTGAAATCAAAAAGAAAAGATAATTGAAATTCGCCAAGGCTTCGCGCCCGTGCTCGCGACGCCGCACCACGAATGATCGTGAATTCTGGATTCTATCACAAAATACACAATGTTTGTAAACTGCGACGCCCACCCCTATTTATAACAAGAGGGGGCAGTTGGGCACCCTCGGTGAACAACCACGATCATCCGTTACGCTCAGTGTAATGCCCCTAAATTTTTTATAATTAATTTTAATATTCTAATTTGAGTAATATTTTGGGCGTTACGTTGACGAAGAATTAACGGTGCGTTGTCGTTAGAGCGATTTTCGTCGGAATCGGGGTGAGTTTAGTCGCTTATTTTGCCAAAAAAAAGGGCCTAAGCCTTAAATTAAATATAAAGAATTATAAAATACATATATATGAGATATGTTATACATGAATGTAAATATATATATATATATAAAAGTTATATTAAAACTTTCTCTTAAAAATCTGAGCCAACTTTTAAGTTAGTATTTTGACAACTAATATTCTCATCTCATGCTTCTTTCCAAGGGCGAAACCTTATCTTCGCATTATCTTCTTTCTCTTCTCCTTCCCCGGGAGAATTTTTACAAGAGAGTTTGGTGGAGGAAATCTTGTCTCGGAGTATTCCGGCCAACGTTTCGAGAAATCTGGTGCTCGAAATCTTCGACGGAGCATAGAATCGGAAAGCTCTTGCCGAGCTCTTTGCGTCTGTGGTAAGTATTTTCCGTTTCGTGAATAATTTTTTTTTTTTTTTTTTTGGGGGGGGGGGGGGGGGTGGGGGGGGGTGGGGGGGGTGTGGTGGTGGTTAGGGTAAGCGACCCTAATCGTTAATACTTGCATTTTCCGTTTTTCTTATCGCGCATTCGTTCGGGTCGATCCTTGGTGTGCACTGCTTGAAAGGTTTGAATCTGAAGAATTTTAGGCAGGTGGAGGGTTTCTTCCCTTCCTTGTTCCCCTGTGATTTCCTTATTCTTAAGAATTTCTTATCCACCCCCTTCTTCACCTTCAGTTTTAGCAAGTGAATTCTTGCTGCTGTTATAAATATGCATGTATATATATCATTGTTGTGGATATCGGCCGACATGTCCGACATGTCGGCCGACATGAAGGATTGGGAGAAAAAACGACACAAAACCGGCACAGATTTTGGGTGTGGCGGTTTGAAAAAAGCGGGCCGACATGTCGGTTTTAACCGACATGTCGGCCCCAAAAAAACGCCCGATTTCGGGCGTTTTTTAAGTTTTTTTTTTAAAATTATTAATAATAATATGAAATGAGCGGGTCGGGTGCTGTTTTAACACCCCGACTCCGCTCATGTCATTCACGCTCTGCCATAGCTCTCCCCGTCGCTCCTGCCCTAGCTCTCCCGCGCGCGCCGGCGACACTATCTCTGGTTCTTTCTTCTCCCTGCTCGTTGGTGCCCTCTGGTTCTCTGGTTCTCTGGTGCTCTCTAGCCCGTTGGTGCTCTCCCTCTCTCGCGCGCTGTCGGCACTCTATCTCGCTGGTTCTTTCTTCTCCCTACTCGCTGGTGCTCTTTGGTGTGTTGGTGTCATCTGGTTCTCTGGTTCTCTGGTGCTCTCTAGCTCGTTGGTGCTCTCCCTCTCTCGCGCGCTGTCGGCACTCTATCTCGCTGGTTCTTTCTTCTCCCTACTCGCTGGTGCTCTTTGGTGCTCTGGTTCTCTGGTTCTCTGGTGCTCTCTAGCTCGTTCGTGCTCTCCCTCTCTCGCGCGCTGTCGGCACTCTATCTCGCTGATTCTTTCTTCTCCCTACTCGGTGGTGCTCTTTGGTGCTCTGGTTCTCTGGTTCTCTCTAGCTCGCTGGTGCTCTTTCTTCTCCCTACTCGCTGGTGCTCTTTGGTGCTCTGGTTCTCTGGTTCTCTGGTTCTCTCTAGCTCGCTGGTGCTCTTTCTTCTCCCTACTCGCTGGTGCTCTTTGGTGCTCTGGTTCTCTCTAGCTCGCTGGTGCTCTTTCTTCTCCCTGCTCGCTGGTTCTCTCTCGGCTGGTTCATTCTTTTATGTTTGGGTTTTCATATTTACAGTGTTGTATGTTAAATGCTACATATAGATTTTAATATTTAAAAGTTCAATAAGTTGTAAAATAGGTAGTACTGTGATATGTATAAAAATTAAAAAATAACATGTAATTACATATATAATTAATTAAATATTAAAATCCGATATATGAAATATCCCCGATATATCCCCTGATATATAAAAAACCGACATGAAAACCCAAACCGACGTGTCCCCGACATCCAACATCTGCAACATTGATATATATATATATATATATAATATGATAAAAATTTATCATTTTCATCTTACTTTAGACACTTGTTCCTCTTACTAATTGTTTGGACTCATGCAATTATAAAATCCTGAGCCTAATTGCATTATTCTTTTTTGCTGCACCTAAAAATTTCTTGATTTAAACCCTTCTTAAAGCACTAAATATACTAATTTGTCAGATCTTCTTGCAAATTCTGCATTTCCTGTGTAAAATTTTTATTCCTCCTGTGTTGTCCAATTTTTATTTGTTTCTGGAGCTTATCCCCGGCTCGGGAATGAAAGTTGTCAAAAATCTCTGGGTCTAAATTTGTTTTTGTTTAAGACAGGAGTTCTCTGTCTTTATCGTCGTGTAGGTCGTTTTTATGCCGTCGGACACGACGATACCGTCGGACACGACGATACCGTCGGACACGACGATACCGTCGGACACGACGATACCGTCGGACACGACGATACCGTCGGACACGACGATACCGTCGGACACGACGATACCGTCGGACACGACGATACCGTCGGACACGACGATACCGTCGGACACGACGATACCGTCGGACACGACGATACCGTCGGACACGACGATACCGTCGGACACGACGATACCGTCGGACACGACGATACCGTCGGACACGACGATACCGTCGGACACGACGATACCGTCGGACACGACGATACCGTCGGACACGACGATACCGTCGGACACGACGATACCGTCGGACACGACGATACCGTCGGACACGACGATACCGTCGGACACGACGATACCGTCGGACACGACGATACCGTCGGACACGACGATACCGTCGGTCACGACGATCGTCGGACACGACGATACCGTCGGTCACGACGATACCGTCGGTCACGACGATACCGTCGGTCACGACGATACCGTCGGTCACGACGATACCGTCGGTCACGACGATACCGTCGGTCACGACGATACCGTCGGTCACGACGATACCGTCGGTCACGACGATACCGTCGTACGTCGGACACGACGATACCGTCGGTCACGACGATACCGTCGGTCACGACGATACCGTCGGTCACGACGATACCGTCGGTCACGACGATACCGTCGGTCACGACGATACCGTCGGTCACGACGATACCGTCGGTCACGACGATACCGTCGGTCACGACGATATCGCCGTGTAGGTCACAACGATATCGCCGTGTAGGTCACAATGGTATCGTCGGTCACAACGATATCGTCGTGTGGGCCTGTCGTTCTGTTAATCTCTTTTATTTTATCGTCGGGATGCCCCGATGCCAAGTCTGGTATGGTGCCTGTAAGCTGTAGATGCATTTCTTTTATAAGACCAACATTCTCCATAGATTAATTGACAGAATATGTATATTATCTAACAAGAACTATTGTATTCGTCCATTTTTCAAATTCTTGGAATTTGGTGAGCAGTTGGTGTGAATGAAAAAGATGTCACCACCACAATGCATATTTATGTTTTGTTGGACTGTGGGCGTTAGTGGAATGTGCCACCACCGCAGTGTCTGTTTGTGAATTATTACACTCGGTGATTTTACTACGGACGGTTGTGATGTGTTGGAAAGAGAGCCGCCACCACAGTGCCTTTTGTGATGTTATGGTACGATGGTTTGTGTTAGATAAAGAGCCACAGCCTTCAGTACTGATTTATGTTTGGGGTTAATGATGCACTTTTTAGAGCTGATTGGTCTCGATCTTTCTTTCCTATCTATTAAAATTTTATGATAGATCTTTATTGCACTTAGTGCAAGCTCTTCTCATGGTTAGTCATTAATGGACTTATTATAGTTGTTGTCAATATAGTTTATTATTGGATAAAAGTCTAACTTGTTGAAAAATGAATCCCTTCAGTTGTATGATTGTATGATTTATTCGATTCAATTGCTTCTTGCATTTATTATTTGTTGAGGTGTTCTTTTCTTTGAATGTCTCGGGCTCAGTAGCAACTTTTGTTGTTGGAGTTTGTGATTTCAAGGCGTTGTTATTGCAGCTATTTTCCTATCACCGTTGTGAGGTAGTTGTTGTCTTCTCTTCTAGTTCAGACTTGTGTATTTGCTTCTATGAGCTTTGTGTCAGGTTGTTGACGCGCATAGCTTATACTCTTGTATGTGAAGGTTTACTTGCTGGCTTTTTTGTTGTTGCTTCTTACTTGTGTTATGTATTAATGCTCTTTGAGAATGTTTTTTTGTCAGGATGCATATTAGATATTTTAAATATATAAAAGTTACATTCTAGCTTAGACTCATGTCATGTTTTTTAACTTAATGTCCTCATACTTTAAAAAATCTATAAAAATTCCTTTTACATATACTAAATCTAGAATTTGTATATCAATGCTTGTTGAGACCTCATGCGCATGTATGACAAAATTTGGTAGTTAATGTATTTTCTTGCTGCGTATATATTTTCTTACTTGTGCACTAGTTGATCCATTGAACCGAGGGACACAGTCAATTAAACTTTAAATAAAATTTTGTTTTTAAAACATAAAATATAAGTTTTTATGAAAATAAAAAAAAAAGATGATTTTGACTGAGCGTCTGCAGTTGTCTTCTGCACGGCGTAGCATCACGACGTGTATTTTCTCTTAATTTGATAACATATAAATGTGGAGAAAATGCGGGTTGTGACACCATGTGTCCTTAAAAAATAAATACAACTCTAAAAAATATAAATAAAATACAAATAAAATGAAATGTGGTGCTCCGGACGTGCTCACGGTCTCGGATCGCCGATCCGATCAACACATCTCCAGCAAATTTGTAAAAATGGGTCCCGCAAAGTGGTGGCGCAGTCCCCTCCGATCATGAACACGCGGTCGATCCCCATCATGAACTTAATTGCAAGTTGTTAAAAATCCTTAGTGCAATTTATGTATTGTTTATAGGGCAATTTGTAAATGTTCTCACGCATAAGCTAGTGCAAGAAATTGCATGTTGAAGAAAAAAATGGTGCATCGCCGTTCAATTGGCTACTACAAAGAAAACATCAAGGTAACTTCCCTTCATGGAATCAGAGATATGTTACAATTGATAGAAGTCATCATCAACATCTTCAGTTTCATCTCAAGTGAGTAGTCCTTCACAGTCTCAAGTGATCTTTGGTTTTGTCACCAGTGACCTTCCAGCTGAAGAAAAGCAGTTGAAGAGAAAAGTATGAACCATCGTTATTTTGTCACTATGATCGGCCAATCGATCTTCCACACCATTCACCTCCAAGATTTGTCAAGAAGAGAAGATTCTAAACCATTGTTATCTCTTTTAGGACTACAATATGACACCTAAAAAAAAATGGATCTTTCAAGAGCTCTCAGGAAG
Source organism: Platanthera guangdongensis (assembly GCA_039583875.1). Classification (NCBI taxonomy): domain Eukaryota; kingdom Viridiplantae; phylum Streptophyta; class Magnoliopsida; order Asparagales; family Orchidaceae; genus Platanthera; species Platanthera guangdongensis. The sequence continues at coordinate 168,677,035 of CM077155.1, forward strand.
GGAGAATAAAACGTGCCACATTATCCAATTTGTAAGCTTGTTTCTTATGAAAGATTACTCCTCCCTTTTAGTAGTTTAATAATTTGGAAGGCCATATAAAAGTACCAAAAAACATTCAAAGGGCACTTAACATTTCTGAATAGCGACAAAGTTCTAGAAGAAACCTTGTGCTGTAAGAAAACATCATGTGGGACGTGGCTGATCTTCCAAAAGGGCAGAAGATTGTTAGATGCAAATGAAACTTCACAATAAAACATACTGTTGATGGAATTACTAATTGGTACAAGGTCAGCTATGTTGCCCGAGGTCTTACTCAAATTTATCAAATAGACAACCAGGAAACTTTTGTGACATTTGCTAACCTCAACAACATGAGAATTCTTCTCTCACTTACTGAGTTACTGTTAATCTGAATTGGCCATTACTGACATACACGTTTATATAGATTCTCTTTCATGCTTCATTCAAGAAAATAATAATATTTGTTGACTTAAAAATGATCTTTATGGTTTGAAACAATCTCCGAGGGAGTGGTTTGAGAGATTTACTATGTAGAGACAAAAATCTTGGGCTCTTTAACTGAATCAAGAATCGGACAACAGTTTTGAATAAAAAGGGTCACAGTGCAAAGTACCAAGTTTTTTATTCCATTCTTTTATTTATTGCACGATCATTAACACATACTAGATACGCTTATTACAATAGAGACATGTAGGTCCAGTACAGCGAGCTGCCGAGCTCTATGCCAGTCCCGAGCCTCAACTATTGCCTTTTCCAGTTTAGCTACCAAGATCTTGTGGTTTCCGCTTGGCGTTGGTCCTGCTGCCTAAAAATATGTATCCACTCTGGGTTAGTCATAAAAATTATGACTATGTGAGAACAGTATTTCGCAAAACAGTTATACATGCAAACAATGCGGATAATAACAATATGCATACAGTACAATAAATCAATCACTTGATTATTCTTAACATTAATTCTTAAATCACCACTTAACTTTAGTTACATAAAATGGGAAATGCTCCGGTGATGTGAACTTGAATTGGACCCCGTCCCCGAAGAGCGTAATTGTATGCTCACCCCTACTGGTGAATCCATCAGTAGATGCCTCTACATCATCTGACTCGAAACCATCACATTATTCTATGCAGAGTTTTAAATAAATTCTATCTTGTCGTATAAACAGGAGTTTTGAATAAAACTGATCCCCTCAGAAATATATATATCGCTTTTATGTATTTCCCTCGCCCACATTTTATTCCATAGCGATATCTTAATGAGTTAAACTCATATGCACATGCATCGTTTATTAAAAAGTAAACAAGAATAGGAAATTACGTGAATAAACTTAATTCAAGAAATAAAATACTCACAGCAGCTTTGTCCTTATTTATATTATCCTGAGACGTCATACTTCTTCGTTTAATTCCTGACTGCGACAACCACTGTAATAGCATGAATTTTTATTCGGGTTGCATCTCTTAAAATATATAAGGGATTTACGAAAAGTCGGAAAGCCAAATAATAAATCGGAAAACTCAAAATACTCAGAAATAATCGTAGAAAACAACTTCAGCTTGTATACTTTGTTGCACAGCCATGAATATGCCTTGAAATGGGCTAAAACCAGCCCCCAAATGGACTTCCCGTCCTCTTAAAAGTGATGTCCAGCAAGGTACAAAAAAGTGAGCCAACATCCAAATACAAACAGTCATACAGCAGCTCAAAAACAGCACAAAAACAGTCACTATTCAGCCCAAAGACAGCCCCAAAACGAATGTATACACCGTGAAAAAGCAGCCCAAAATAGGTGAAAAAATCTGTCCTAAACAGTACATAAAACAGCCATAAAACAGTGACAAAAACCGTCCCAAATCAATGAAAATGAAACCCTAAACCATTGCTAAACAGGGCAAGAATCAGCCATGGAATCAGTGCTACAAAAAATTCTTACCGTAGAACAGAAGAGAGGAGAAAGAGGGAGGAGGTGTTGCACAACCGTCCTTTTGAGGACTATCAAAGTCCAACCACGACCTTCCTAACTCTCCAAAGAAGTACTGAGAGGAAAGAGGCGGCAACAGCTTGGTAGTAGCAGAGCAACAGCAAGCTCACGAGGCAGCAGTCTTGGGAGCAACAGCAGGGAGCAGCGGCTCAGGCAGCAGTACAGCAGCAGTTTGGGGCAGCAGAGAAGAGTGAAAGCAGTTGGAGAAGGAGATGAAGAAATCCACCAAGTATTTAAAGAGGGGCATGGGCGGTGAAGAGGCAGCAAAAAGCCAAATAGTGAAGAGGCAACAAGAGGCCAAAAGACATTTACTAACTCAAATAGGTGTCGCCACATGAATCCGAAAGTCAATTTCAGCTAACACTTGGCTAGCCAAGTGCCACAACAATCAAACCTCCATAAAACAAAGCTGCCAAAGCTCATAAAACCAGCCATCACTTGATAACAGCAGCCCAAAAGGAATAGCTAGCCCACTTGAAATTACTATTGGCACAATAAATAAAAGCAAGCGTGACATAATAAAATAAAATGCGCGAAAAATTCGTACTGTTTATGATACGACACAATTTATTGAAACAACCAAGTGTCAAACCTCAACAACCAAGTGTCAACAAACCATCCAACACAAGCCCAACTCAGCCAGCATTAATCATATCCAGCCAACAAATCAATTCGGCCCGGGATTTGTGTCGTATCATAAACAGTACGATGTCATTGCAAACTAAAAATGTAACCTAATTAAAAACTTACGTATAGACGCCTCTAAGTTTAATCCAGTCGACGTTGTCAAAGGATGCAGGAAGAACGTGAAGTTCAGGAAGGATCCAGATCCAAGAAGCGTGCGAATAGACATCGTTATCAAACGTTAAGTTATCAAGCTAGTTTTCGTGGACGGAAACTTTTTAAGGAGGGAAGAGTTGTAACACCCTAAATATTTCGCGCACGAAATTTAATTTATTTTCCTCGATGATGAAAAAGGCACGTGTGTTTTATTTGATTTAATTTATATTTTGCTTTTTACATCATTTTGGTATTTCATTTATTTGGTCCCTTGGATGAGATTGGGTTGCCCTTTTAAATTATTTGGGTTTTCATGGACTTGCAGCCCTTGTTGGGCTGATTTCTCCTTTGGCTGCCTTGAACTTGTTGGGCTTATTATTTATATTGGCTATATATATCTTGTGCTGACTTGTAAGTAGGTTGGCTTCCTTGTTAACATGCTGACTGGTTGTTCATGTGCTGGCTTGTTGAGGTTCATTTGGGTTCGGGCAAGGACATCTGGAGCAGTGTCGTTTGCCGCTCTCCGCTTCTATCGTTGTTATAAGGAAATCTCGAGCTTCAGTTTCTCCCTCACTGCCATTTTGTCGACCTTCTGTTTTTGCGATTTCTCGTCTCCTTCCTCTGGTTGCTCTACTTCGACAGAGAACGTCTTCTCTCCTTCTTCTTCACTCCCTTTGTGCCTCTAAGTTGTCGGTGCCATCGATCTTGTTGTGTTGTCGATCCTCTGTGGCGACGGCTCTGCTGGACCGATTAGGGTTGTTGCTGCTACTCTTCCTCTTCTTCTGCTATACTGACCTGCTGTGCTCCCTCCTGTGACTACTTCTCCCTTCTTGCTATAAGGAATTTCTGCTCCCTTCACCTTTTTTGATTCGGGTTTGAGTTGGGATTCATATACTCCTGATTTGGCTAAATTCCTCTATTTAAGCTATTTTTAGGTATTGAGGGACTGTTTTGTTGGATACCTTTTCGGACATTTTTGATATTTCTTTAGCTTTTCGAGATTTTACACGTATTTTGTAAGCATTAATGCTACGAATATCAAGTGACGCAACTCAATTTAAACGTGCGTACAATTTCAGTGGATCTCGAGGCTCGGGATTAAGATGATGGCGTCACAAGAAAACCGTGTCGGAAATGCGAATAAAGGCAAAGCGGTGGTGAGTTTCTTATTTCTTGATTTAGTTTACTCACTTACTTTCCTATTCTACTTCGTTTTATGAAATAAACAAATGTCTGTACATATGAGTTTAACTCATTAAGATATCGTTGTGGGATAAAATGTGGGCGAGGGAAAAACATGAAAGCGATATATTTAATTCTGAGGGGATCATTTTTATTATAAACTCATATTTACACGCCAAGATAATAATTTAAAACTCTGCATGGGGAAATGTGATAATTTTGAATCTGATGATTTAGAGACATCTACTGATGGATTCACCAGTAGAGGTGAGCCTACAATTACGTCTTCGGGGGCGGGGCCCAATTCAAGTTTGCATAACCAGAGCATTTCCCATTTTATGTAACTAAAATTAAGGGGTAATTTACAGATTAGTGTTGAGAATAATCAAGTGATTGATTTTTTGTATTGTATGTATATTGTTATCATCTCTCTTATTTGCATGTACAACGTTTCACAAAATCTTGTTCTCACATAGTCATAATTTTTATGACTAATCCAGAGTGGACACAGCACGACCAACCTCAAGCAGAACACACGGGATCTTGGCAGCTGAACTGGTAAAGGCAATAATTGAAGTCCGGGACTGGCATAGAACTCGTTGTACTGGACCTACGTGTATTTATTATAATAAACTCTAGCATGTGTTAATGATAGTGTAATAAATAAAGGAATGGAATAAAAAGCTTAGTACTTTGCATTGTGACTCTTTTTATTCAAAACTGTTGTCCGATTCTTGATTCAGTTTAAGAGCCCGGGATTTGGGTCTCTACAAATTGATATCAGAGGGAATTTTAAGAGGACGGGTAGTCCATTTGGGGGCTAGTTTTAGCCCATTTCAAGGCTCAACTAGTGATGAGAAGTGAAGGAACTTCATAGTTAAGCGTGCTTGGGCGAGAGTAGTACTGGGGTGGGTGACCTCCTGGGAAGTCCCCGTACGGCCCAACTTAACTGTTGAGTTCGTTCATCAAAGGGAGGTTGTGGCTACCAACAACCCACCAGTGGGCTGGAGAGGGGTTGGGGTGCTTGGGTTGCAGCCCGGACGACGCCAGCTGGGTCCCGCTGGGTCTCCCTCGGTAGACGTGGTCCCGAGTGGAGTCGGGCATGGGTCGTCACATACTAAGGCTTTCAAAGTCTTAAATATATGCAAACCCAATCATGCACTTTTGTAAAACACTCAGAAGTCATAATTATCCTTGTAACTTAAGTACATGACATCATTATAACAAGAGAAAATGTCGAAAAAATCAATACCTTCAAGAAGTATCTAGCCGAAAAGTTTGAAAAAGGATCTTGAGTCCTGAAATATTTCTTAAGGATGGAAGTTGCCCAAAAAAATAAAGGATCTCTATGGCATAGAAGAAGTATGTTATTGATCTTTTGAAAGAGACTGAAATAATGAGATGAAAACTTGTTAACATTCCAAGGAAATCAGATGTCAATGGATTCAAAATCATCATCAGTAAAGTATTTCATTTACCTCATATTCGCCTGCTTCCACTTCTGTGGTTGGTTTAGTAAGTTTTTACGCTCTCCCATAGTCCCATGGAGAACTAAAATATGAAGTACTTAAAGAACACACATATGAAAGGATTTTTTATCAAGAGAATGACAAAAACTTGGTTGAGATCCATATTGATGTTGATTAGTCAAGATTAGGCATTGATAAAAAGGTCCACATCAGGCTACTGAAGCTTTATTTGGGATAATCTTGTGACATGGAGCAAAAAATATATTATCATTCGGAGCAAAGCTGAAGCAAAATATTATTAGCTTTCTCACAGCATATATGAAAGGTCTTAAGCAGTTTTAGGAGTTCAGAGTAAAAGCTAGTGAACCTATGCTGTGAGCATTGCTCGTAGCCCTTTCAACGTAACGGTACAAAGCACACAAAAGTGAACTGACTCTTTATCAAGGAAAATTTAATAATGTGACAATTTTCATGACTTGCATTCCTACAAAAAAATAAGTTGTTGATATCTTGGCAAAAAGTCCTCATAAGCCAAACTCAAGGAATTATTACCACGCTAAAAATGACTGCATATTTCTCAGCTTGTTATAATGCTTTGAATATCATTAGTGCAATTTGTCATGTTCAAGTGGCTATTTGTAAATGTTCTTGAATTTAGTCTATCCCCTATCCCACCAGTAACCTAGTTCGAGAGATGGTATATTGAAGGGAAAAAACCATTTGCTTCCTCATTCCATCAGCTATAAGAAAGAAATTATCAAAGTATATTCCCCATTCGAGATAGTACCTTTCTTTGCACCGAACTGGAAAAAGGCGTATAAGCTCTTCCAGAATAGGCTTGTAACACTTGTCACGCTCATTTTTACCCTATAATAACAAGATATCCATACCATTAGCAATTTGAAGGAATCAAACAGAATTATCGTCTGCAAAGAAAATAAGGAGCAAGAGATTTCACGAAAAGAAGCTTGTACCTCCACTGCCCAATCTCGCACTATGTTCCTTATGATGCATCTTACCTAAAATTAAAATTTAAATTCATTAACTAAGAAATAGAATTATCCAAGCCCTTGAATTTGCTATGTAGTGGATAAATAGTAACAGATTTATTGAAATTGATACATTAATGTCCAACTAAAAAAGGCTCCACCGCCCCCAATACACTGAGTATATACCGGTATTACAAAAAATTCTTAAGTGCAATTATCCAACAGTACAAAATCACGCATAACAGGTATAGTTTGTGATGCGGAGCAGAGACAAGCACGAGCTTTGGGCCCGTTCGGGGCTGATTTGGCGACTTACCATATATGGCGTGCCTGGATCGACGATCAGACTCCGCGGTTGCGTCCATAATATCGCCGCGAGTCAAATTCATATATTATTTTATTATTTTTGATTAATTATTCATATATTTTAGCGGCGTCTCCCACCGACCAATCATAGTCGTTGATTGGGATACCCTAATATTTCATTTGATTATAAATAGGAGTCTTGTGTGCTGAAGTGGCATTGCAGGTTTTGGCGAAGGAAATTCCCGGAACTCCGTGATCACCCCACGGTGCCGACGTCGTGGAGCCCTAGGTGACGACTCCTAGGTGTCTGATCTCCTCTCCAAGGTATCCCCTCACCATAGCCTTCTTCTCCCCTCCCCGCAACCCCATTTTTATTATCTAATGTGAATTCACACCGTCAGATTTGCATGGCATGTAGGTTAGGTCACCATTTATCCGTCGTTTATAGACTCGTCCTACTTCAATTGGTATCAGAGGGAGGTTGTGAGCACTCTCTTGATACGCAATTTTAGAGTCTATAGGCTTTCATCACATTTATGTTTCGACAATATCCCCTCCCCCCCTCAATTTGGGGATTTCGAGACCACTTACACCCGCTCTCATAGAACCTTGTCAGGGAGATCCTCACGTTATTGCGACGATTATTCTCGATCGGAGCACACCACTTTCAGGGATCGTGTTGACCCACCGACACAACCTCACTACGTTAGAGACGATCAGTATAATGATTGTCGACATTCAAATCATTGCACACAAGCGGACCGTGTTGATCCTTTGACACGACTCGATTACCTGAGAATGATTATTATGAGGATCGTCGCTTTGAGAAAGATCTTGAAAGTCAGTTTCTTGCTATTGCCCCTTCCTTTGACGGCACATCGAGTCTCGAGTCTTTCAGTTATTGGCTCGTGGATATGAAGTATTATCTCGATTATTTTGAGTTATTCGGCGAGCGTCGCATCAAGCTTGCGAAACTTAAGCATCTAGATCAGGGGAGAGCATATTGGTCTAGCATTGAGAGGGCTCACGAGCGAGATCGTCTTTATCCTATCACGAGTTAGGTGGACATGAAGCGCATATTGCGTCAGAGGTATCTGCCTTCGGCGTATTGGAATCTCTTGCTCGAGCAATTATTTTCCCTTCGGCAAGGATCTAGGTCCGTCACTGAGTACAGGGATCGTTTTGACGAGTTAGTTATGAGGAGTGATATCCGAGAGGAGCCGACTATGACCACTTCCTGATTTTGGTCTGGACTTCGATCTGACATACGTACAAAGTTGGTTTATCATAGCTCAGAGTCTCTTGAGCAGAGATATCAGCTCGTCCTTCATTATGAACAGACCTTAAGATCCGCCGAAGTTGGTCAATTGGATTCACACAATCACACCTTGACCTTTGTGGTACGAGTCTCTCTCATACCGAGGTCACCATGATGTCTATCATTGTCCTGTTAGCCACGACAGAAGTGATACTTGATACGGATTGCTCTCGCCCCAGTGAGGTGCTTAGCCCATCGAGTGATCCATCTTTTATTTCTGACTCTCCTCTGGTGACCCCGATTAAGAGTGAGCCCGAGCGACCTACTAAGTCTGTAGTGTTGTCCCTCACCCACATTTCTTCGGCCAAGCACTGGGTTAGTTATCACCCCAACCATACACTCATTTTTTGACACCGCACACACAGACCCATTCTTGAGAGTAGGTCTTTGTCTCTCTCCCCTTATCATTGTTCCGAGTCATGTCATGACCGAGAGCCCAGAGTCCGGTGTTGATCACATAGTGGCCATCTCATCCATTCATGGGGATAATACCCCTTATGATGGTACTCATATGGAATATCATGACCCTAATGACGAGCTTTATAACGACCCCCCTGTTGAGCCTCATGATGAGCCGCCACCTCCTGGTGAGGATGCGATTCAGGTGAGCCGTTTGTTTATGAGTTTCAAGTTATTGACGTCTCTTTCATTATCATTTTTAGCCTTGCCCCAGAGAATGGATCTTGAGTGGAGCATAACGTATGTAGCGTCTTCCTTGAGTACACTTAAGCATACTCATATTTTGAGGACGTGCCTTATGACACACCACACTCTTGATTAGTTTTGGGACACGTCGCCTTTTGACCGGCCAGATGAGTTCTTTCTTGTCAGGGACGCTCACCACATTCTAGAGTCACGTATTTTAATAGAGGTACATGATTTTCACTCAGGTGGTCGTCGCATTCACGATGACTTTTCATACATACCTCATGGTGAGGCCCCTGAAATGTCACATTCCCTGAGAGACATTTGGCACTTTACGAGCTCATATTTGAGTGTAGATGTCTCAGGCGGTCACCTGAACACTCATCGTACACTAGATGAGTTTCTATACACTCCACCGAGAGAGCCTCGTGATAGGCCACCACGTCTTAAAAACACCCCGATCATTATTAGATTTTCTCCTATAATGCATGTTGTATCTATCATGTTTCATTTGCATCATTGGCATGAGTCTGTTGTGTCGTTTCTTCATCATTTGCATGTGTTTCTTGAGTTGTTTTTCCATCGTTTGCATGTGTGGTATGAGTCGGTCCGACGGAGAATCCATAATGATAAAAAATCTTGTAAATCACAAGCGGATGTTCACTGGCAAGAGCAAGTATTTCAAGAATACGAGCAGGTGATGGTGAGAATCTGCGTTGTGAGTCTCCGTGTGAAGCTTGCTAAAAGTTTAAGAGCTAGTAGGATCGGTCCCTACACAGTCCTGAGACGCATCGGGACAAATACTTATGAGTTGGACATCCCTGCGAGCATGGGTATCCATCTCGTGGTCAATATCGAGGACCTGACGCCATACTTTGCACCTCACGAGTATCCGGGCCCATATCTTAGCGGCCCTCCCGAGCCATTACCACTGTTTTTACCACCCACCACTCAGCTTATGCCTGAACCTTTGCCACCACATTTATTGCCCCGTGCTCAACCCACCTCTGACCCCCGCCTATCCGGGATTCTGTCCTCACCGGTTTCACCATTGGCACCTCAAATCCCACTGAATCCTCCTACTAGTGTGTTGAGAGATGAGCTTATCACCGAGATCATTACGCATGAGTTTGTCCCCTCTACGGATGGTCTTGTATGCCGCTACCTAGTTTGCTGGCGCGGACGACCCTTCACCGATGACACATAGATGCTACCAGCAGATCTTGATCGATTTGCCCCTAGACTTCGACTTCAGTACGACTGTCTCCATTCATCGGAGATGGAAGCTTTTCAGTTCAGAGGAGTTGATTGGTGAGGATGTTTTCCCAGCGACGACACTTGGACGACCTCAGGTGGATCTCATCGAGTCTTACCAGGCATACATTGAGAGAATTCTGATCTCTATTCATTGGGAGGTGAATTCTTTCAAGTCGAGGAGAATGATGTGGTTTGGCGATTTACCATATATGGTGTGCCCGGATCGATGATCCGACTCCGTGGATGCGTCTAGATTCGCATTATGAATCAATTTTGTATTTTTCGGTTATTATTTCATGTAGTTTTGTCCCTGAAACCAACGACCAATCACAGTCGTTGATTTTGGATGCCCTAATTTCATATTCTTATATATATGATGTTTATGGCTACAGTTTAGTCATTGTTGAATGTATTGAGAGCTTATTCCTTCATTTTGGTAATCCCCTTCGCGGTGCCGACTCCGTGGAGCCCCCTTGGTGACGACTCCTTGGGTAAGTGTGTATCTTTGGTTTTTCCTTCCTTCTACACCCCCCTCCTTGCTCTGTCCAGCCGTCGGCCACCTTCAGGGCATCTCCAGCCACCCCTCTGTAAGCCGCCGCCCCCTCCTCCACAGTTTACCCCTCTGTCCAGCAGCTGCCTGACCTCTCCCCACCCCCAGAACATCTTGTCGCCCCCTTTATTACTCCCTCCAGCCGCCCCACCTCTGCCCCCCCCCCTATCAGGTTGTCGCACCTAAAACCACCAGAACCCGCTGAAATTCCCTCCTCCTCCCTGTTTCAAATATGTTGTATCCCTTCCTTCATCCCGCTCTCCTATCTACAGGCCGACAGCCCCCAAGACAGCCCCCTTGGTTGTTTTCTCCCCTAACCAGTCCAGATTTGGACGTTTCCAGCCAGATCCAGCCACCCCGTCTCTCCTCTTTTGTTGTCATCGCCCCACATTCCGTGGATCCACCTCCCAACAGCCAGTCATCACCAAATCTGCCTAGATTTGGGCATTCCAACCCAGATCCAACCACCTCCCGCCCCGATCCAGCCCTCCAAATCCACAACCAGCCCTCTCCTTACCCGATCTGGTCCACCCACCACTGGAACCCCTCTTTGAGCCCTCCAACGTTTAGATCCATTTATTACAACAACCTTAATATTCGTGTTGTGTTTTGTATTGGTATTTAGTTGTAAAACGTTGTTATAGTTTGTTTATTTGATGTTTGCTTGGGACTATAGTTTATTGTGTTATTTGCTCCTTAAAAATCTATAATTGCAGGAAGTACCGATTCGTCGTGCGGTCTTTCTTTGGCCCTCCACGCGGAGGAAAACCAAAGCTTGTTTACAACAACACTCAAGCTTTTATCCCACTATAGTGGGGTCGGCTATATGGATCATTTGTCGCCATTGTGCCCAAGTTTCATTCAAAATCAAAGCTTGTTTGCTTAAATAAAATTATTTTGCTTTGCTTTTAAATATTTGCATGAGATTTAATTATTTATTATCTAATGTGAATTCACACCGTTGGATTTGCATGGCATGTAGGGTTAGGTCGCCGTTTATCCGCCGCCTATAGATTCATCTTGCGTCACGAAACATGTCAGATTTAAAGGCATAGGCTATGGACGGTACTCAACCTCGAGCTACATTGACAGGGTGCCTTGAATTTTGGATGCCTACATCAACCATGTGCAGATCATGAGCAAGGAAGATACGGTTTGGGAAGATTGTGCGGGGCAGAAGTAAGCTTCACCTTCGTCTGAGCCGTAAGGACAAGGATCTTTAATAGTAAGGGGTATGCAAAAGTAGGCTTCACCTTCTTCTGATCCATAAGGACAAGGATCTTTAATAGTAAGGGGTATTGATACGTAATTTTTATGTATGGTTTTGAAATGTGTAAATGCAGCAAATTAGTCATTGATGGGTAAGGAATATACCTTATTATGGTTGCAATACTTGTCGGTAGTTTAATTGTATAAACTACTAATAACTGTGGTGAGCGGTTATCTGTACAACTGCTAGTAACTGTGGTGAGCGGTTATCTGTACAACTGCTAGTAACTGTGTATCAGCAGCAGGATATAAACCTGGCCAAAGTCTGGAATGATTATTAAGAAATTAGAAATGTTCTGTTCATAGCCTTCTTTTTAGTTGTTTCCTGCATACGCACATGACTTATCATCTTTGTTCAGACGATAGCCTTACGGGAAAACCTTCCATCCATTAATTCCTACTTTGGTTTGCATCAAATACACTATTCATATAACAATGATGCTACAAAAAGACACAAGATAATCACTATTGCATATAACCATGTTATATGCTCGACATACCTTATCAACGTCAACAAGAGGGACGCTCAACCTTAATGATGTGTCCATCCAATCAGTTGGCAAAAGACTTTGCTGTTTAGGAAACAGAATTAGATGTACATAACGTAGAGAATAATAGTTTGAAAATTATTTGAAGTTTAGTACTAAAAATTGAACATAAAGAGAGAATCAAAGCAGAAGGATTTGCTACACCCTGAGACCAATATTTCTTTCTAGTACACAAACACGTTAATGTCGCTGCATAAACCCATAGCATTCAAAAAATTAAAAATAAAATTTAATAATTATTGCATTTTTACAAGGAATTAGAATGCATTTGATGGAAATCGCCATGATCCATTCCTCGTTCGGGTAAAATAAGACTATTATTAATTGTATTTTCTAGTAAAGATGCCTCAATTTGGTCACATATAGTAACATTCAAATAATGTATTACAAAAAATGAAGTTGTGGCACACTAAGACTAATATTCTTACTTACTAGCCAAGGATGCATTACTGTTTGAGGATCCAATGGGCCTTCCCGCACCCAGGACCCCCACATTTTTCTCCCCCAAGAAATTATACCGCCTGCGGTCCAAATTTGCCTCTGAAGGAGGAGATTGACCGACAGTGAGAGGAGATATTGCAGCAGGGGATCATGCAGCCCAATCAATACCCCTTTTCTTCACCCCTGCAGCTTTGTTTGGATTAAGGTGAGCGTAACGCCAAGACTATCAAGGACAATTTCTGATCCTGATGGTGAACGAGCTCCTAGACCCATTGTGGCCACTTCTAATTCTTGGTTATGCCATTTGGAGTAACCAATTCGTCGTCGACCTTCCAGACACAGATGAATGAGGTACTTAGACTTTTTCCAATTTTGAGTACTTATTTTTTGTGACGATATTTCGATCTACAACTCCTCTTGGGACAAGCACCACCATCATGTATGTCAGGTCTTTGAAGCTCTCTACAACCATCAATTGTTTCTCAAGTGCTCTAAGTGTACCTTCTGAGGTGAACAAGCGGCTTATCTGAGTCATGTTGTCCATAGAAATTGTCTCGACTGACCCTAAATATTGGAGCACAGGAGAGTTGACCACATCAACAATCCGCAAAGACGTTGTGGGGATTCCTAGGTTTGTTGGGTACTACTATAGGTTCATTCAAAACAACGGTGCAATTGCAACACCCTTGACAAACCTACTCAAAAAGAATAGGTTCCAATGACACCAAAGGTGACACGGGCGTTCTTGACCTTAAAAAAGGCCCTCGCAAAGGCTCCAATCCTACAACTCCCCAACTTCACACAAGAATTTTGGGTGGACTGTGATGCGTTGGGATGGGGGACTAGTGTGATCCTTCAGTAGCAGGAGCTAGATATCCATGCTCATTTGTAACCCTTGTTCTTTTGATAACATCTCTTTTTTAGTGGCATAGATTAAATAGTTCTTTGTAAGTAGTCAGATTATTTCCTTGAGCAGCCCACTCCTGAAGATGATAACGAGTCAATCGATAAGGAGCTAGATATCCAGACCCATTTGTATACCCTACATCGACAAGATAATACTTACCTACAATGTTACACATACATACCTCAACAACAACAAAACACACACACACTTCAACAAATATACACACATGCATACCCATACAAACACACACATACCCATACAAACACACACATACCCACACAAACACAAACATACACAAATATCCTCATAAATACAGATATACATAAACACATACACAAACAAACTCACAAATACACATACACAGTTAGTCAGTTACACACTGATCAACAATAAAACACGCATACAACACTTTTGCACACAACAGTATTTTTGCACACACATCACAATATGTTACACATACAACACACAATTGCAATTCCAACAAAGAAAAATAGCTTGAAATAACTCACATTGCACACACATTTTTTGCAACGGCCAAAAGTGAAAGTACATGGAAAACCGAAATTAGGGTTAGGTATACCTCTTCAATAACTTACGAGAAACTTGGAATCCTGGAGAGATAGCCACTGACTGGAGCTCTGGAGATGGAGCTCCGGAGAGGAAGATTGGAGCAGCTAGCCACCGATTATAGAGGAAGATTGGAGCTCTGGAATGCCGATTCTTGAAGGTTCCCAAAAGGAGTATCTTGTTGGCAGTTGGGAGAGAGGATCACCGCCAGATCGTCGGAGGAGCACCGTTGGAACGCCGGAGGAAGAAATTCTGCTTGACTTCACTCATCGTTTTCATAGCTAGTCAGGAAGGAGCCGCAAAGAACAGAACACGATCAAAATCGGCCGAATGGGGCGGGTGTTCAGGTTAGGTCATTTTAGGAATGGGCAAAACCTATCGGTTTTGGGACAACTCATCGGCTTTGGGACAAAACCAAAACCCACGAAAAAAGTGTCAAACGAACACCCGGAATTAGAATTGAAAAGCCCTAAACCAATTCCTTCCTAATTAAACCTACAAAACAAACAGGGCCTTAATAAGAATAACAAAGGTAGCGAGAAAAGTGGTGTCGGGACCCGCATTATCTCGTTTGTAGGTGGACAACTAGATTATATAATATAAGAAGTTTGTAGTATAGTTGTGTGTCTGAGTTTAGTCGTATGACCATAGTAAAGTTGTTTAGTCTATTTCATATGTATATACATGTGTGGATCTCGTACATGGCCATGTATAAGTATGATTTTAATGTTTATTTTATGCAGCTCAGCACTCATTGTGATTAAGTTTTACTGTGTCGAAGATAAAACTCAAAAATATGTATTGTGATGTGTACTATAAAGTGTGGCGGTCAACATGTTGTTACAACGGCATGGTGATGCACGATGGTGCATAGGATTTTGCGTCTGTCGGTTTTTTCTAGGAAACCTTAATGCATGCAATATTTAATAAATTTTTGCAAAGATTTGAGCGGGTGTTGAACTCACTTTAAGAAATCAAGCAACTTAGATTTTTGAAAAACACAAAATAACTATTTTGTTTAAAATGAATTTTCTTAAAAATTATGGTTCAATTCTAAATCCAGGGAAAGAAGGTTCGCAACTTTCGTTCATCCTCCTTGTCTAGCAAAACGAAAATCGTGAACTCCAAATGCGTTTTCGTTTGGAGTTTTCAACGTACCGTTCACTGACAAAATCCAAACTACAGCCCTTACTACAGCCCTCGCGATTATTTCCACCGCAACCACAGCTCACAAGACCTCTTCCACCACAAACCGCAGCACTCAAGGTTTTCCCCACCGCAAACCGCAGCCCCACAACCGTTGTTCCCTTGTTTGTCTCCCGACTGCTCACCCTCTAGCTGCATGAATACTCCCCCACCAGCCGCATGGCTTTTCCTCCAGAACCCCAACCCCTCTCCAATTGCACAACTCCCTCAACTTTTGCCAAAATTCGAAGCCCCAGCCTTCCCTGCCTCAAACCGACACTTCCCCTGCCATCACCCATGGAACCCCAACACCAGTATGTCAGCCTCCCCCTACCATATAAGCAATCGTCTCCTCCCACCAGCCCAATTGCACCCCAACCATTCCCTCCCACCAGCCCAACCGCGCCACTCCAAAGCACAGATACTTAAAAATGGTCTACGTATCGACTCGAACGCGTACCAGATAGGGGAAACGTCCGGAAACGCGCGGAAACGCGTTTTCGAAACTCCAGGAAATGCATTTTTAAAAAAATATATATTTTATTTTCGGAATCGTGTATCCCCCTTTCGCGTATCCCGCAAGGGGTATACACGATTCCGTGAGATATAGAGCTCACGTATTTCATTTTACGCATTATGTTTTCTTGTTCCGTTCCCGATCCCGTCGGCATTCCGCTCCCGATTACGTCGATCCCGCAGGTACTCCTCCTCCTACTTCTTCTTCTTCTCTTCTTCTTCTTCTCCTGCTTCTTCTCCTGCTTCTTCTCCTGCTTCTTCTTCTTCTTCTCCTTCTTCTCCTTCTTCTTCCCATGCTTCTTCTTCTTCTTCTCCTTCTTCTCCTTCTTCTTCTCCTTCTTCTCCTTCTTCTTCCCATGCTTCTTCTTCCCATGCTTCTTCTTCTTCTGCTTCTGCTTCTTCTTTCTGCATCATATTAATATCCAATGTATGCCTAAAAACATTGCTAAGTACGGCTACATCTGTATACTTTACATGTTACTAAGTAATCTAATTTTACTTATGATATTTACATTGATAATCCTCCAACATCTCCAACTCAAACAAGTAATGGAGATGAGATTTTCCCCTTGCCCTTGATGGCTTTCCTTCCACAAAACTGAAGGAGGTGGAAGTATAAGTTGTACATGTAATTTTTGTGGTAAGCCTTACAAAAGCTCATACACTCGTGTAATTTTTGTGGTTCCGGCTTCCACATACAAGAACATGTTGAAGAAAGATAAAGATGCTCCAGAGCTTATTGAGCGAAGACTTCAAAAATTTATACCGGTAGCTCCAAGTACTTCAAGTGTAGTTGGAAGTGTAGGGAGTGTTGGTGATAAGCGGAGAAAAAATGATGATCCAAGCGGTAGAGAAAAGAATCCAATTTCTAGTGCATTTAATAATGAGGATAGAGCTCATTTAGATGCTTTAATTGTTATGGCATCTTATTCGGCAGGGTTGTCTTTCAATCTAGCAAGAAATCCTTATTGGAGGGAATCTTGTCCTTTTGCCGCTAGTCATAACCTTGCGGGATACGTACCACCCGGATATAATTCTCTAAGAACCACATTGTTGTTGAAGGAGAATATCGAAATTGAAAAAAGATTAGCTAATCTAACGCTTGATGAACCAAGGTTGGAGCTCTCGATTATTGAAGAAGATGATGAAGTTGATACTATTGGAGAGAATGTTTAATTTTTATACTCGATATTTTGCATGTGAATGTAACAAAACAATACTCTCAATTGATGTAATGATATATTGATGTGAACATGTGATTGATTGTTATTTATGATGTTTGTTTCCTTGAATGTTATTTATAACATTATATGAAATGTCAATTATATTAAAATAATAAAAAACATTTCTCGTATCTTAATTTTTTAAAAAATCACGTTTCTCGTATCTGTTTCGTATCGTATCCCGTATCTTGTTTTCGTCCCCGTGCTACATAGCCAATCATTTTCAGGTTAGACCTACTTTGTACCAGTCCCACGAGTGCTAACCCCCCCCCCACCCCCACCCCCACCCCCACCCCCACCCAAGAATTTTTTCCAAAGCCCGCTTGTCATTCTTCTTCCCTCCAACAATCCCCGGAATTCCATCGATAATGTATTCATCACCGCCTGAACACATAAGTCGTATCTTGGTGTTCTGTTTCTCTATTATTGCATGCTCTGATCATATTTCATTGTATTCAGTTATTATATGTTGTTTTTGTGAAATCTCCTGTCTTGCGGTGTTGAAGCCAAAAACTGGTCTCAACGAGAGTTCGGACCTTAGGGTGTGGCCGACACCTATTTCTCCCAAACCTCGACCCAAGACTAGTCATAAAGAACTGGAAACTGACCCTAAGCCTCAGCTGGGAGGTCCCTCCACTAACCAGGAAGTTCTCTGAGCGCTTCCCCTCCAAAGCCAATTGTTATGCTAGGAGTACCTCAGAAAGCTCTAGAAGGAAAAATGAGAGTATGAGAAAAAAATCTGCCTTCTGAGGTATCTTGTGGGTCTATTTATAGATTTTCAATATCTGTCCTGCAAAAAGAGTAATTTTGCCGCCCTAAAATTACTAAAATGTCTCTGGGCTGGTCTGTCAATAGCCAAACTCCGTTGTTCTGAGAAGCTAAATGCAGACCATGGGTGTTTAGGTAATTTCAGGTCTGGGTCCCATCTGGCGGAAGCTCTTCCAACTGAGCTCTGCGGGAACCCGGCTTGCCCCCGAGCGCAAGCCTTCCCGCCTTTCCCGGGGGGGAACCAAAAGACTGAAGGGGCGTTGAGTGGAGAGGCATCACTCAACGCCGAGGGCCGATGGGCTTCCGCCATCTTGAGCCGCGACCCCCTGATCCTGTACAGGGCGGGAGCCTTCCCGCCCGCCCCGGTTTCGCCATGGCCTGAGCCTAAAATCTGCTCGACGAAAATAACCTTAAGTCGAAGACTCAGCTCGACAAATTGCGTTCGACAAATTACATTCTCAGCTCGACAAATTGAGCTCGACGAACTGGCACTTCTTGACCTCCAGGGCGAGAGCCTTCCCGCTTACTCACGGCGAGAGCCCTCCCGCCCGCTTTCTTACATGATCCAATTGTATGCCCAAAGCTGGCCCAATCTGGGTCCTTGGGGGATATTGGTCCCACCCAACGAATATGGGGTTGTACACAATCCCCGCTCTTTGTGAGCTGCTCTTGCGCTCGGAAAGACACGTCCAACCCCAAATATTCGGTGGGTACATGCTGACCTGGCAAGGAATCTTTCTGCAAACCCCACCTTCGTCCTATAAATACACAGCTGAGTTTGTCTCCAAGGCCATCTCTGTCGTCATTACTCTCTGCTTGAGCCTCTGTTGGGCCATGAAAATGCGTGCCAAAAATGTTGAAAAGCCGCTCTCGGAAGAGCTTCAGGCCCGCCTCGCTGCGGCCCAGGCGCGGGCTCGCGCCAACTGTGTCAAGGTTGTCCCTTGGCTGATGGGCAAGAGGCCCGCCGGCGAGAAGGTGGTGAGGGAGAAGTCAACTGGCGAGAAGCCAGCCGGCGAGAAGCCAGACGGCGAGAAGCCAGACGGCGAGAGCTCCCGCCCAAAGAAGAAGAAGAAAGCCAAGTCATTTAGGCGAGACCTGTTGAAGGAGAACTGAGCCTCGCCTACCCCAACTCCCAACCGTGACGAGATCCCTTCTTCTCTGCTGGAGGTACTTTTCTCGCCTTTCGCCTTTCGCCTTTCGCCTTTCCCATTAGCGTGAACTGTTAAAGAGTTGGAACGTGGTCGCGTACTGAAGTACCACTCTTCTCGCAAGGGACAGTGCCAAGAGATGTCGCCACTTTTTATTGGCGGACACTGAGGCGACTCGCCTCCATAATGAGGATTCGTGGTCTGTTTCGGGGGCTGCACCGCGGGTCTCGGGGGCTGCCCAGCTCAATGCCCCGGCTAATCGCACCGATCTGGCGCCCGATCTCGCCCTCCCTGCTGAAGGGGTTGTCACCGAGCCATCCGCTCCCTCACCGGGATCCCAGCCCCCGGCGAGAGAGGGCGTCTCTGTTCCCCCCTGGGCGAGACCGAGACTCTGGAGCGCAGGACATTTCGTCCGGGCCGGGGCAAGCCGCTCCATCTGCTTTTTGGAAAAAGCTCGGAGGGCCAGCCCGGCCCTTCTCGCCAATCATCGGGGGAGGGTATCCATCGCTCTTCAGGTATGCGAGAACCTCCCAACTTTTCTTTTGCTCCCCTCCCATTCTGACCCAAATCTGTCCTTCAGAGCCGAAGGAACAAGAAGCGGAAGGGTAAGGAGACGAAGAAGAAGAAGAAGACGGGGAAGACTCGCCCCTCCCCTCCGTCGGCGAGATGGAGGACTTTCTCGAGGCCTCCGGAAGCGGCAAGGCGCGGAGGCAGAGGATTGCGGGAGTCCTGTCGAAGCTCGCGCGGCAGCAACGGGCTAACTCCGCAGCGGTGAAGAGGATCCACGAGACGATGGAGCAGCGGCTGGCGATCGTTGAGCGGGCCTGCGCCTACCTCCTTGGCTGTGCGGAATCTCAGGACACGCTTTCTGTCGAAACCTCCCCAGGAAGACACGTCGCGCGGATTCGAGATCAGCTCCGCCTGGCCAACCAGGGGCTGACCACCCTGACGGCCTTCTTCGACCCTCGAGTCCCTCCAAGGTCTGGCAGGCGAGAACTAGGTCGTTGGCGGTGGGTGTCGTACTGAGCCATGAAGGGCTAACCTCTTCTTTACCCATCTTCTCAGCCTACCCTTCTCCTTTGTACCACCTGCCCCTCTCGGCAACAGACAATTATTATTATTAGTATTATAATTTTTTATCATTATTTTTTATCATTATTTTTTATCATTACTGTTCGGGGACTCTCGCCCAGCGAGAGCCCCTTTATATGTGTGTCCTTCATGTCTGTTTTTTGCATGTTCTCTTTGATACTTTGCGAATGTCTGACTCATATGCCTTGTTCAACACTTCTCGCGCGCTGCGACTGTTTATCTTTTCTCTAGCCCTCCCTGGAGGTTCTCGCTTCCTGCAGGTCCAAGGAGAGTTGACGAGGCTGGACGGAAATCGAGGAGTCAAGACGTCCAGATTTGCGGACCCGTTGACCGTTCCCCCGTCGTATTTTTTAAGAAAAAATTCATAATTATTGTATCTTCTATAAATAGGCTAATCCACCTACCTCATAAACTTCTTAGCATTTATTTCTTTCATTCTGAACCTTCGTCCCACTGTCAACTGTTTTTGCCGATCCTTGTAGCACAAAGGCTCTCGCCACACCGACCTTTTTCTCCTCTTTTCTTCCCTTCAAGATGTCGGGCGAGAGTGAAGGCCGCTCCAAGTGCGTGCAGACCTTCCTGGACCACGCCTTCCCACCTGCCGGCTCACGGAGGCGAAATTCCTCACGATCACCCAGACCTTCATCCCGCCGAGGTTTGTTGCGTGGAAGCCTAGGAGCGAAGACAGGGTTAACCTCGCGCCAGAAGGGGAGCTAGCCATCCCCTTGGAGCACTTCGAGGCGGGCTTCCGCCTCCCCCTCTGGCCAGAAGTGTGTCAGGCCCTGCGCTACTATGGGGTAGTGTCGGCCCAGCTGAACCCTAACTCCATCGCCCTCCGGGTGGCTTTTGCCTGCTATATGCGGGCGGAAAGGATCGAGTTCAGTCTGTCAATTTTCCGGAAGCTGTTCAACTTCCGGGCCAAGGGAGGGTCAGTCTTCCTTTCTGGACAGTCGGTGAAGACGGCGGGTCGCGCCAACAAACATCATCACTTTGCGGAAAAGGTTCGTCTTCGTCTCAGGGCCCTTCGGCAACATCCCTCTCGCGCTCATTCAATATGACGACGCAACCTATAAGCCTCCCGCTCTCGGGGAGCGAGAGGGCGCCCTTGTCGAGTTCTTTGGCTCGAAAGCCTTTGACGTCCCCTTCCTTCGGCGAGACCTGGATTCCCTCCAACCGGTACCTCCTGGCGAAGGTAATTTTCTGGACTAGACTTGCAACCTTTCGTTTTGAGAGATGGGGTTAACTAACTATGGGACTCGCAGGTGAGCGAGACATTCCCCTCCATCAACCCTTCGACGAGGCGAGGGTACTCGCCGACCCCTTGGCCCTCGCCAAGTCCGCTGTCGCCGCTTGTCGGTAGGAACCGAGATCCTCTTCCGCACCAAGTGCTCAGAAGCGGAAGTTGAGCTCCCACTCTGCCCCTCCACTCAAAAAATCAAAGTCGTCAGCCGCGGACAAGGGTAAATCTGTCGCACCGGCTTCCGCTGAGATCCCCGCCGAGAACCCTTATGTTGCGGGCGAGACGGGTGCCGCCCGGACGGCCGCAGAGGCCCCCGCCGAGACCTCTTTAGTTACAGGCGAGAGGGGTGCTTCCCAGCCCGCCACCGAGACCCCTGTCGAGTCCTCTTGCAAGCTGGTACCGAAAGGGCATCGGATTTCAACTTCGGCGAGAAGTACAAGGACGCGGAGGGTCAGCCCTTGATCCAGTGGGATCATACCACCAAACGCATCACGCTTTCCACACTTCTCCCCTCCTGGAGGGAAAGGGACTCAAGCTTCGGCGATGCCTTCGCGCTGGGCCACGGCCTCTACGGTCGGGAGGACGCTGACACGTTCGACCGGACGACAACCCGGGACCTCGTCCTTGACGCCTCCCAGGCCCAGCTTCGCGCGGTCCAGCTCTCGCACATGGCTGGGCGCCGCACCCATGGCTTCGATCCCCACACCCTCATGGATCACCCTGATCCCTCCCCGGGCCTCCACGTCCACCCGGTCTTCGCATTTATCCTCTCCTCCTGACAGAACTTCCTTAATCCTCACGGGGGGCTGCTGTTGGACCTGCCCCCTGACCGTCCTCATCTCCAGAAATTCCGGGCAGGTGGCCGTTGCATGACCCACCTCCCGGTGAAAGTCACAGAAGGGCCATGTCACCCTGCCTTCTCTCCTCCTCGCTCCTCCCCGAGCTCCTCTCCTTCCTCCTCTTCCCCTCACTAACTCCATTGCTTCCTGCTGCGGCGGGAGGGGGACCCTCTGTCCCTGCCTCCAGGACGGCTGGTTGAACCTCCTTTGCTCGCGGTGGTTGTCCCTACCTTGGAAACCACCACCCTGTCCCTGAGGGTGACCTTCCTGAGGCCTCCAGCCCAACCTGTTGTTCGGCTCCCGCGGCCCCCAACCTTGCTGCTGCCCCTGCCCCTGCCCTCGGGGTTCCTCTCTTCTTCTCTCCTCCCTCTGCTCTCTCTGCCTCCCTACTCCTGATTCCTTCCCATCAACCTCCGCCAACTTGGCCAACCTCCCGGCAAACGCCGGATTGGCCGCCTCGATCTCGATTTCCTTCGCCGCCCTCTCCATCAGCTTCTCGATGGAGAGTGGGGGAACTCTCTTCAGCTCCATGCTAAAGAAGCTGGACCTCAACCCCAGGGTGAAGGCAAGCATCACCGTGTACCCCGGCATCTCCTGAACCTGCAGAATCTCCTCCTGGAACCTATCAACATAGCGTCTCAGCGTCCCCTCCGGCTTCTGCTTGATGGCAAACAAGCACTCTGCCTCCTTCTTCCTCTTCTTGGACATTGAGAACCTCAGCAAGAACCCGCGTCACAGATCTTTGAAGCAATAAATCGAACTTGCAGGCAACTGGTGGAACCAATCTCTGGCCTTCTCCTTCAGAGTGATGGCGAAAAGCCTACACTTGAAGGCATCCGACATTTGCCTTATGGAGACGGAGTCTTCGAACCACTGCACATGTTGCGTGGGGTCGTCCCTCCCCGTATAGTAGATCATGTCTGGCTCCCGGAACCCCTCCGGAACCGGAGCTGAGATGATGAGCTCACCGAAGGGGCTCCCGCCCTCTACCTGTCGAGAGGGCTCGTCACGCGACCTCGGCTCGCTCGCCCTGTCCGCACTAGTCTGTCCCGGGAACAGTTCCCGCCTGTGGACATCCCTTTTCGCCGCCTCTGCCGGAACCTCCTTCCCGAGGAACTGTCCCGGAACGTTCTCGCCCCATGACGGAGCAGCCGCCACCGGGACCTGAGGAGTCTCCCACTCGCCTCTTGCCGAGAAGGCCAAGTGAATGGTCTGCAAGACTTCTCGCCTAAAGTCCTCCAACATCCACAACGTCACCCCACTTCCCCAAGAGGGAGAACCTCCCGAGCCAGCTCCTTCTCCTTCACCTCCAGCCATGAGATTTGACTTGAGATTTTCTTATACCATCCACGGTCCACGCTCACCGCACCAGAAATGTTGAAGCCAAAAACTGGCCTCAACGAGAGTTCGGACCTTGGGGTGTGGCCGACACCTATTTCTCACAAACTTCGACCCAAGACTAGCCACAAAAAACTGGAAACTGACCCTAAGCCTCAGCTGGGAGGTCCCTCCACTAACCTGGAAGTTCTCTGAGTGCTTCCCCTTCAAAGCCAATTGCTGTGCTAGGAGTACCTCAGAAAGCTATAGAAGGCAAAATGAGAGTATGAGGAAAAAATCTGCCTTTGAGGTATCATGTGGGTCTATTTATAGATTTTCAATATCTGGTCTGCAAAAAGCATAATTTTGCCACCCTAAAATTACTAAAATGCCTCTGGACTGCTCTGTCAATAGTCAAACTCCGTTGTTCTGAGAAGCTAAATGCAGACCCGGGGTGTTTAGGTAATTTAAGGTCTGGGTCTCATCTGGCGGAAGCTCTTCCTGCTGAGCTCTGCGGGAACCCGGCTTGACACGAGCGCAAGCCTTCCCGCCTTTCTTGGGCGGGAACCAAAAGACTGAAGAGACGTTGAGTGGAGAGACATCACTCAACGCCGAGGGCCGATGGGCTTCCGCCATCTTAAGGCGCGACCCCCTGATCCTGTCCAGGGCGGGAGCCTTCCCGCCCGCCCTGGTTTCGCCATGGCCTGAGCCTAAAATCTGCTCGACGAAAATAACCTTAAGTCGAAAGCTCAGCTCGACAAATTGCGTTCGACGAATTACGTTCCCAGCTCGACAAATTGAGCTCGACGAACTGGCGCTTCTTGACCTCCAGGGCGAGAGCCTTCCCGCCTACTCACGGCGAGAGCCCTCCCGCCCGCTTTCTTACTTGATCCAATTGTATGCCCAAAGCTGGCCCAATCTGGGTCCTTGGGGGATCTTGGTCCCACCCAGCGAATATGGAGTTGTACATGCGGGATTTATTCATTGCGCACTAGAGATACTTACAACCCTATAGCATGTGAATTATTGTGTGCTCTTCAATTCAACTTCTGTGAATGGATGTGCTCTTGAATAGGGTTTATTTCAATCAATTTATTACTGTTATTTTAATTTGATTGTTTTAGTTGCATTTGCGTCTAAATTAGGACTTTTGGTAGTTACACTACATTCCACTTAAGATTGCATCTTAGAACATCCACTTTCCCAACCTACCCCTACAACACCGCCCCTTGCAGAATCTTTCCCTCATTTTGCCTCACCACCTCCCTCAACAACCCCGCTTAAGATGTTGTGAAAGGGCGCCAACCCTTGTTCCACCATAGGTCGACAGAGGGGATCAATGGGCAACAATCAACCTAGACACCCAGCTCAGTTTTCCTCGGCCACACCCCACCCAATAACTCAATCCTTCACACTGGCATGTGATAATATGCTTCAAATATGTTAGCAAAACAAAAGTCGATTCCACATCAATTTTTAACAAAGAAAATATTTATCTTCACTAAAGATATAGTTTTGAAAATACGACCTGACATGTACCCTTTTGTTATGGATAGCATGGTCCAAGTGTAAGGCGGCTTCTTTTTTGGGTAACTTAAAAACCTATAACTAATTAACTTACATTTTAGAGTACAAAATAGAGGCTACTTCTTTGCCAAATCATCAATTGATTATAGTAAAACTGATTAAACTACGCATACATGTCCATGAGGTCGTTTGTTACGGTTGCGCATGCCGACGAGACACGCGCACGCCGACGAGACGTCGTGGCGAACCCACACACAGAGGGAGACGATGACGGGCCCGTCTAGAAGAGAGACCGAATACGCGTCTATGGCATGTTTATCTTATTTGCATTTTGTTATGTTGTACGCTTTATTTTGGCACCGTCCCTTCGTTATCCGCATCTCGCGCCTATAAGAGGTTGTGTTGTACTTTTTAAAAATTATCTTTTAGATGTAAGAGATTTAGGGTTGCTCCTCTCGATCCCTCCTCCTTCTCCCACACCACCGTCGCCCCCCCCCCCCTGCCAGATTGCTCTCCGAGAACATATCATTTGGTTCGACCTGCCGGAGCCGCCCGAGATTCAGCCGCCGGTAACAACTATCGCTATCGTGTCTCATCCGCACATCGTTGCACCCCGAACCAGATCCGGCGTGGTTGCGTCCTTGCATCTCGTTCGCGAATCATTTTGCGCCTTCGCATCCTGTTTCGCCCGTCCAACGACAGTATCATTGCACTCCAGCTCTGATCTGCCCCGTCCAGCGACAGTACGCCTCGACCCGCCAGTCCAGCGCAGATTCCAGCTGTTTCGCCGTTAAAAGGTAGTTGGTGCCCATAGCCTCCGTCGATCCAACCAGTTCAGCGCCCTACGCCTCGATCTAACCGGTCAAGTGCCCTCTGCCTCCGCCGATCCTAGCCCGATCTGCCCTTTCGAGACACCATCCGACGACTCCACCCCCATGGCTCCCAACATTCGCTCCTCTGGTGACCCCCTCCAGATACCGTCTTTGACTCTCTTAGCCGCCGCGTAGAGGCACAAGATCAACTTGTCGCCTCCATTAACACCTCTACGCACGCCTCCCTCCTCGCCCTCCACTCCAAGATTGACTCGCTTCAGGATTTCGCCGCTGCAATTTTTGCCGCATCCGGCTCTGGCTCACCCGCGGACAACGATTCTCACCTCGGCACCACGCCGCCCATTCCCTCCGGGACCACTCCGCCCATTCCGAGCCAGTACGCCCGCTCCCTCGACATTCCCTCTTTGGTCGGCGTTGACCCGATGGGTTAGAAAGCCAAAGCGGAGCAAAATTTCAACCTCAACCACACTGGAACACGACAAGGTGTCTACGGCTGTGGTTGGCCTGGACGGCGCCCTCCACTGGGCTCGATGGCTCTGCCAATCCAACTCGTACCTCTCCTGGTCCGAGCTCAAGCAGGAGATGATTCGGCGATATGACACTCACTACTCCGACTCCTCCTCTATCGAGCGTCTTTGCAGCATCCGCCGGACAGCCAGCCTGGACGACTATATTAATGAGTTCGTCGCTCTGGTCTTCCACGTCCCTGGGATACCTCTCAATCATTACCTGGGCTTTTTCATGCAAGGTCTACTGTCACATACCTGCTCTGGTCTCCACACGCACCACCCTCGCACAGTCTTCGACGCCCTAGACTTGTTGCGTCTAGTGGAATCCGACCTCTCCCCTGGCCACCTGCTCCTGCGGCCTACCACCATCAGTCTCAGCCGCCTTGGCAACCACAAGCCACGGCTCCTCCACAGCGACCGCCGCCTTGGGGAAACAAGCCGAGCAACCCACTGGCCCCTCAGCACCTCTTGAACAATGATTAAAATGAGCTTGGCAACAAGGGTCTATGTTTTTGGTGTCGCCAACCCTACTCCAACCATGAGTGCTCAGTGAAGGAGTTCAACGCCAACATCGGCGACGTCGACCCTGAGGATACTCTAGCCGACTTCGAGACCCTGGAGCTCTCAGCGGAGGATAACCATGTCGACCCCACCATAGCTACGTTCCACCGCTGTACAACCTCGTACCCGGCCGAGTGGGATCCTCCCCAAGTGGAGGGCTCGGGGCATGCTATAATCGACGTTTTGGTGCAGTCTCGTTCGAGCATGCGAGCACTCGTGCACGCGTGCGGAGGTTTTGTGTGTGTAGGCTTTTTACAAATGTTCGATTAATATTATAACATATTAATATTATATTATATTTATAATATATTAATATTATATTATATTTATAATATAATATATATTATCTACATATGGCACATGGGGGGAAGAAAAAAGGCAATTAAGAAGAGAGATAGAAGGGGGAGGATGGGCTCAGGACAGGGGGGTACAACAAATCAACGGGAAAAGATAAAAAAAGGATAGAAGTGGTAGGGGAGGGCGGGGGTATAGGGGAGGTAAAGAAAAAAGCAAAAAAGGAAGAAGGAGAGAAGCGGGAGATCGGGATTTATCTCCTGCAGAGATCCGCCGCCCTCGCTTCGGGCTCTTCCCGCCACCCTTGCTCCGGCCTCCGGCCTCCGCCCTTGCTCCGGCCTTCGCCCTCGCTCCGGCCGCCGCCCTCGCTCCGGGCTCTTCTCGCCACCCTTGCTCCGGCCTCCGGCCTCCGGCCTCCGACCTCGCTCTGGCCTCCGGCCTCCGCCCTCGCTCCGGCCTCTTCCGGTCGACGTCACTCCTTCCTTGTCGCAAACGAAGCTTCTTAACCTCACGAACAGTCGGCACCATTACCCATCCTCACCCAGGGTTTTTCCATCGTCAGTGACCCGCCCTTCTGCTCAATACCCGAATACTCTTGTCATGGATCCTGATCTGAGCGAACCACACTCCATGGGCACGACTATTATCGGTGTTACCTACGACGGCGGCGTCATCCTCAGCGCCGATTCCAGGACCAGTACAGGGATGAAAAAAGAAAAGAGAGCAAGCAAAGTGGGGGGGATCGGGATTTATCTCCAAGCAGAGATCCGCCGCATGCAGCAAGATCGGTCGGGAGCTCCTCCCCCGACACCGCCGTCGAAACACGCGTCAAGGGTAACGAAGTTTCTTCTTGTGCAGGTGAAGCCCTCAATTTTCATATTTGCATGGAAGCCCCTCTCCACCAACGGGTGGGGGAAGGGAGCTCTCCGACGGGTTGACGTGTACGTCCCTGCAATTAACTGCATTAGCACCCGGAAGCGTGAGTACGAGTTTAGGCATGATGTGTGAAACCCATCCGGACGTGTGAGCTGGATTGGTGATGTTCTGGGGTTCCCGGAGAAGACTTCGAGGAAGTTATATATTATCTATTTGCAGGGAATGCGCATCATAGCCCCGAAAAAGGGGTGTGTGCAATATATTTGGCCAGCTTATGTTAGCCCACTGGTGTTTAGCTGACCGCCGCTTGTCGAGACGTTGGCGTACAGGTGTTGCAGTACCAAGCGGAGAGTAGCGGGCTTAAGCCCAAGCTTTTGTCGGCCCTCAAAGGCCTATTTTTGCTTATATTGCCGGTCTGCGTGCCGAAGTATGGAATTCATATTCTTGTAATTATTTATAATATCTGTGTTGCTCTGTGTATGCGTAGTTTACTTATTCTTCGTATTAGGCGGGCGGTGTTCTCGTGAACCGCTCGCCCCGTGGGGGCCCCGAGGTATAGTTGTCGGGAAGCCCCTGATGGCCTGTTGACAGTCTTTTAGAATAGCGGAATTACGCTGTTAGTGGCCCAATTTGGGCAGTGTGTCGTGGAATTGCTCGGCGAGATTGCGTCATTAGTAGGGCGGGTGAGGAGCATTTTGCATAGACTCAAGGAGACACATCTGGATAGGAGAGAGTTGGTCTTGAGATCCTCCTTAGATGTTCTGGTCGGCCGAGAGTGCCCTCCGAAGGTGTCTTAGCTCAGTCCTTGGCTTGGGAGGGGAAGAGTTTGTTAGTCTTCCGGATATGCGGTGGGTCCTCCACGTTGATACCTTGGGTATGTCCCTTGTGTTCCTAATCTTGTGCCTGGATCGTTCGCTTGAGGGTAGTAGGTGCGAGGGCACCCCTCTTTTGGGACCCCGAACTCCACAGAGGTCATTTTTGGCTTCAACAACCGCCTGGAGTTATCTTGTGCCTCGGTGGGTGGGATCTCCGGCCAACAGACTATGCAACTCTCGGGCACACTACAGGATCGCCCGATCATCGTCATGGTGGACAGCGGCGCAAGTCACAACCTCATCTTTGAGCACCTGGTGCCGCAGCTCCGTCTTCCCTCAGTTCACTCCCCGGATTTTGTGGCTGCCCGGGAGATGGGCGACGCCGACCGACTCAGGGCCATGTATTATCGTGTCTCTCTTTGTGGGGTCCTGTGTGGTGACTGCGGACTTCTACACATTCAGCCTAGGTGGTCCTGTGTCGTGACTGCGGACTTCTACACATTCAGCCTAGGTGGTATTGATGATATTTTGGGGGTGGCTTGGCTTCGCACGCTCAGTAATGTATGTGTCAATTGGGCGTTTACGACCATGCAATTCCTTCACGGAGGGCAGCCATGTCATCTCGATGATGACTCTGCTCTCCAATTTCCCTCTGCACAATCCAGCAGACCACGGACGTCGGTCTCTCCACGGGGTTGGGGCCTCTCTCGGGCTTGTCTGGTGTGCCTTTCCCTTTCTTGATGGATCTCCCAGAGCTTTCCAATGCGCTCACCGACATCATTCAGCCTCCGACAAGATTGCCACCAGCCCGACCAACCAACAGTGCAAATTCCCTCGAGCCTAGGACCGCCACAGTCTCGGCGCAGCCGTTCCGTTCTGACCATGGGCGGAAGGATGAGCTCGAGCCTCTGGTACAAGGGATGCTGATGGGGGGCCTTACCCGTCTTGGTGCAAACCCAATTACTAGCCTAATTCTTCGGGTCTGGAAGAAAGACGACAGTTGGCGTCGTACTACCCAACCGAGCTACTTGATCACCGCTACCACCATCAGGGGGACACTGGCTCATAGGAGGTTCTTATTGTGGGGTTTTACCATCTGGAGTCTGAAGCTACGTGGCTGCCTCAAGATCAATTCTACCGCTAGTCCTCCGACAACTGACTTGGGGACAAAGCATATTTTCCATATGGTGGCATTGTTACGATCGCGCATGCCGACGAGACACACGCATGCCGACGAGATGTCGTGGCGAGTCCACATGCGGAGGAAGACGATGACGGGCTCGTCTGGGAGAGGAGAGACTGAAGACGTGTCTATGGAATGATTATCTTATTGTATTATGTTATGTTGTACGCTTTATTTTGACATCATCCCTTCATTATCGGCACCCCACGTCTATAAGGGGTTGTGTTGTACTTTTTTTCATTATCTTTTAGATGTATGAGATTTAGGGTTGCTCCCTAACTTTTCTTCTTGATCCCTCCTCCTTCTCCCTCACCACTGTCAGCCCTCCCCCTTGTGGCCTCGTCAGATTCCTCTTCGAGAATGTATCATCATTCAAGGGTAAAAAGGTCAAAAGATAATGAGATATGTTTCAAATTCAAATACGAAGCACCGGTTCATTGAAACATTTATCTTTTATGATATAATGGAATATAGTCCTTTGAAGAGCCTTAACTTATTCTAAAAAGGATAAATAAGACCATGAATAAAATAAGAAACAAAATGGTAAAGTTTGTGTCTTAACTATTGAGATCTTAAAACAGAAAGAGAGAGATGTTAAAATAAGTTGTCACTAAATTCACAATGGAAAACAGGCTTACATTGCCATCTGGAGAAGAATCATGAGATGAATCCAGATTGCAAATGATTTTGACATCATCATTATTTTCGTCAATCAACTCAGAGTTGCAATCACATGTGTTCGCGTCCATAATAAGGCTGTGGGAATCTCCATTGGAAATCTCCTGTTGTTTATCTACAGGGCTCAAAATCTAAATGAAAAAAAAGCTTTAGGAATCCACTTCAAAAGCAAGTACAAAAGCCTCGATAACAAGCACTATAAGGTTTGAAGTTAAGTTACATGTTTTGCATTATTTCTTTTTGACAATGTAAGATAATGATCACATCCACCACTACAACTAGATAACTCAAGCTCAGAAACACTACTGCTCTCAGGCACAAGGTGCTTAGGATAAGTACTGCACGCCTTAGTATTCTGAGAAGCTTTTGTGCTGAGATGACTATCAGGATGACTTTCCAAATCACCGTCCCCAACAATATCAATATCTTGACACATGTTAAAGGGAGGATCAAATGCCTGCAAAAAAAATTATGGTAATGATTACAAAATATCAACCTTAGTCCCTAGTGAAACTAAGAACAAACAGACTCACTTGATTCAAAAGTAAGAGAAAACAACAAGAGAATAAAATTGACTGTTGTTAGCATCGTAGTGCACAGTCACAGAACATAAGCCAAAGAACAGAACAAAAACTTACCTGGAGCATGTTCATGATGAAAATCGAATTTTCAGATATACACCTGCAAATTAACCTTAGTGTTTAGCATATACATATGTTAAGGTTTTCCAACAAATTGGAGAAATGTTGACAACTATAAGAGCACAAATTGACAAGAAGTTGGGCATCTAGTATAAATCCCAGTGACTGTTGAACTAAAAGTTTGTTACCAAACTTCACAGTCATTAAGAAGCTTAATTTATCAACTCTACAAAAAAGGTAAATACGCACATGTTGCCAATTCATTGATGTAAATTAGTCGTTCTTAGATATCTAAGTAGAAATATCCCATTAATCAAGAATAGGCACAATTCTAATGAAATATAGCAGATGTTAAAAATCATTTTAAGATTAAATGTTAGTGTAAGGGGTAAACACGTAATTTTGGGTCTCTCTTGGATTATATAAGGATAACCTTGTAAGATAATTTATTAAATTTCCAATTGACTCTTTCTTGCATGGTATCAGCCGTTCTCGTGGTTGACTCGACATTTTCATCCTCCTGCTGACCTATTACAAGCTCAAGCATACCTCTTTGTAGTTATGTTACATTAGACGTATTTCTCAAATACTGTAGTAAATGCTCCCGTAGCCAACATTTTTGTTGAACTTTCTAGATACATTGTCAACACTCCAACATGTAGCCACTACGATAGCAAAAAATCTTCATCACTCCAGATGCTACCATAAAGACCTTTGTTGAGATAGTCAATGTAACAAACCTCTTTGGCGCTTCTCTGCTTGCTGGTTACTTGATATATATGCTTCAGCCACATTCCTCATTTTATGTGTTTTGTTCCTCGTCTAAACACAATTTCACCTTTTTTCCATTTCAGGAGTGGGGCACGTCTCCTCATGTTTTTAGGAACCGAGCACCAGCATACCAGACTCCGCTAGACGGGCTCAGGCAGAGGCAGATCGAAGACCAGTTGAAGACGTGGCTCGTCCACGGGTTAGCATAAGTTTATTCCGTGTACTTTTCTTAGATATTTGTAATGTAATAATGTAGACAGTGTATATTTTGTATATTAATGAAATGTGATGTTATGTTTTCACTGGTACAATTTTTTTATTATCCTGTTACGTATAATTATGTGAAAAACCCACTCAGAAAGATGAATTTAAATTGTGGCGGTTTTGGGCCGTTACAGATCATGCCAAGCAATATAAATGCTACTTATGAATCCAGATTGGCAGCTCATTCCCATAATAGATATGAAAACCACGCCAACTATTAAGCTGATTCTTATTCATGATTTAAATTGTCTTAATTAGTCCAAGATGTTTTTTGCACCGGGCAGCGCTTTTTTATCCAGGATGTTTTTTCTTTGCCCTTTAGAGTCACTTTTATATGGAGAAACTCATGGTATTAAACATGCACCTCTTATAACTGCATGTCAATTGATAAATAGGAGTAAGAGTTAAATGGGAGCACGAGAACTCATTGACTTTTTCAAGGCTTGTTAATTTGATGAACCCATCCATTCATAATATGTTTTACCTGATTGCATACGAAATTTTGACTAAGTGATCATATACTTGAGTGATAGGAACTCTGACAAAGATCTACCGACTATATAGTAAAATTTCCATATTAACTCAAGTGGACAAGATTATTTCCCAATATCACTTTGAATTGTGCCACTTGTTTCAAGAATGAATTGTTTAAATACTCTTACCCTCCAATGTACTGAAATTGCAGATGATCTTCAAAAACAGAAGGAATTTGATTGAGTTTATCAGTTCATCCATGAATTAAATTGTCAGTTTGATAAAATTACAGTCCATATTTGGGAATCGGTTAATATACCATCTTTAAATGAAACATTTTTGTTGTTCAACATGAATCAGCTAGTAATCAGTTTTTGTTAAAGAGGTACTTCTCCTCCCTTATCTCTTATCATTTGGTATCCCTGAATGTGGGGAGAGCTCTTATCCACGGACGTGGAAGTCATGGCCTTATCATCCTTCAATGATGAGCATGTACCCCTTCCATCCTCTGGTTCTTCCTCTCAGATTTGCTAAGTTTGTTGCTCAAGCTCTCAAGTCTCAAGTCAATGTTTTGATGAATATCGGGTCCATAAATCATGCTTTGGTGATGGCTATTCATATCCATTTGAACTTCAGTTGATGTTGTAAGAATTTTGCTCCATCCTTACTTGTTTGTGGATTATTCATATATCATTTGTTGCTTTCAAATTATTGCTAGACAGGTTTTGTGCATAGTTGGGAATGATTTTTGTGCTTTTTACGACAACAACACTCAAGTTTTAATCCCACCATAGTGGAGTAGGCTATATGGATTCTTTGTAGTCATTGTGTCCTCTCTTTAGTCATAATTTCACTAATGTCTAACTACATCATGTCTTTCCTTATAGTTTCATTACAAGTCTTTTTTGGTCGGCCCATCCCCCATTTAACATGTCTAGTAGCTAAACTCCTACAACGCCTAACAGGTGCCTCTTGTTAGAGAAAGTCATGTAAAAGTCCATTACTTTGGCCCATGTTTATGGCCCTCTTGTTCTTTTGTATTAATCTCACATCTTAGGATTGGGATTTTTCTTCTCTTTCCTACTATAAATATGTACAAATACATGTTGTAAAGGAGATTTTTTGGAGTAATAAAAATTTCTCTTCATTTTTCCACATTTCTCTACATGGTATCAGAGTCAATTCGGTCCTGATTTGTTTCTCTTGCTTCAAGTCCTTACCCGCAGCCGTTGGTGGTTTTTTTCTTCTTTCTTGTGTGTGATTTGCTGCTCCTAGCCGCAACTGCTTGTGCGGGTTGCTGGGAATCCCTCCGCCCGCTTCTGCCCTCCTCCCCTCTCTTTTTTATAAGTTTTTTGGTTGGGTCCCACTTCTTCTTTCTCCATGGCCTACGAATACTTGTTGCGGTCTGCGATTGATAACCGCTGCTCTACTCACTACTCTTCCGCCAATCGCAAGTTGTCGCCTGTCCGCCACAGCTCTACTCTTCTTCAGGCCGCTGCTCTACAGGTCGTTGATTGCCCCCTGCTCGCAGCTTGTTGTATGCTGCTTCTTTTGGCCACCGCAGAAGCTTCTTGTCCACAGCCTCAGGTCGCCGGTTCTCTTGTCCAACCCGTTGCTTCAGTCGGGTGACTTGCTTGCTGCTTCAGGTCGCCTGTTTCTTCTTGTTGCCTGGTCGCTACATCCTTCTTGTTTTTGCTGGTGTGTGCTCTGCCGTGTTGCTAGTTCTCTAGCCGCGTGACTTGCTCGTTGTGCACTTGTCGCTTCATCGATGCTCCCTGACCGTCCGCCCAGGCCGCCAGATCGCTTCACGCGGCTTTGTTCCCAGACTGCCCGCTTGCTTCGTGCGGCTTTGCTCCCAGGTCACTGCTCGACTCACTGTTCTAGTCGCCTGTCAGGTAGCTGCTCAGATCGCTCAGCTCTTATGTCATTGTCACTAGTGTTGCTCGTCGGAGCCTGTCTTGATCCCAGACCGCTTTGCTCTAATCGCCAGAGCCTTTGTTTCTTGATAGCCAGTCCGCCTATTTTGATTGGTTGGTTCGCCTCTTGGCCAATTTGCCAATTCCTGGAGCAGATTTTTTTCATGGATTCGACTGTGGCTTCCTACCTTCCTACTCGTGTTGTTGCTGCTCCTCTTGAACTTCGTGATGAACTTTGGATCATCACCATCTCTCTCCGTGGGAAGCAAAACTTTGTTGAGTGGGTGCACTCAGTTCGTCGTGTTCTGCAAACAAAAGGCCTTCTTTGTCACCTGGCAAGGGCTCCTACCACTGCTCCCACAGAGGAGTGGATCTGTGATGATGGTTGTGTCCAATCATGGATTCTCAATTCCCCGAACACCTAGCCATATAAGATGGCCATGTATCATGAGATAGTTCATGCTATGTGGGCGGATCTTCACTCCCTCTATTATGTCAAGGACATCCTCCAGCACTTGTTCAACATAATTACCGACCTTCAAACTCTTGACCTCGGGGACACTGATGAATTGACTTCCTTTGTTGATCGGGCCAATACTCTAGTTGAGGCATAGATACAGCACCAGCCTTCCACCACGGATTTGGTTGCGCAACGGGGGCAAAAAGAGGCGGTTGGAATTGCCATAATGATGGTTCGTGTTCCACCCCACCTTCACAGTGTTTGGACACAGATTCTGTCCTCAGTCATTACTCCCTCTGTGTCGGACGTTTACTCCCCCCCCCCCCGCCCAGATGCTCGTGCAAATCTAACTCTGGCTCTCCTCCAGCAGCCCATATCTACTCTTGCTCCTTCCGCTCGTGGTCCACCGGCTCGTGGAGGTCTCCATTCTCGGGTACGGGGACGTGTTGGCCGAACCCTCTTTAAATGTTCTCATTGCGGCCGGGATGGTCACCTTGATGCCACATGTTATCGCAAGCATGGTCTGCCTCCTCACCTCACTGTTTCCGCTACTACAGATCCTCACTCCGCCACAATTCATGACATTGATGCTTTGGGTGCCCAGCTCTAACAGTTACAAGGGATGGTTAGTCATCCCTCTGGATCCGTGCTGTCGATTTCCAATGAAGGTATATCTTGTCTCTCCCAAAGGTCTCATTGGATTGTGCACTCGGGTGTCACGCATCACATCTCTCCACAAAAACCGCCTCAATACTTGGACTCTGCCTATCCCAAGTTTATTATTGTGGCCAATGGTGACACCACCCCGGTTTCTGGCGCTGCTCATATGTCTCTCACTCTAACTCTCTCTCTTTATCTTCGGTGCTTCATGTTTCGGGATCCCCTTTAACCTACTTTTTGTTAGCCGTTTTATTCAGGACCTTGATTGTTGTGTCATCTTCTCACGCTCCTCCTTTGTTGTGCAGGATCGACAAACTCTGAATATACTTGGTACGGGGCGGCTGTCTAATGGGATGTGTTTTCTGGATGTTCCACCTATTGTTCTTTCCATCGTTTCTTCTTTTGCTTGGCAACGTCGTCTTGGGCATGCTACTCTCGAGATTCTCAAGAAAGCTCTTCCAGATATTCCTCTTCATGAGTTTACTTGTGAATCTTGTATCTTTAGCAAACAGCATCGTGTCACTTTTAATTCTCCATGTACTCGGAGCGATGCTCCTTTTTGTTTAGTGCATTTTGATATTTGGGGATCATATAAGATCCCTCGAGTTTATGGTTATCGTTATTTTGTGTCTTTTATTGATGATTACTCGCGTGTTACCTGATTGTATTTACATCGCGATCGTGTCGAACTCCACTCTATCTTTTGTGCATTTCTTACGGAGACTCGCACTCAGTTTTCCACTTGCTTGAAAGTTCTTCGCACCGATAATGCGCGTGAATATACCAGTCGTACCTTCTCTAATTAGTGTACAAAGTATGGCATTATCCATCAGACTTCGTGCGCGTATACTCCTCAACAAAATGGGGTGGCAGAGCGAAAAATCGTCACCTTCTTGATATCGTCTGATCTCTCATGTTTCAAATACAGATTCCTCCACTACATTGGAAATTTAATGTTTCTACTGTCTGTCAACTCATCAATCGCATGTTCTCGTCCATCCTCAACTTCGCGGCCCCGTTTACTCTTCTTTTCCCTTTAAAGGTTCCCTTTCTCTTTCACGCCTCGTGTTTTTGGATGTACATGTTTATGTCCATAACCTTGGTCCGCCTACTAACAAATTTGCTACTCATGCTACAAAATTTATGTTTGTTGGATACTCTCGCACTCAGAAAGGTTATGTAAGCTACTCTCCTATCGATAAAATGGTCGTTTTGGTTGATGTCACCTTTCTTGAGAACCAACCGTTTCACTCCTCCCCTGCAGCTCTTCTTCTTCCTCCACCACCTCGGCTTACGGTTCCAATCACGTCTCTGCTTCCACCCCTCCTTCCCACACCTACCACCACACCTGTCCTACCCAAATCGGCCCTTCATGTATACACTCGTCGTCGCTCTCCAAAATCGGATGCCCTACAATAGCTTTCATCTACTGGTGTGTTCTCGCAACCTGTTGATCTGGCATCAACCTCTACAGATCATCCCTTGGAAAATTATGTATCCTTACATCGTCTCACCCCACCTCTTCTCAAATTTGCGCTCTTTCTCTCTCCTTCATTTCTATACCTAACTCTTTACAGGAAGCTCTGCAGCATCCGGGGTGGCGTGCAATCATGGGTGAGTAAATGACTGCTCTTTGGGCCAATTGGACTTAAGATCTTGTTCATCTCTCTCCGGGACAAACTTGTGTTGGTTGTAAGTTGTTATTTGCAATCAAACATGCTCTAGACGAAATAGTTGAACGGCTAAAAGTCCGGCTCATGGCTCGCGGGTTCACTCGGCAACAAGGCCTCGACTATGATGAAACTTTCTCACCAGTCGCCAAGTTAAATACAGTTCGGATCCTGATCTCCTTGGTTGTTCATTATCAATGGCCCTTACACAAGTTGGACATAAAGAATGTTTTTTTAAATGATGGTCTTCTCGAAACAATTTACACGCATCAACCTCTCGGGTTTGAGACCGCGGGGGAATCTTGTGTCTAACATCTCAAAAAATCTATTTATTGCCTCAAACAATCTCCTCAAACTTGGTTTGACAAGTTTAGCAAGGTTGTTCGTGACGTTAAATTTATGTGAAGCTCGACTAACTTCTCATTGTTTACTCGTCATCGACCAACCGGTACCATCATTAATATATGTTGATGATATTTTGATTACTGGTAATGATTCTACGGGGATTCAACAAATCAAACAGCACTTAAACTGTGTGTTTCAAACTAAAGCTCTGGAAAATATTCGATATTTTCTAGGACTAGAGAGAGTCAGACAACCTGATAGTCTTGTTTTATCACAACGAAAAAACTGTCTTGACCTTCTTCAGGATGCAGGCTATTCATGATGCAAACCTGCTGACACCCCTATGGAGGTCCATGACAATCTCTGCGCTCATGAAACTGGCTCTGATCCTCTACTTATGAATCTAAAGTATTATCGGCGTCTTGTTGAAAAGTTGATATATCTAACGGTTACAAGACCTGATATCTCGTTTGTTGTTAGAGTTGTCAGTCGGTTTATGCATACTCCGCAGACCTCTCATCTCCAGGCTGTCGAGCGCATTCTCAGATACTTGAAGACTACTCCCGGACAAGGGTTTGTGGACAAACCATCCTCTTCTATATCTCTGGTTGCATATTCTGATACTAACTATGGGGTTCTCTTGATGATCGACGATACACAACTGATTTCTGTACGTATTTTGGAGGGAATCTTATTACCTGACGTAGCAAAAAGCAGTCAGTTGTTGCTCGCTCATCAGCTGAAGCTGAGTATCGTGCGATGGCGGCGGTTGTGTCGGAATTCACCTGGCTAGAAAGTCTCCTTGGGAATTTGGGAGTCACACTGTCCACACCAGCTACCATATTTTGTGACAGTCAAGTTGTTATACATATTGTCAAGAATCTCGTATTCCATGAGCGAACCAAACATATTGAGGTTGACTGTCACTTTATTTGAGAAAAGGTTCAATTAAAGAAGTTGAAATTAGAACATGTCACGGCTACCGGGCAACTTGCAGATATTCTCACTAAGGCCTAACCTCGACCATTGTATCAACAGTTTTTATCCAAACTTGATGTCTA
The DNA here is from genome assembly GCA_039583875.1 of Platanthera guangdongensis. Taxonomy (NCBI): domain Eukaryota; kingdom Viridiplantae; phylum Streptophyta; class Magnoliopsida; order Asparagales; family Orchidaceae; genus Platanthera; species Platanthera guangdongensis. The sequence goes on from CM077155.1 coordinate 168,716,131, forward strand.
CGATTTGTATGCTCCAGCTTACGGGGGAGTGTTAGAGAAAGTCATGTAAAAGGCCCATTACTTTGGCCCATATTTTTGGCCCTCTTGTTCTCGTATTAATCTCACATCTTTGGATTGGGATTCTTTTCCTCTCTGTCCTCCTATAAATATGTACAAATACATGTTGTAAAGGAGATTTTTTGGAGTAATAAAAAATTCTCTTTATTTTTTCACAATTTTCTACACCTCTAATGGTCGCCTACGTACGTGTTTGAACCATGTTTATCGAGATTCTCACATCTTCTCTACATCCTTGTGCTTTTTACTATTTCAAAAAAATTAGTCGTCATTGCCTGGGAATTGTATTATTGATCTTGGAGGAATAGTGGAGCGGAGGTGGACCAATATTGTGTATCAATTGTTGTTTTTGAAGGTGGGATTGTCGTCCAAATTAGGAAGTGTTATTTGGAGCTGATTTGTGATTGTTTTGAGATTCTAGACCAATTCTCTACCTATGTGCATCACTAACTTGTCTCGAATGCTTCATAGACTCATTTAAACCATAAATTTATACTAGAATTATCTAGAATATTTCCCTGAGCATAATTTTGTATTTATTGTAGATAAAGGTAAATATAATCTCAAAGAAGACGTGCTAATCTTACTATAAATTTGTTAAAGCTCATATGTAACAAGATTATTTTTCAAAACAATTGTAATATTGCACAGATTATTTAGTTTTATAATTAATTGTGATTTACGTTTGTTAGCCACTTTTGGAGGATTTTATGAAAGTTAATTGCTAAGACTTTAGAATTTTCTTATATCTTTTCACCACAAATTGATGGACAAGTAGAACTGGTCAAGAGAGGTTTAAAATGTCATATTAGTGATTGTTTAGTTACACCGGATCTAATGCTTTCAAATACAAATTTTAATTACAGTTTTGTGAAAATGGATTCGTGCAGTTGAGCCAATACAATAGGATAAGGTTAATATTAACAATTAGTTACATAAATTTTAGAATGGAAATTTAAATACCGTCTGAGCCTTTGATGCTTTAGTGGAAGGATGGAGAGGAGTGCCTACAGCAAAACAAAGTAATGTTAGAACATGAACACTTTAGTTATAAATGATCATACGGTGATCAGCTAACAAAATTGCTTTTTTAGTAAACAAAGTGTGCAAACAACAAAACCAGGGCATGGAAGAACTCTCGGGATATCAAAACTGTTGCAAAATTTTGCATTGGAACATGATATCATGCACTGGTAACCACGCCTATTCTACCTTGTCCATTACATACCTTATGTTGAGGGGAGAGCTTTGTGAATGACCTTTCATATCTCCTGACATCCTCCTCTGCAGCATCAGAGTAACTGAACCATAAAATTTATTTTTTATAGTTAGAATATATACATGAAGATTAAAAAGGTAGAACTTGAACAAACATAGAAAAAGAAACAAATTACTTCACGTCCACGTCCGTTGAGGCCATGCGTACTTGATGGTAGCCGGAGTACAAATCAAATTTGGAAAAGAAGGGAGTGACGTGCAATTCATCTAGGAGTTCTTCGACCACGGGAATAGGAAACTTGTCTTTGACCGTCTTGGAGTTGAGTACCCGATAATCGACGCAAAGACATCATGTCTTGTCCTTGTGGACGAGGAGAGTTGGGGACGAAAATGGAGAGACATTGCGTCGGATAAGCCCTTGTTGGAGCATGGATGGTAATTGTCGTTCAATCTAGTCTTTTTGGAGAAACGGATGGTAGTAAGGCCGCACGCGGCACGGCACGACCACGGGGGTAGATCCGGAAAGGAGACAGATTCGGAGGTCCTGGGAGCGGTGTGGCGGTAACATTGTCGGCAAGGTGAATGTGTCCGCGAACTCTTGCAAGAGATGTAGATCTGGAGGTGTGTGGGCCGACCTCGCGTCTCTCGCAGCAGTGGGACCTTGTATAAGATAGGAGGTCAGGTTGGCAGACGGGGGCAGGTCGTGCCATTCCACCTGCTGGGTCCCGTGGTGCCATTGCATAGGCAGGTTGTCAAAGTCCCACGTAATCGGCCCCAAGGTCCGTAGCCAACGAACTCCCAACACGGCGTCAAATCCCTGGAGGTTGACTACCAATAGGTCCATCGTAAAGCGACGATCTTGGACGACCAAGGGTACGCTGCAGCATAGTCCCGAACACGGCATGTTATGGCTATTGCCACTGATACCCGGGGTTGTTGGCGGGGTGTGATCGGTAAATGGAGGCGTACAGCTTCCATGTGGCGGATGAAACTGTGTGCACTCCTTGAATTATAAAGGCAATAAAGGGTTGTTCAACAAGGGTGATAGGAAGTTGTATCATATATTCATATTGCCCCCTTGTGAACCCGATATGGCATGGAGGGAGATCTCCGACACTTCAATTCTGAATCCTCGTCATCATCATCGAAAGGGTCGTCCAACTCAATCCAAAACAGTTGTTTGCAACGATGCCCCAAGTCAAACAATTCCTTGAAGCTGAAGCAGAGTGCTTTGGCTCGGCGTTTCGTCATTTTTGAGTGGAAAAGACGGCAATAGAAGGGTGATTTAGACGGTCCACCGCCTTTGGCCAAAGACGGCGTGCGAGACGGAGTTTGTGCCCCTGTATAATAAGTCGGTGGTTCACTATGGTGAAGATACGAGCAATCCATTAGAATTCGCTTCTCAAATGTGTGGGCGACATTTGTTGCGGTGTTGAGATCGGGAGGATCCTCGAACTCCAGATCCAGTCAGAGGCGCTCGTGCAGGCCAACGACAATGGGATCCGTTGGTCGGTCCGGACAAACAAAATCTGGGCTAATAAGAGTTGGAAACGGTCGAGGTAGTCATCGAGCGGGCCGGTTTGGCGGAGCGCAATGAGGTTCCCTGAGGGGTTGCCTTGCAACGAAGGGTCGAAGCAGAGCGCACGGGCGGTCTTGAACTCTCCCCATTGGAGGTAGGGACGCTCATGATGGAGCTGGGTGAACCAAAGTTGTGCGACCTCGTTGAGATAGAAGGAGATGATGCCCAGACGATCGTCTCGTGTGGTGCGGTGGTTAAAGAAGAAAAGTTTGCATTTGGTGAACCACAACAACAGATCGACACGCCCGTTGAACACCGGGAAATCCTTCTTGACATACTAGGGAAAATTGATGTCGTCGAAGCGGTTTCCATAGGTACCCTGTTGTCCGGGGTCATCGGGCGGGTGCAGAGGAGTAATGGCTCGCGGGGTGTTTGGGAGGTGGAATTCCCACAGGCGGGTAGGCGGCGCGAGAGGCCTCGGCGTCCATGAGACAGGTATCCATGCAGTCGAGACGATTCAAGATTTGTTGCAATAGCTCACAGTCTCCCATCGTGGTTGAGGTTGGGGTAGGAGGGCACGGTAGCAGCCAGTGGTTGTTCGGGGCGGCGAGAATCGGCGCAGTGTCGGGGAAACGAATGGAGAAAGATTCGGCGGTAGGAGTGGCGGCCGGAGGTGGCACTGATACCACGATGTTACGTGCTCTGGTTTGTGACCTCATGCAAGGAAGCGACAGAGAAAAGTCCTCAGGTGATTCCAAGTTCCTCCTCGAGAGGGAGCTATGGTGACAGGCGGCTGTTGGAGTTCTGTCTGGTAGCAGTAAGAGGGAGGGATTTTTGGTATGGTTAGAAAAGAGAGGGGTGAGAGAGAGAGATCAGATGAGCGAGAGAGAGAGATGAAGAGATAATACGTTTCCTTCTTTTCCAAGTTACCCCCACATGGGTATAAGAACCCGTTAAGTACCATTCCCCCCACTTGGGCTTAAACACGTGGGCTCAAAATATGCACGGCAATAACATTTGTCGGACTGCACATTACATGTGAAAGCATGCCAGACAAGGATATCTGCGGCGCGCTCCGCGAGCCTTCATGTCGTCGCGATGATGTTGCGCCAATGGTATGTCCGCCCTCATCATGGGTCTGACTCCGTAACATATTACTATTAAAGTAAAACTTTATCATTATCCTCATTGCCATAAATTAGAAATAGACAAGTTAATTCAAGATATGCTCGAAAAGTATTCATGCGCCAAGTTCCCCCCATCCTTCTAATCAAAAAGGACGGTGTCTCGTGCTTTTGTGTCAGTTTTTGCGCCCTTAACGCAGTCGTTGTTAAGTTTTGCCTCCATAGATGAATTGATTGATGAGTTATACGGCGCTCAATTCTTTTCAAATTTGGATTTTCATTCGGGTTACCACCTAATTCGAATGTCTCCTGCTGATATACACAAAATTGTATTTAAAATACATGACTGTTTATACAAATTCTTGGTCATGCCTTTTGGCCTGACTAAAGCCCCGACGACCTTTCAATCGCTAATGAATACTCTATTTAAATCCTTCCTCCGCAAGTTTGTTGTAATCTTTTTCGACGATATTTTAATCTTTAGTCCGGACCTACCATAACATTTAGCTCATTTACGTCTCGTCTTCAAATCCTTCAAGATAATCAGTTATTTATCAAGCGATCTAAATGTCATTTCATATCTTCCACGGTAGGTTTTTTGGGACATCTTATTTCCGCAGATGGTGTTCTCCCTCAACCGGATAAGATTGTAGTCATTCAACAATGGCCTGCCCCAACTAATATATGCCAATTACGTTCTTTCCTTAGGTTATCATGCTACTATAGATGATTCATTAAAAACTATGCTACTATAACTGCTTTGTTAATCGATCTCTTGGTCACTAACGGTTTCATTGGGCTGATTCGGCTGCCACCACTTTTTAAAACTTAAACTCACTTAGTTACAGCTCTTGTCCTTTCTCTGCCGGATTTTATTTTTCCTTTTACATTCGAAACATAAGTGTCAGGCTCTGGCATTGGGGAAAATTTAAGCCAACGCAATCCGCTTGCGTATTTTAGTAAGAAACTCACCATATGGGAACGTCTGAAATCTACCTATGAACGTGAATTGTTCCATTTGTTATTCGCAATGGATAAGTGATGGCATTATCAGTTGGGAGCCCCATTTGTTATCCGCATGGATCATAAAACTTTGCATCATCTTACAACGTAGGTAATAACAACTCCCGACCAACAACGTTTTTTATCTAAATTGCTTAGTTTCACTTTATCTATTGAATATAAACCCGCCCGACTGAATTCAACAACCGACGATTTATCTCGCCTGAATGATGAACCATCTATTGAAACATATTATTTTAATGGCTCTTATATTCAGCACTTATATTTATCTTATTTATCCCGCTCCTGCACAAACAATAAACTCGCCACTAAAAAAAATCATCTCCTAGAAATAGACCGGCTTCACAGCCAGCTTGGACAAAACATGAAAACCGTCTTTTTTATAAAAAACATTTATATATTCCCAACTCCTACTTATGATTTTCTTTAATTGCAGAAAGCCCGCACGACAAGAGCCAGTGGGCATTCTGGGACTTTTCCTACCTACAAACGCCTAACGCGTATTTTTCCTAGTCTAATTTAAACAAAAAAGATGTTAAAATTTCTATTAAAACATGTTATGTCAAAAGAGTAAAATTTTAACACATTAGACTTTTGGTTTACTGCAACTGTTGTCAATTCCTACCTAAATTTGGGTGGATTTGTCTATGAATTTTATCACCCATCTGCGGCAATCAAAAAAAAATTCCAATATTTTAGTCGCGGTCGATCGTTTTACTAAAGCGACTCATTTTGCCTTGCTTCCTTCACATTACACATTGCCAATTATCACTCGAATTTTTTAAAAAAATTTGTGGCAAACTACATGGCATTCCGGAAATCATCATTTTTTGATCGTGGTTCTACCTTTCTCAGTGATTTACGGCAATAACTTTTTACTCAGGACGAAACTAAATTGCAATTAAGTTATGCCTACCATCCACAATCTGATGGTCAGACAGAGCGCGCTAATAGATGTCTTAACTAATATCTTCATCTCTTTGTTCGCGAACAATCGAAAACTTGGTCGGACAACCTGAACTTGGCGGAGTATTAATATAATACTATATACCAGTCCTCGGCACGCATGTCCACTTTTGAGGGAATGTATGGCTGGCGGCCCCTGCTTTAAGGCTTATTTTATAGGAGCTAGCCGCCTCGAGGCAGTCTAGACAGGTCTCCAGGATCGCGTGACATTATTACACCATCTCAGACAAAATTTATTACATGCACCACACAAAATTAAAAATATTATAGATTAAAAAATAGTTGTTACTTTCAAGGTGGGCAATCAAGTCTTATTGCGTCTTAACCCTCACCGCCAGCATATTCTACACCCAAAAACAACAGCACGCTATAGTTTAAAACACTACGGACCATTTACAATCGAGAAAAAATTTGGAGCTACCGTGCATAAACTACGTTTACCGTCTTATTTCAAGATTTATCCAGTTTCTCGCGCCTCCCTGCTTGAACCCTATTTTGCCCCCTCAAACCATGTTGCCACCCATTACCAAATACCAAATATGTTTTCCACCCCGCACTCCCCGTACAATGTACTCACGGTTCTCGCAGAATGCACTATTATGATCAATCACCAACCAATTTTATTGGTTTTATTATTTTAACGCAGTGGACTGACAGGACACCCGAAGCAAGCACCTAGGAAGATCTCTAATCTCAATCACCTGAGGTAAGACAATTAATTTACCACCTCATTCTAACTTACCCTTGTTTTCCCCCGCAGATCCTCCATCGACCTACTTCGCACTCGAATCAGCCGACAGCAGAAGAACATTCCAAGTTAAACCACTTAGTTGTTCTTGTCGAAGACTCCTCTCGCCAAGTACCTCCAGCTACAAATCTGGTTTTCCCGACCAGAATTGTCAGCACCTCGTCAAGTCGCGTCCATCTTCGATGGCCGTCAAACTTCTCCAGTCTTCCTTTCATTCCTCGAAAACGTTGTTCCGCTTCCTCTTCCAGAATACTCCACAAGCATTGGAAGTGACCCTAGCCCTCTTTTTATATACGATGCGGACACCGTTCAATGGCAGGGATGTATTGTAACACATCAACGATCTACAGCGCAACCATTAATTGCTAAATTAGCCGTCGGACACCATGTGACATCAATTTTATAATTAATACTTTTTGATTAGAAATGAGCTTATTAATTCAACGGTCATCTTAGTGGACCGATTTGTATAAATAATCTTGTAATAATTTAGTTTTACTATTCAACTTCTTCTCAAACCCCTTCTTCTCTCTGTCCCGTCCTCTTGCTGGAATTCTTCTCTTGCAATCAGCCATAGGCTGATTACAATATAATAATCTGATGGGTTGGAATTTATATATTTAAGCAATCACATTCGAAAAACAAAACAATACAGTAAGTATGCAATCACATTGTAGGAGAAACGACGAGGATAATTCACTGGTTGAAAACCTCTAGGAGGGAAAATAAACTGCCATACAATCACTCTAACGATAACAAAAGACAAATTTGAGCATGCGAGGCTCGTATGAGAAACTAAAAATAAATAAATCAAAAGAAAAAACAGGAGGTGTGAAACGTATAAAGCGGCATGAGTAACAAAGAGATTGTTTTCAATATAGAATATACGGCATCAGGTGGAACTGAACTGTGAAGTGTAGACAGTGGAGAAAAGTATATATTGGCTTGCTAGGGTTTACTTGAGATAGGCGCTGATAATTCGGCGAAGGGATTTGATTTCGAGGGCTTCCTCGAGACTACTGAAACGCCGCTGCGGATCCTCCATTTCTCGACTCATGGATCGCCGCTGCTGGGCCACCGCCGCGCTGCTCTGTGCTGCTGGAGGAGATGCGTGATGAAGAAGAGCTGGTGTCGGGCTTTAACAACTATCTCTCAACTGCTTTAACACAAGGAGTTTTGCCGCTGCCACGAACCGCCGCAGCAACCCTACGGCAACAGCAACCCGACGACGATGACGAATATCAATTATTAATGTAGCATGAAATAATAATTCTATTAAATAATTAAGGGCAATGTTATAAGCAATACTTTGGGCTGTGTATAGTAAAACTAAAAAATGGGATTTCGTTGTGTACATGTCAGACTTAGAAAATTATAAATAGACATTTAAGAGCATCTTTGGGGAGGATTCATTTTTTTGGCTTCTTACTTCTATAGTCAGCTTTGGTTGGCTTTCAGTGCCCTCCAGGATGCCCAAGATCTAACATTGATTTGGGAGCAGAAGGTCTCTTAGATCTTCTAGATGTGTGGCGCAGTGGCGGGACCTACTTGTTGTAGCTCCTGGTCTGTTTCTTAGTTCTTAGCCATCATTCAAGTGTCCTGGCTCAGAAAAAGTATGTGTGGGTTGCACCCCTTGGGTTCAAACTCTTCTTAAAATCGATTTCTGGTTTCAACATTTTTTTTGCGGTGAGCGTAAACCCTAAAACATGCACTCACAGCGCATGGCGAGTGCTCGATGCCATCGGTTTTGGTGGTCGCACCCCGTCACGGGGCGAGAACGCCCCAATGAAGCGACCTGAGAAGGAGCTGGGGGCCAAGGGCAGTGAGCGAGATCTTGTCGGACGATAGCTTTTTCCCAGCTCGGCGAGTGCCGACATGGCTGGCGAGTCGATGATGTGTGACCTATCAGCTCGCACTGTAGGAGGGAAGTCGCTTCAGTGAGTGTCGTCTCGTCCCCGATTCTAGAGGGATTCAGGGAGACGTGGATGTCTTGTTACACAGACAGGGATGACCCTGGCCAGCACGTCTAGTGGTTTGAGGACGTCGTCTTCATCAGACAGATGTCAGACGCTATCAAATGCCGACTTTTCGCGATCGCATTTAAGGATAAGGCAAGAGACTGGTTCTACCAACTTCCCTCGAATTCATTCTACTGTTTTGAGTATCTGCGTTGAGGCTTCATGTTAAGGTTCTCAACATCGAAGAGAATGAAGAAGGGAGTATAGTTTTTGTTTTCGATCAAGCAAGGGGCAGAGGAGGCGTTGGGAAGTTTTGTTGACTGGTTCCAAGAGAAGATTCTCCTGGTCCAAGAAGTGTCAAGGTATACCCTGATGCTAGTCTTCACACTTGGGTTTCGTTAAGGGTTCTTCGGTACGGAGCTGAAGCGGGAGCCTTCACTATCCTTCGAGGAGTTGATGGAGTGGGCATCAAAGGAGATCGAAGGGGAGGCGGCGTGTAACACCTCAAAATTGACAGCAGGAAGTTTGTCGGTATCGTCGGGCGATACTGGATATTGCCTGATGGCGATAGCGATGCAGCGTTCGTCGAGCTACACTCGACGCATTCAACACGTTCGGCGAATTATCGAACGGATATCGCTGATTAGCGATAGTGGGTATCGCCATACGGCGATATTGAGAAGCGTCGAGTCATCACTCGACGCTCTGAACGCTCTCGACGCACTCGACGCTCTCAACGCTCTCGACGCACTCGACGCTCTCAATGCTCTCAACGCACTCGACGCTCTCGACACACTCAACGCCTGAAAGCGTTGAGTGGCTTGATATCGCGGGCGATAGTGGCTATCGCTGGGAGATAGTGAGGTGTGGGCCGCGTGGATGTTAAGCGGCCAACAAGCGGTGGTTGACCTGGGTCAAAGCGGTTAAGGCGATGAAGTCGATATCGCCGAGTCGCGACAGTCGATATCGCTAGGCGATAGCGCCAAAGTTGATCAGTCAACTCAAGTCATGGCTTTTGCTTTGTTTTGATTGAGAGATCATGTGGTTGGGATTACTCCCGAATCTACTTAACCATAGAAGAATAGGAAGGAGGTTTCATTCTCTTTCTCTCTCTCTCTCTCTCTCTCTTAAATTCTTGATCTTCCTTAAGTGAAAAGGAAGAAGAAGCTAAGGAAGTGCTGGACTGAGCTTTATGAGTTCGTTGTGTCCACTTAGGAATTAAAATACACATGTTTGTGGAATTGGTATGTTCCTGCGATTGCTTTGGTAATATTTGTAGTTGCTTATTTGTGTGTTTAACATCGTAGGCAACTAGAAGTGGTGCGGGGCAACAGGAACCCCAGCGCTCAGTGGAGAGTAGTGCACCAAATGAGGTATCAACACCTCCTCCTTCTGCGAAAACTATACGGTTGGTTGTTGAAGCCGTGTACACAATGATGAATGCGCAACTTGGAGGTCAGAGACAACCTCCTATGTCTGAGATGGTTCAGGAACAAGTTGGCACAGTGGAACACATAGCGGTAAGACAAGTGGTCGTTGAGTCAGCGGTCGCAAGGCGAGCAACGGAGAAACAATTAAAACAGAGAAACAATTAAAACATATGATGAGTTTCAATCCCCCTGTGTTTATGGGTACTGGAACCCCTTCACAAGCCGAAGACTAGCTCTCAAGGATAAAGAGAGTCCTGACGGCAACTGAAACCGAAGAGTGACAACAAGTCACCATGACTACCTTCTTGCTGGATGGTGAGGAAAGACTTTGGTGGGATGAGCCGGAGCTGCACCAGTTTGTTGGTTGGCTGTTGAATGTGATCTCAATGGAGTAGTTCTCAAGGTGCTTTCTGGCAAGGTATGTTCCATCGGCACAGCAGATTGCGATGAAGAACCAGTTTCAAAGGCTAACTCAAGGCGAGAGGTCGGTGGACAACTACTTTCACGAGTTCACGAGATTGAGAAGACATGTGGGCTTTACGTTTGCAGATGAGGAACAAAAAACAAATCGGTTCTATGAAGGGCTGAGAGATGACTTGCGATTGCTTCTCTCAGTACCGATGACGCAGGGTTTTCTTACCTTGGTCAATACGGCCTTTATCGGAGTACACTGATGTGTTTCCTAAGGATCTTCCGAGGTTACCGCCCCAGCGGGAGATTGACTTCTCGATTGAGTTAGTGTCAGATGCAAAACCTGTGGTCTGCTCACCATATCGCGTTGCCCCAAAGGATATGGCAGAACTAAAGGTTCAGCTGCAAGAGTTGCTGGAACAAGATTTTATACGCCCAAGCATGTCACCTCGGAGCGCTCTTATCCTATTTTTTAAAAAGAAGGACGGCAGTTTGTGACTATGTATTGACTATCGAGAGTTGAATAAGCTGACGAAAAAGAACAAGTACTCGATTCCACGGATTGATGACTTGTTCGATCAGCTAGTGGGATCAACTGTTTACTCGAAGTTAGACTTGAAGTCTGGCTATTATCAGTTGAAGATTCGAAAATGTCACATTCCCAAGACAGTATTTGGGACACATTACGGTCATTACAAGTTCACTGTCATGTCGTTTGGGCTAACAAATGCGATATCGGTATTCATGGATCTAATGCACCAGACGTTTAGGGAGTACTTGGATTTGTTTGTCATCGTCTTCATTGATGATATTCTAGTGTACTCTCAGTCTGCAGAGGATCATGCGAACCATTTACGGATGGTGTTGTATATCATGAGGAGAAACAAGCTCTATGCCAAATTCTCGAAGTGCGAGTTTTGGTTGTCATCAGTGGCCTTACTTGGTCATGTGGTTAGTGGAGAGGGCATTGTGGTGGATCCTGCGAAGATAGTTGCGATACGAGAGTTGCCGGTGTTGTCTTATGTCGCTGAAGTCAGGAGTTTCCTTGGACTGGCGGGTTATTACCGGCGATTCGGTGAGAACTTTTCACCGGTAGCCTTGCCTCTTACCACACTAACGAGTAAGGATCAGAAGTTCGCTTGGATGCCAGAGTGAGCGCGAGCTTTTGAAGAGTCACTTGACCATGACGACAATTTTGACGTCGCCATGTGGTTCAGACGGCTTTGAAATTTATAGTGATGCATCAGGAAGAGGCTTAAGCCGCGTTCTTCTTCAGTTTGGTAAGGTGATTGCTTATGGCTCATGCTAGTCGAAAGTGCATGAGCGGAACTATCCCGTCCACGACTTGGAGTTTGTGGTGGTGATTTTTGCACTTAAACTATGCAGTCATTATTTATATGGCGTGAAAGTCGACATCTTCACGGACCATAAGAGTCTTAAGTATATATTGAATCAAATGGATTTGAATATGCGACGATGTATGTGGACGGAGTTCCTTGGGGACTACACCTTTCAGATTCATTATACTATAGGGAAGGGAAACGTCGTCGCAGATGTCTTGAGTCGTAGAACTCCTACAATGACAAATTGTTTGCAGATGCATGATGAGCATTTAATCTAGGAGTTGGAGACCTTAGACATTTCTTGTGTGGACAAGAATGCTACTGCAAATGCATGCCTGAACTGGACGGAGCTAAAATACGACCTTGCGGACAGTATTCGGCGAACAACGGAACTTGATGAAAGTCTACAACGCTATGCAGTGGATGGGTCAAATGACCAATTCTCCTGAGATGATGGCCTTTTGTGAAAAGGTGATCGTTTGTGCGTCCCGAGTATGGGTAAATTAAGGGAAGAATTGATGTATGAAGCTCACTTTACAAAGTACTCAATTCACCCAGGAGCACAAAGATGTACAAGGACATGAAAAAGTTATTTTGATGGCCGGGCATGAAGAAAGATATAATCCATTATGTGGCAAAATGTCAGACTTGTGGCTTGGTAAAAGCTGAGTGTCAGAAGCCTAGAGGTTTCCTGGAAGCCTGGAGGTTTCCTAAAGTCGCTACTTATACCAGAGTGGAAGTTTGATGACATATCGATGGATTTCGTGCACGGTTTGCCGATATCTCAACGCGGTAATGATTCGGTTTGGGTGATCGCGGACCGGTTGACTAAAGTAGCTCACTTCATTCTAGACACGAGGGACGATTTAGTGGAAATTTTGGCTAAACTATATGTCGAGCAAATAGTACAATTACACGATATTTCTCGTATCATCGTAAGTGATCAAAACAGGCGCTTCATTTCAAATGATTGGAGACTAATCCATCAATTGTTGGAGATAAAGTTAACATTCAGTGCGACCTTTCATCCACAAACGAATGGCCAAACTGAGAGAACCAACAGAACGATGGAGGACATGCTCCGAATGTGCGCCTTGGATTTAGAAAAGAGATGGAAGATCATTTATATATGGTGGAGTTCGCTTACAGTAATAGTTTTCAAGCTAGTATCAATATGGCGCCTTTTGAAGCTTTGTATGACAGGAGCGTCGTACACCGTTAGCTTGGGCGGAAGCAGACGAGTCTAAGTTGTATAAACGTAAGGAAATCAGAGAAGCTAATTCAACGATACACTCTATTCGAGAGAGGTTGGTAATGGCCCAAGATAGGCAGGCAAAATATTACAACGCCAAACATTGAAACATAGAGTTTACGGTTGGCAATTAGATATATTTAAAGATTAAGTCATTCAAAGGCGAATCCAGGATTCAGCGCTTGAAAAAGCTGAGTCTAAGGTATCTTAGCCCGTTTGAAGTGGTGGAATGCGTTGGAGAAGCTGCCTATCGGCTAGCTCTTTTGGCAGAATTGAGTGGATTGCATGACGCGTTCCACATATCGGTGCTGTGAAAAGCTATGAAAGAACCAGCTCAAGTGATTGTTACGGATCAAGTACCGGTCGATAGCAGGCTAACGACGAAAATTAAGTCCATTCGGATCGAGGATACGAAGACCAAACAACTACGGAACAAGACAATCGGGATGGTCAAAGTCCGATGGGATAATTGTGGCCATGAAGAGCTAACATGGGAGCGCGAGCAGACAATGCGTGATGAATATCCCGAGTTGTTTATCTAAATTGTTATAACATTATTTGTATGAATAATAAGTTGTTGTAACTTTTAAGTTGTTGTCATCCTTACAAATGTATGTAAAATTCGGGACGAAATTTCTGTAAGGAGGGGAGGGTTGTAACATCTCAAATTTGACAGTACGAAGTTTATCAGTATCGTCGGGTGATTCTAGGTATCGTCTGATGGCGATAGCGATGCAGCGTTCGTCGAGCTGCACTCGACGCATTCAATGCGTTCGACGAATCGTCGAACGGATATCGTCGATTGGCGGGAGTGGGTATCACCATACAACGATAGTGAGAAGCATGGAGTCATCACTCGACGCTCTCGACGCTCCCGACGCTCTCGATGCTCTCGACGCTCTCGACGCACTCAATGCCTGAAAGTATTGAGTGGCTTGATATCACGGGTGACAGTGGATATCGTTGGGCCATAGTGTCGCGTGGCTGTAAGCGGGCAATAAGCGGTGGTTGACCTAGGTCAAAGCGGTTAAGGCGGTGAAGTCGATATCACCGAGAGGCGATAGTCGATATAACCAGCACGATAGCGCAAAAGTTGACTAGTCAACTCAAGTTCTGACCTTTGATTTGTTTTTGATTGAGAGATCATCTGGTTGAGATTACTGCCGAATCCACTTAAACAGAGAAGAATGAGAAGGAGGTTTCATTCTCTCTCTCTCCTCTCTCTCTCTCTCTCTTCATTTCTTGATCTTCCTTTAGTGAAGAGGAAGAAGAAGCTAAGGAAGTGCTGGGCCGAGCTTTGTGAGCTCGCTGAAGGAGATCTTGTGGTCAGAGGCCAGATCCGAAGATAAATCCGCAAAGAGGAGAGTGACGTGCGTCTTTCTATCCGCGTAGAAAAGCTTTGTCACGGCTCCGAAGAGAACTGCAAGGGTAACGAATTTCTCCGAAACAAGTGAAGTTCTCAAAAAACACATTTGCATGAATTCCCTCACCAGAAGGTGAAAAAGGATGGATTACAGTGGGTAGGTCGGTTTGATCTCCATATATTCTTGTATATGGATCCGGAAATGTAGAGTACGGAATATGCATGTTGTGTGAAGCCCATCTGGACAAGTTTGTATGGATTAGTGATGTTTAATTTGCGTGCCAAAGAAGACTCTGTGGATATGCGTGTGTACGTGTGAAATCCGGAATCAAGGGGTGTGCAGGATGATGCACCAAAGTACTGGAAGAATTTCCGGGAAAATACCCAGGAATGATCATAGTTTTGTGAATTGTTGATGTCGTCGGGCGATAGTGAGTGTCGTCAGGCGATAGCTCCTTGGGAGCTAGTGTTATGAGGACTGTCTTTAAGAGACTTGGGGGTCGTGGGTGCCAGCCCAAAATGGACAAAGACGTGTGGGTTGTGATGAGTTGAGCCGTGAAGGCCAACTACTGTGCCATTAAGTCAAGTACCTCTGAATGACTGGGTCGTCGAGTTAAGTACCTCTGAATGGGTAGTTGGTCGTCAATTTAAGTACTCATGAACGACGTAGTCATCAAGTTAAGTACCATTGAACGACGTAGTCGTCAAGTTAAGTACCTCTGAATGACGTAGTCGTCAAGTTAAGTACCTATGAATGACAAAGTTACTGTCAAGTCATGGACCTCTGAATCGTGGTGTTATACGGGGGAGTCTGGTACACCAAAAATGTGCCCTAAGTGCTCGAGGCGTGTGGTCGTTGGGCCAACGTCCGTGGTGAATGGTGTCTAAACGCACCTTGTTGTTGTCATATATATATTATGTCTTGTTTGTAGGGATGGAGAAATGCTGCCCCGAGTAAGGGGTGAGATCGTTATAAATGGGTCAACAAAATGCTGACCGTTGCTTTGTTTGTCACGTTTTGGTGGGCCCTTTTGTGCAGGTGTTGGAGAGCCAAGTGGAAAGTAGCGGGTTGAAGCCCATGTGCTGCAATTGGTTAGCCCTTAAAGGCCCAAAGGCGAACTTTACTGTTTCATGTGTGGCCGACATACGTGTCAATGTATGAAGTCACTCTATAAACTGAAACAGTTGTAATAAGGCTACGACCAAAACATGTGATGTAATATATTATATTATGTTATTCCTTTTGTGTAGTGGACATCATTATTATGTATGAGTTCTTAACTTAAAATGCTTTCGCTATAATGCTCTGTGATAGGACGCGTTTCTACTTCAACCTGGATTTGGTATACTACATGTAATCTCCTTGTCTGTCCATGGTATATGGCGTCGGGCCCCGACCAGACCTTTTGTCATATGTTATGCGACGGATAGGGGCGTTACACGGCGAACCCGACAGTTGAGAAAAAGTTGGCTAGGTTGGGAGCGGATGAGGTAAAGGGGCAGGGAGAAAACAGGCATCAAGAGATGACGAGGAGAAGCAAAGATCCCTAAGGGCAAGGGTTCCTGGGATAGCAGCAAGGTTGGGGTCACTAAGAGCCGAACAACTGGCTGGACTGTAGGCCGCGGGGAGGGCCTGTTCAGGGTCAGGGCAGGGGATTCCAAGGAGGGGGAATTATCACGAAGGGCGGCGAGGTTCTGTAACAGCCCAAATTCGAGAAACAGAAAAGATTGGGTGACACGGCCTGGGACATGGGCGTGTCCCAGGGCGTGTCCTGCTTGGGTTGAGTGCGTTCGATGATTGCGTTCGACGAAGTTCGGTCGATAAATTTTCGGGAGGTACACGCCTGTGACACGGGCGTGTCGGGGGCGTGACCCAGGGCGTGTCCTCCCCTGGTCGACGACTCGCTCTAGGTCGACGAACTGCGCTCGACGATCGTCGGGTAGGGGGTACATGACCTGTGACACGGGCGTGTCACAGGGCGTGTCTCGCTCATACTCGAGTAGCTCTCGCGTAGATTGAAATATACTCGAGTAGGTGGAAAAGTACTCGAGTAAGAGGGGGTGACACGGGTGTGTCATCCCTATGACACGGGCGTGTCCTATCTGGGTACTCGAGTAATTGGTTTTCTCTCGAGTAAGGCCTCTCGAGTGGGTTGCACGCCCTATGTCACGGGCGTGATTAAGCTGATACGGGCGTGGCATGAGCGTGTCACCTTGGTGTGGATAAGGTTGGGTAAGGCGGTTCGCGCACCGCTTATGGGACACGGCTTGTGACACGGGCGTGTTAGACCCGAGAGAGCTATTTTCAGGAAATTTTCTGGTCGTTCCTTTTTTGTCTATGGGATTTAAGAGGTTCTACCCAGAGTAGGAGAGGACATATGTGAAGACCGGGCCAATGTAGGTGCCCGAGGAGGAATCAGAGCGATCCATGGGGGAGTGGGGATCGATGTCACTCGAAAGGGGAGCCTCCAAACAATGTTCAGGAGAAACGTCGCTTCGACCTCCCAACCCCACCCCCTACCCTCGAGGAGAGGATCGCCTTCTTGTCAAGGGATATGTCAGACCATGAGGATCCGTTCTGCAATGCTTTGGTGATCCAGAGAGCCATCGAAAACTTTACAGTATCTAGGATTCTAGTTGACAATGAGAGTTATATGAATGTGACATTCAAGAAAGCCTTAGGTTGGTTGAAGTTAGAGGTCGAGAGGGTGTTGTCCTCAGATGAACCCATGTTCGGATTTTTAGGGAAGAGGAAGGAGGTAGAAGGAGGGGCAGACTCCACATCACTTTAATGGGATTTTCCAGGAACTGGTGGTTCGTCATTGTCGATGCTCCTAATATTTATAACACTATTTTTGGGTGACCCCTCATTAGTGTCTTTTGATGCATACCATCATCTTTCCACTAGTGCCTCAAGTTCAATAGCCGAGGAGTCCAGATCCAAATCTGGGGAGATCCCAAGGTGGCAAGGCAGTACTACGTTACGACTGTCAACACCATCTCCTGGCAGGAGGAAGTGAATGAGATGGAGAAGGTGATGGAGAAGTTATCCAAGCAGGAGGTTGCGGAAGGAGCAAAGGAGATGAAGAAGAGGTTGGAGGAGTTGTCTAGGTAGGAGGCTGCAAAAGGAGTGGATGAGATGAAGAAGGTGATGAAGGGGTTATCCTGGCAGAAGGCTGCAGACAGAGCAGAGGAGATGGAGAAGAGGATGGAGGAGTTATCCAGGCTAGAGGTTGCGGAAAGAGCAGAGGAGAAGGAGGTCATCGTCCAGGTCAGGGGGATGGAGGAAGTGCTAGAGAAGCAGGTCAGGTTGATGGAAGTAAAGGAGGTGGAGGAAGAAGAAGCTCGTGCTCAATGAGAGAGGGCAGGGGTGAGTGGGAGGAGCAGTCTTGGCAGGAGGCGGTGGAAGAGGTGGTGGAGATAAAAGTCCTTACCAGGGAAGGGAGGATTGAGAAGGTGCGAATCAGTGGAGGTTTAAGTCTAAAAAAGCAAAGGAAGGTGCTAGAGTGTATCCAAAAGTACGTGGACGTCTTTGCATGGAGTGCGACAGACGTGTGGGGCATCGACGCGGATGTGGCATGACACTGTCTCAGCATCGACCCAAAAGCTCGTCTTATTCGCCAGAAGAGGAGAACCATCGCCGACAAGATATAGGAGCCCATCCGGGAGGAGGTGGAGAAACTCCTCAAAGAAGGTTTTGTATCAGAGATCCATTATTCAGGCTCGGTCTCCAATATGGTAATGGTGAGAAAGGGCGATGGTAGGTGGAGAATGTGTGTGTGTTTTCCCTTCTTAATAAAATGCGTCCCAAAGATTGTTACCCTTTGCCTAAAATCGACGCGCTAGTAGATTCAACCGTCATTTTTTCTATGATGAGTTTTTTATGTCTTTTCAAATTATCATCAAATAAGGATGCACCCGTCGGATATCAAAGATGTCTCCTTCAACACGAGAAATGATTGTTATTATTACAAGATGATGCCCTTTGGGCTGGAAAAATGCAGGGGTAACATATCAAAGCATGACAGACCAAGACTTTTGGGAGCAGAGGGGAGGAAACCTTGAGTTGTATGTAGACGACCTAATGGTAAAAAGCAAGGATGCAACTCCCATCTTCAAGATCTGGAGGAAACCTTCGCCACCTTATTAAAGTTTAAGATGACACTGAATCCCCTGAATTGTGTCTTCGGAGCCAGTATGGGAAGTTTTTTGGTCATCTTCTCACCCCAACGGGAGTGGAGCCTAACCCTGATAAGGTGAAGACGATAATGGAGTTGGAGTCACCATAAAGCAACAAGGAGATCCAGCGCCTAATAGGGAACCTCACGGGGTTGAGCAGGTTCCTCTTTCGGGCAGGATAAAAGTGTTCACCTTTCTTCAAAGTGTTGTGAGACAATCAAAAAATTGAGTGGTCCAAGTAGTGTGAGGAGGCCTTCCAAGCTTTGAAGAATCAACTCGCCAAGGCTCAACTCCTCCAAGGACCCGAGGAGGGGGAGGACCAAACTTTGTACCTCAATCTAGGGGTGGAGGCAATAAGCTTTGTCCTGGTCTGGGAGGAGAGAAAGAAACAACTTTCGATCTACTATGTAAACGGGGTCTTAAAGAAGGCGGAGCTCTGATACCCGATTTTGGAGAAGTTGGCATTTGCCCTAGTCATCTCTGTCAGGAAGCCCAAACCTTACTTCAGGCACACTCGATCCAAGTAGTGACTGACCATCCTCTCTGCAACATCTTCAAGGGGGTAGAACACTCAGGAAGACTCGCCAAATAGTCAGTGGAGCTAAGTGAATTTAATATCTCATTTGTACCTCGTCTATCTATTAAAGCTCAGGCGGTGGCGGACTTTCTAGCCGACTATTTGATCGAGGTAAAAGAGGCAAGACCTTCCCGTCAGGTCGCCTGGAACTTTAGGGAGACACTCTCTAGGAGGGGGCGGTGTTGGAAAGCCTCAAGAGAACAAAGATAGAGCAAGTTGTGGTGATACATTTTACCATCACCAACAACCAGACGGAGTATGAAGCAATAATTGCAGAGCGGTGACTGGCCAAGGAGTTGGAGGTGTAGGATGTGGAGGTTCTAACAGATTCAATGGTGGTAGCATGTTAGGTTGGGGGCGAGTTCGAGGCAAATGGGACCCACACTCATACGATACTTGGCAATGGTGAGGAGCCCCATCAAGATGGTTCGAACATTCTCCATTCAACACGTGTCACGTGAAGAGAGTGCTCTTGCGGATCAACTGACCAAGTTCGGACCTCAGGTAGGGGGGACCCTGACAGATTTGTTCCGCTCGTCCATCAAAGAAGGATAATTAATGGAGATTGATAGACGCTCCTCGTGGATGGCCCTCTTCACGACCTACTTGACCACATGAATTTTTTAGAGGAGATGCCCCACAAAAGATGGTTCAGGTGCAAGTCGACACACTACCTACTTTACGAGCGAAATCTATATTGAAAGACTCTCTCGGGGCACCTGACAAGGTGCGTAGTCGGAGACGAGTTACCTGAGATTTGGAAGAAGTTCACTATGGTGAGCGCGACAATCATTTTGGAAGCAGGACCTTGGAGGGAAGTGTCATGCGTCAAGGGTACTTCTGGCCGTCCATGAATAAGGATGTGACTGAGTTCACCGAAAGGCGCCAAAAGTGTCAACTATTTACACCACTCCAACTTTTGCCAGCCTAGAGGCTCATGAGCATCATGACACTATGACCCTTTCACAGTTTGGGGGATGGACTTGGTAGGACTTTTCCCTCAAGCAAGTGAGCAGAGAAAGTTCTTCCTAGTCATGATCGACTATTTCTCGAAGTGTTGGAGGTCAAGGCACTGTCCAAGGTGACTTCTCAAGTAATCTGTATCTTTGTGGGGGGAGAGATCATCTGTCGGTATGGACTATCCTAAGTCATAGTCACCGACAACGAACCATAGTTTGTCAGCGTGGAATTCGTCAGCTTCTGCAACCAGCTGGGGATAGACCTTGGGTTTGCATTAGCTTATTGCCCTGAAAGCAACATGCAGGTGGAGGCGGAGAATAAAATCATCATGAACTTGTTGAAGAAAAAAGTGGAGAACTTTAAGGGAAACTAGGGGGAGCAGCTTCCTTCAGTTCTTTAGACCTTGAGAGCTGTACTCAACACAGCCACAAGGGAGACCCCCTTCAAACTCTCCCAAGGTTGCGAGTCTATACATTCAGTAGAGTTCGAGGTCAATCCACCACAAGTGATTGCCACAGAAGAGTGCATATAAGAGTGGAGGGTGGAGAATGAAGATGAACTACAACTCGCACTGAATCTAATAGAAGAACTCTGCGATCTAGTTGTCATCCGACAAGAAGAGGTTAAGCGCTGAATGACACGGTACTTTGATAAGCATGTTTGGGTCAAGCAGTTTGTAAAGGGATACCTAGTCCTGAAGAAGGTCGATGCAGCCAAAAGATCGATAGTTGTTGGGAAGCTCAATCCCAACTTGGAGTGTCCCTATGTAATTGAGGAAGCCCTGAAGCCAGGGGGATACAACCTCCAAAATGTGGAGGGGGTGACCATCAGTCATACCTGGAGTGATGATGACTTGAAACATTTTTATCTATGAATTGAATAATATGAATGCTCATCTTCTCAGTTCTTTTTTTTCTCTATGATCCTTTTTGTGAAAATGACAAGTGTTTCAAATGACCCATAGAAGATCTCGTTGTCAGGCTTTCACTAGCTGACAGAGCTGGAAGTCACTTGGAGACAGGTTGAAAGTAATAGTTAGAAAATGACCCCGAGAAGATCCCGCTGTCAGGCTCTCACTAGTTGGCAGGGCAGGAAGACACTCGGTGGCAGATTGAAAGTAATAATTGCAAAATGACCCCGAGAAGATCTCACCATCAGACTCTCACTAGTAGACATGGCTTAAAGGCACTCAAAGGTAGGTTGAGAGTAATAGTTAGAAAATAACCTCGAGAAGATCCCGCTGTCAGTCTCTCACTAGCTCGCAGGGCTAAAAGGGACTAATAGGCAGGTTGAAAGTAATGGTTGAAAAATTACCCTGAGAAGATCTCACTATCAGGCTTTCACTAACTGGTAGGGCTGGAAGGCGCTCGGGGGTTGGTTGAAAGTAATAGTTGGAAAATGACCCCGAGAAGATCCAACTGTCAAACTCTCACTAGCTGGCAGGGCTGAAAGTCACTTGAATGCAGGTTGAAAGTAATAGTTGGAAAATGACCCTGAGAAGATCCCACTATTAGGCTCTCACTAGCTGGTAGGGATGGAAGGCGCTCGGGGGCAGGTTAAAAGTAATAGATGGAAAATGATCCCGAGAAGATCCCGCTATCAGGCTCTCACTAGCTGGCAGAGCTGGAAGGCGCTCAGATGTAGGTTGAAAGTAATAGTTCGAAAATGACCCCGAGAAGATCCTACTGTCACACTCTTACTAGTTGGTAGGGCTAGAAGGCGCTCCGAGGCAGGTTGAAAGTAATAGTTGGAAAATGACCCTGAGAAGATCACGTTGCCAAACTCTTACTAGCCGGTAGGGTTGAAAGGCGCAAAGAGGCGGGTTGAAAGGCGCAAAGAGGCGGGTTGAAAGTAGTAGTTGAAAAATGACCTTGAGAAGATCTCATTATCAGGCTTTTACAAGCTGGCAGGAGTGGAAGGCACTCAAAGGCAGATTGAGAGTAATAATTGGAAAATGACCCAGAGAAGATCTTGATGTCAGGATCTTACTAGCTGGTAGCGAGCTCATGGAGGACGCGAGTCATTAGAGACGTCTTTACTCTAATTCACGCTAGCGTAGCAGGTTTTGCCCTAAAACTGTTATACCACGAGTATAGCGGACACGCGCGACTGTGACATAGTGCACTCCTGAATGATTATCGCAATTACAGATTAGCGATTTAGGCATGCAACGAGCGAATCTAGAATCTGGAGGAGAGTGGCGAAGGTCAAGCACTTGATCAGAAAGGCATACGAAAAATGACGAGACAACGAACATAACAATGATTTACCATTAAGTAACAATGGCTTACAAAGCAGTCACCTCGCGAGCGAGTGCAAAAAAGGAAACACAAAATATTACAGGGTAAAGAGAAAAGAAAAAGAAAAAAGTTTCTTCCTAATTAGACCCTTCAGATTGATCATCATGATCGTCATCTTGGTCGCCGAACAACAAATCGAACTCATCTTACTCATCAGATTTAGCAACGAGAAGAAACAGTTCAAGGACCAGTTCTTTAGCGGTAATCTTTTCACAGTCGGGCGTCAACACCCTGAGATCCCACATCATCTTAAACGTATGATCTGTGGCCTTGACGGTGGTGACCCTCATCATCTCATTGACCTCCGACTCGCTATACATTTGTGGCCTACCTCCCCCGTTGGTCGATTCGACGCAAGCTGTAGGTGTCAACTAGGAGATTGAGTTCAGCCTGAAGATGCTTGTTCTGTTCCTTCAGGTCGGCAACACGCATGCGCATCCGGTCGGTGGTCTCGACATCCTGCAAGAGTCAGAGGATTGAAAAAGGTTGAAAATAACGGCACGGATGCCCGGAGGAATCGACACCTACCACCCCGCCGAAGTTTTTCTCATGAAGGCACTCGGTGATCTCCAGACTCCGCTTCAAGTCCTTCACCTAATCCTCCGCGAGTGCCCGCGCCTCTTCGACATCACTCCACTTTCGATTGATAGTGAAGCCGCGGCGGACAACCATGTGCACGAGCTCCAGAGAACTCATTTGAGCTCGCGCACTCTCATGAGCAAGGTTTTGCATGGTCATGTTGTCATAAGCTTGCACGTTCTCGCACCCATAAAGCCCGAAGACGGGGCATATGCCCACTAGAAGGTCGACGCTCCGATCATGAGGGAAGGAGTGAGGAGACCGAGATTTTTTTGGCCTTCTCACCCCATAACACCATCGGCTCGTCGGCGCGGTCCTTGACCTTCCCACCTAGGCCGAAATTGTGACGCGCATCCGACAACTCCTCCTCGCGAGCCTCAGACTCCTTTCTGACAGATGGTTCATAGAGGTCGTATGCGCCCCAGCCCTCCTCCCGTGGATCCCTTTGTACTTGCTTGCCCATGGACATTATTACTTTTCTGAGCTTCCTGCGCGACAACGTGGAGTGAGGCGAGTCGGGGTTGGTGGATGCAGTTTGTTTCTTACTACTGGAGGGAGTGGATGTTTCTGACTCCTTCATGAACGCCACCGCGGTTGCCCTCTACCAGTGAGTGGGTCGGTGGCTATCCCAACATTCGCGTAAGGTTGGCGCTTCAGGATTAGTCTCTTCCTACAAGGAGATGTCTCAGCATCCCCAGAGGAGTAATTATCACCGCGAGATCAAAAGGGAGCAAGGAGTAAGCATACCGTCGCCCATAAGTACCGGGGGCTGGGGGGTGGGGGTGGGGGAGAGATCGAGATTCCTCCTCAGAAACGCGAC
The DNA here is from genome assembly GCA_039583875.1 of Platanthera guangdongensis. Classification (NCBI taxonomy): domain Eukaryota; kingdom Viridiplantae; phylum Streptophyta; class Magnoliopsida; order Asparagales; family Orchidaceae; genus Platanthera; species Platanthera guangdongensis. The sequence continues at coordinate 168,739,958 of CM077155.1, forward strand.
CTCAAAATCCTTAAGAAGAAATAACTAGTGGAGGTTGACATCATCTGTAAGACCCCCCCTCCCCCTTACCAAGGAGGGCTACCGGATCTTATGCCCAGAACCGCCGTCTTACGGTGGCACTAACTCACGAGTTAGTCGACACCGCAATACGCCGATTCTGCCGGCTAGTACGATCATTAATTTGTAGGCCAATATGAGAAGAAAGAAGTAAACTGTATATGTAAAACTATCAGTCCACAAGTCACATAGTACAATCATGTAAAAGAAATGAATAGTACATCACAATAGTCCACAATAGAGTACAAATGAAAGAGTAAAAAGGGCTTATGCCCAGTACATCAAATCTCTCTCTCACAAAATCATAAATGCGGAAGCTATACTAGAACATCAGATCTCGTCCCACCTGAGGACACACAGTAGTGGTAGTAGCCTGCTGAAGCGGTATCTGCTCCTCATGTCCTGCCTCCTCGACGTGCTGGTGCTCCATCTCCACGGGCTCCTAAAAATAGTTGGTCACCGACCATTAGTCAAAAAGACTAAGTCGTTTCCTCCGCACCTCGCCCCGCAGCTCCTAGGCACCGAGCGGGAGGACGAAGCGAAGGACAACAAGGGGTAGCAAAGTGGAAGCAGGTGACAATATCTAACTAGAGTTGTAATAAGTAATGTAATTCTACTTTAGCAGTTCTAAGTACGGTACAAGTAATAAGTAAGAGCGGTGCAGTAAAGGAAAGTAAAGAACAGTAATATGAACAAGTAAATAAACTAAACTACCACTATGCTATCATCACAAACGTACCCTAACTTATATAAATGCCCATACAAATATATAAGTTAGGGTTTCCAGGAAATTTAACTTATCATATAAAAGAGCTCATACTAATTTATATGATAAGGATCTATGAAGCGTATGACCTAATATGAATGAATGAAATGATGCAATTTTATGCGCAGGCAAGTGCAACTCACACACAACGACTCTGTGATCACAGACCTTTAGTTCCCACTTTTTGAGAGCTAGCATCACTCTCGGGTACCACCGCTGTGGCTACGGCAGCAGCGGAGCGGGTATCTCCGCTTCTAGACCGGTATGCACACTACCAAGCCTTAGACCCCTCTCATACGCCTCTGTACATGTCCAAGGTGCACTCTAGAGTCTCGCGTACGTACTTTGCTAACAAACCCGTCAGTCTTGTTGGGTCGGATGTGTGTTATCGGGGATCGTCCTCCAGACCGCAGTGTAAGAACAACCCACTGGCCCCTCTAACTCTCACAACCGCCTGATGCACCGTACTGCCATCGGTGTGACGAACGGCCAGTACCGCATGCCCCGCCATGATATTTATGCACATGCAAGTAGTTCATACCGAGCCTCCCGCTCGCAGGACCAAAACCCGTCCTGAATCCCTCAAACCCAAACCCGTGTGAGAACGCACATTAGTGTCTTTATGCCAACTCCCTCAAACCCCCAAACGGGTGAGATCGCACATCAGTGCCTTTATACCAACTCCCTCAAACCCCCAAACGGGTGAGATCGCACATCAGTGCCTTTATACCAACTCCCTCAAACCCCCAAACGGGTGAGATCGCACATCAGTGCCTTTATACCAACTCCCTCCAACCCTAGACGGGTGAGCATATATCATGAATCTCTCCAACCCCCACACGGGTGAGAAGGTATAACAATATCCTAACCTATTAAACTACTCTTGTCTACGGTTTATTATACTTAGAGATTTAAGGTTAATCCCAGGACTGCCCCCGGTATTCCTTGTGAAGGGCTCTCAAGGGGCACTAGAAACTATGTTGAGATTACGCCCAGCGTTCCCTTTCGCAAGGATATTTATTTTAGTTGATGGCTACCCATGTATCTCCCCAGCTCTCATTATTGCTTTAGTACAACCCTAGTGACTTAAGGTGTTACCGGGATGCCGACGGTCTTCCGCCGACCCCCACTCCAGTTGCTAACTAAGACTTGTACTTTTGATCCCTCACTAAGACAACTCTACCCACCAGGGTTACTCATGTTGAACTCTCTTACTTCTGCCGATAATCGTTCCCCTGGTAACCCCTAAGGCAAGACCTATTTGTGTTATATGCAGACCATGTCCTATGGTTACCCTAAAAATGTGATCTTCCAATCCTTAAGGCATCTTGCCTCTAAATATTTATCCTAGGGTGGTATAAACTAGAAGAACTACCCTATAAATTCTCATAATTTTTCTCGGTCAATTAGTCCTTTAATTAAATCTTTTAATTTAAACACTAGGTCATTTTACACATGAAGTAGTATGATTAAGTATCCACTGACCTAGGAAATTTTTCCTGAGATGTATATTGATAAAATATTGCTGCCTACAGAGTTTCATAATTTTTCTCTAATTATTTATTCCCATTTCCTATTTAATATCAATTCCACACAAATTCCATTTTCCAAATGAAGTATAGGCATTATGTACTCAAAAATTTCAGGAAACTTACAGAACTTTTAGGACACTAATTTATGACTATTGGCAGAGCATCATCAACATTTATTGTGAAATGGACTATAAAATTCCATTATAACATATTTACCAAAATGCCATTATATTAATTTAATAAACAACAATGCATCCATTAATTCTGAGAAATTCATGCAAAACTAATAATACCATTTTATAGCAGTAGAATAAATTCCAAATTTTTCAGAGGTATATATCCATTATTTCAAGAATTAATAAAATAAGGGTAAAATGGGCAATTTAAGATATCTACTCCAAATGTTCTTCAAAACAGAGGAAACATATTTTTCATAAGTCAAATGTGACATTATATATGCCTTGGCAAAATTTTAGGATTTGTACTTGAGTAAAACCTATTTTCCAATTTTATTTCCCAAAATAGCTATATTTAAAATAAATTCCAATAAATGGAATTTTGAGTCCACAAATTCCATGATTAATTTGAGGGGTGAAGTTTACCCTAATGAACCACTGAAAATAATTCCAAGACCTTTGCATGTCACCATTGGGCTAAATACACCATATTTGCATTTTTGCTAATTGCACACCAAGACATAACATAAGCTAACACATGCAAGTGGATTCTCCAACATGCAGAGAACCCAAGGTGCTGAAAATTTTATCATGCACCAAGGATGTCCCCACTGACCTACCACCAAGATTTGAGACCATGGGGAAGTGTAGAATTTCTTATATTTCATTTATTTGTATTTTGATATTTTGACAAAAACTATAGGAAAATGTTCTCTAAAAATTTCTAAATTTTGGCAGGGGCTAAGTATGCCCTAATCATGCATGTGCCCAAAATTTTGGGCCATGGTGACTAATAGTTTGACCTGGGCATCTAATTTAATTTCTGCCCTACTCTAGGATCAGTCCTAGGAGAAATGTCCTACAGGACTGTACACTACACCAAATCACATGTTTAGGGTGGCAAATTAAAGATAAGACCCTTGGCTACATTTTTCATTAAGAGGCTAAGTTCTGGAAATGCCTCTAAGAGGCCTAAAATTAACATGCAAGGTGGCTGTAGAAATGTGACAGAAATTTCACTATTCATTAAGACCATAACAAAATAATTTGATTTTGTTTTTAAATAATCAGCCGCACGAATCTTAAAGCACATTTTTAACGGCATCCGTTTATCTCCTACCTCCAGCCAACGGCAGGGATTGAATCTGGCTGGAGCATCTTTGCTGGCTGTTTTCGGCCAGTTGAGGCGACGCCACCCCGGCCAACGGTGTCATCACCCTCACGGTGGTGGTGGTTATCGTTTCCCGGTGATTGGGTGGCGGGAGACAGCGGCGACGGCGATCCCGAGTGGTTTAGAAAGCTTGGAAAATTCTCTCATTTCTCCCATGGCATCGGGCTCAATGGAGCCCGATATCTCCCCTAGTTGATCTAGGATTCTAGTACGGGTAGAGGTGAAGTGAAACGGACCTGAGTGGCGGTGCGGCGGTGAGTTTGACGGCGGGTGGCCATTCCCGACCTTGCTCCGGCGAGATTTCTTGGATTCATGGTTCCTGCACCGTTTCCTTCGATCCAGTAGTCGATTTCTACTCGCTTGAGCTCACTGAAGCTAATGGAGGGGGTGAATTGGGCTGAGGTGGGCTATATGTGGAGTTAACTCCAAAGTTAGCTCGGTTTTGAGCTTTGGAGGCTTCACCCAGCTGCCAAGTGGCTCACATCCCTGGTTTTCTGCTGGAAATGAAGAGGGGAGGTCGGCCACCTGGTTTTGGGCAGCCAAAACCAACTGATGGGGTGGCCATGTGGCCACCATTTCCTTCATTTCCCTTTCTCTCTCCTCTTCTCCTAAAAATCCCAATTTTACCCCCTTGCATGTATTCTCTCTCCTGATTTAGAGGGGTAGGACTGGTCTTGTTCACTTTGGCTGACTATGGGCCAATTTTGGTGGGCTTGGTCTAAGGGGAAATGACTTGGCCTTCATTTCACTCCTTTAGGTCAATTTGTTGACTTGTTGACTTGGGGAGTTGACTTGGTCAACCATGGTGGGTGGACTGACCCTACTTGGTGGAAATGGGTCTAGTGGCACCACCCAACTTGGTTTGGGTCAAGGGGGTGCCCCACTTAGGTTAATTAGGCCTATGAGTGTGAGTTTGACCAAATTAAGCCCAAGGTTGACTTTGGTCAATTGGGGTCAAAATGTTGACCCAGTGACATACCCTAGGGTCCACTTAGATTGTCTTTAGGGTTAGGGCAATGTGGTGGGGTCATGGTGTGGCTAGGGTCCCCACTTAGGCTAGTTTGACCTAGTTTGACTATGGTCTTATAGTGGGCCCCACATGACTACCACCCACTACCTAGGGTCAAACCTAGTTGATCTCTTTAAATCTCACCCCATTCCTAACCCAATCTAAGTTGAGGGATCCAGAAGTAGCATGGGATGTTACAAATTCCAATAAACAAGAAAATAATTTCGTCCCCGAAATTTAAGTTCGGGTATATGAGGTTCTATTTGCAAGAATTATCAAGAAATTTAAAGACATAACTTAAAAGTACCTGATGCGAATAACTCCGGGTGTTGCTCTAGCATCAGATCCCTCGGCTCTCAAGTGTGCTCCTCCCGTCCATGGTTGGACCACAACACCTTCACAAGAGGGACCTTCTTCTTCCGCAATACTCGGATGGTTGTATCGTCAATCCGGATCGGCTCCAATCTCACTGATCTGTCAGGCTCTACCTGTCCGGATGTAGTAGTAATGTGCTGCTCTGGCCGAAGGAGAGCTCTCCGCAAGGAAGAGACATGGAAGACGTCATGTAATGCACCCAACTCCGGTGGCAGCTGCAGTCGGTAAGCCAAGGGGCCGATCCGCTCCAGGATCAAGTATGGCCCCATGTATCGTGGACTGAGCTTCTTGTGCCTCCGCACCCGAGAGACACCGTGTACTGGACGTATCTTCAAGAATACCCTGTCTCCAACCTGGAACTCCACCTTCCGGTGCCGAGCATCATAATACTTTGCCTGCCTGCTCTGGGCCTCTAGTAGCCGATCTCTGATCAATCGAATGTGAGTCTCAGTATCCTCTATATAATCAGATCCAAGAGCCCTGGTATCCACATCCTGAACCCATGATAGCGGTGTCCGGCATCTCCTCCCATAAAGCGCCTCGTATGGAGCCATCCTGATGCTAGCCTGGTGGCTGTTATTATACGAGAACTCAATCAATGGCAGCAGCCTCTCCCAAGGCCTCCCTGTATCCAATATGCATAATCTGAGCAGGTACTCCATGGTCCGGATGGTCCGCTCGGTCTGTCCGTCGGTCTGCGGGTGGAAGGCGGTACTAAAGGTAAGCCGAGATCCCAAGTAAGCATGTACGACCCTCCACTCGCTCGAGGTGAACCGACCATCACAGTCCGAAATAATAGTCCTGGGGATGCCATGATATCTGACGTACTGCTCCACAAATAATCTCACCAGAACTGCAAGTGGGGCATCCTTTCGAACTGGAATAAACCGCGCTACCTTGGTCAATCTATCCACTATAACCCATATAGAATCATGCCCAGAGTGGGAGCGAGGCAATCCGTGTACAAAGTCCATAGCAATGTCCTCGAACTTCCACTCTAGAACTGGCAGTGGCTGTAGTAAACCTCCCGGGCTCTTGTATTTTGCCTTCACACGCTGGCAGGTCTCGCAATGGGTCACAAAATCCGTGATCTCCCTCTTCATCCCGGGCCAATACATAGACCTCCGCAAATCTGCCCACATCTTGGTGATGCCGGGGTGCACTGAATATCTCGAGCAATGTGCCTCTCGGAGTATGTCATCCCGGATACTGCCCCCTGCTGGTATGTAGCTGCGCCCCCGGAACCGAAGAAGATCATCCTGTAGCATGTAGTCCTCGACCTTGCCCCTCTCTAAGGCACTGAAAATCGGCTGTAACGCAGCATCCAGCCTCTAATGTGCTCGGATGCGCTCCTGTATATCATCGCCGCTGATCACTGAGCTCAAATACTTTCTATATACAACTGGCTCGGTCTCGGACGCCATGGTAATGTGCATGTCCTCCATCATCTGTAGCAGCTCTATAGACATCAATCGGGGCTCTGGTCCAGAAGTGTCGGCCCTCCTGCTCAAGGCATCCGCAACCGTGTTCGCTTTTCCCGGGTGATAGTGGATCTTGTAATCATAATCACAGAGGAACTCCAGCCACCTCCTCTGTCTCAGGTTTAGGTCCTTCTGCGTATCGATATACTTGAGATTCTTGTGATCTGAAAAGATGTCACAATGAATCCCATATAAGTAATGTCTCCATATCTTTAGGGCGAAAACCACAGCCCCGAGCTCTAGGTCATGTACTGGATAGTTATGCTCATGCTTCTTCAACTGTCTCGAAGCATAAGCAATAACGTGTCCATGCTGCATCAGGACTGCACCCATCCCCTGATAAGAGGCGTCCGTGTAGATCTGAAATCATTCGCTCCCGGATGGAAGCGCAAGAATGGGGGATGAGATGAGTCGGTCCTTCAGCTCCTGAAAAGCCTTCTCACACCGCTCTGACCAAACAAAATCTGTGTCCTTCTTCGTCAAGGACGTGAGGGGGAGTGCTATCCTTGAGAACCCCTCCACGAACTTGCGGTAATAGCCTGCTAGTCCCAAGAAATTGCGGATGTCAGATGCGGTCTTCGGCCGTGGCCAATCCCTCACTGTCTCTATCTTGGCTGGGTCCACTGCTAACCCAGCCCCACTGATCGTGTGCCCTAGGAAAGCCACCTCCTGCAACCAGAACTGGCACTTTGAAAATTTTGCGTACATCTGGGTCTCCCTCAGCCTCTGCAAGACCTGTGCCAAGTGCTCCGTATGCTCCTCCTGAGTCCGAGAATATATAAGGATGTCGTCGATGAATACAATCACGAAGCGGTCTAAGAAAGGCTCGAATACACGGTTCATTAGACTCATGAATGCGGCAGGAGCATTCGTGAGCCCAAAAGGCATCACCGTAAACTCGTATAATCCATAGCGTGAACTGAATGCCGTCTTCGGTATGTCCTCTTCCCTGATACGGAGCAGATAGTAGCCAGATCGCAAATCTAACTTGGAGAACCAGAAGGCTCCCTGTAGCTGGTCAAATAACTCATCTATCCGAGGCAGAGGATAGGTGTTGCGGACCGTCAACCGGTTCAGCTCCCGGTAATCTATACATAATCGCAGTGATCCGTCCTTCTTCTTCACAAAGAGAACTGGCGCTCCCCATGGCGATGAACTAGGCCGCACAAATCCTGACTCGACTAGCTCCTGTAGTTGAGTCCTGAACTCTGCTAACTCCCTGGGAGCCATCCTGTAGGGTGCCCGGGACACCGGCCTCGCTCCCGGTACTAGCTGAATCCTGAAATCCAAGTCTCTAGCAGGTGGTAGCCCGGGCAATTTCTCCGGGAATACGTCGGAGAAATCCCGGACCACCGGAATATCTGAGATAGTCGCACCTATTCTCACCATCTCAAAGCAGACAAGATAAACTTCTTCACCCTGCTCATGGGCCTTCACAGCCTGTACAGAAGATAACAGTAGGTGGCAAATAGGCTGGATACCTTCAACGATAACATGAGAGTCGCCATGTCTTAGCGTGATCCTCCTGGACGGACAATCTATCTGGGCATAGTTCCGATGCAACCAGGCCATGCCCAAGATCAAGTCAAAATCCTACAGCTTCAGAATAGTTGTCGGCGTCTCAAATGCCTTGCCGCCAATCTCGGCCTCCATATCACAATGTGCAGTGGTCCGCAGCTCCGACCCATCGGGTAGACGCACCCTCATCTCTAGTCCAGGAAACCTCTCCACGCCTTCGAGTCCGTCGATGAAGGTCTCGGATACGAACGAGTGTGAAGCACCCGTGTCGAAGAGAGTATGAGCGGGCTTGCCGCTGATCATAACTATGCCTGAGGTTTGTTTATGTGAAAGTTAATTGTTATCCTATAGTTCCAGGTACTATATATATATATCATTGAAAATCCAAGAAAATTCATAATTAACTTCAAGTACCTGTGATAACCTCCTCGGGATTCCTCGGCTCTGTGAGGTCCAAGGCGTATATCTGCTCCTGCTCGCGTCTCCTGCCGTGATATCCCCGACCTCGGCCTCGTCCTCGGCCTCATCCTCGGCCCTGCTGTACTGGGGCCACTGGAGGTAGAGGAGGAGGAGGGGGATGGAATTGGTGCGGGCACTCCGACCTGATGTGCCCGGGCTGGCGGCATCCGTAACAAACCACTTGTCGGTGGCCTCGGTCATCCTGTCTCCTCGGATCATGCATCTGTAGAGGTGGGGGAGCCAATGCTGGAGGAGGCCCCTGCTCCTGCCTGAAGTTGGGACACTAATTTATGACTATTGGCAGAGCATCATCAACATTTATTGTGAAATGGACTATAAAATTCCATTATAACATATTTACCAAAATGCCATTGTATTAATTTAACAAACAACAATGCATTCATTAATTCTGAGAAATTCATGCAAAACTAATAATACCATTTTATAGCAGTAGAATAAATTCCAAATTTTTCAGAGGTATATATCCATTATTTCAAGAATTAATAAAATAAGGGTAAAATGGGCAATTTAAGATATCTACTCCAAATGTTCTTCAAAACAGAGAAAACATATTTTTCCTAAGTAAAATGTGACATTATATATGCCTTGACAAAATTTTAGGATTTGTACTTGAGGAAAACCTATTTTCCAATTTTATTTCCCAAAATAGCTATATTTAAAATAAATTCCAATAAATGGAATTTTGAGTCCAAAAATTCCATGATTAATTTGAGGGGTGAAGTTTACCCTAATGAACCACTGAAAATAATTCCAAGACCTTTGCATATCACCATTGGGCTAAATACACCATATTTGTATTTTTGCTAATTGCACACCAAGGCATAACATAAGCTAACACATGCAAGTGGATTCTCCAACATGCAGAGAACCCAAGGTACTGAAAATTTTATCATGCACCAAGGATGTCCCCACTGACCTACCACCAAGATTTGAGACCATGGGGAAGTGTAGAACTTCTTATATTTCATTTATTTATATTTTGATATTTTGACAAAAACTATAGGAAAATGTTCTCTAAAAATTCCTAAATTTTGGCAGGGGCTAAGTATGCCCTAATCATGCATGTGCCCAAAATTTGGGGCCATGGTGACTAATAGTTTGACCTGGGCATCTAATTTAATTTCTGCCCTACTCTAGGACCAGTCCTAGGAGAAATGTCCTACAGGACTGTACACTACACCAAATCACATGTTTAGGGTGGCAAATTAAAGATAAGACCCTTGTCTACATTTTTCATTAAGAGGCTAAGTTCTGGAAATGCCTCTAAGAGGCCTAAAATTAACATGCAAGGTGGCTGCAGAAATGTGACAGAAATTTCACTATTCATTAAGACCATAACAAAATAATTTGATTTTGTTTTTAAATAATCAGCCGCACGAATCTTAAAGCACATTTTTAACGGCATCCATTTATCTCCTACCTCCAGCCAACGACAGGGATTGAATCTGGCTGGAGCATCTTTGCTGGTTGTTTCCGGCCAGCTGAGGCGGCGCCACCCCTGGCCAACGGTGTCATCACCCTCGCGGTGGTGGTGACTATCATTTCCCGGTGATGGGGCGGCGGGAGACGGCGGCGACGGCGATACCGAGTGGTTTAGAAAGCTTGGAAAATTCTCCCATTTCTCCCATGGCATCGGGATCAATGGAGCCCGATATCTCCCCTAGTTGATCTAGGATTCTAGTACGGGTAGAGGTGAAGTGAAACGGACCTGAGTGGCGGCGCGGCGGTGAGTTTGACGGCGGGTGGCCATTCCCGACCTTGCTCCGGCGAGATTTCTTGGATTCATGGTTCCTGCACCGTTTCCTTCGATCTAGTAGTCGATTTCTACTCGCTTGAGCTCACTAAAGCTAATGGAGGGGTGAATTGGGCTGAGGTGGGCTATATGTGGAGTTAACTCCAAACTTAGCTCGGTTTTGAGCTTTGGAGGCTTCACCCAGCTGCCAAGTGGCTCACATCCCTGGTTTTCTGCTGGAAATGAAGAGGGGAGGTCGGCCACTTGGTTTTGGGCAGCCAAAACCAACTGATGGGGTGACCATGTGGCCACCATTTCCTTCATTTCCCTTTCTCTCTCCTCTTCTCCTAAAAATCCCAATTTTACCCCCTTGCATGTAGTCTCTCTCCTGATTTAGAGGGGTAGGACTGGTCTTGTTCACTTGGGCTGACTATGGGCCAATTTTGGTGGGCTTGGTCCAAGGGGAAATGGCTTGGCCTTCATTTCACTCCTTTTGGTCAATTTGTTGACTTGTTGATTTGGGGAGTTGACTTGGTCAACCATGGTGGGTGGACTGACTCTACTTGGTGGAAATGGGTCTAGTGGCATCACCCAACTTGGTTTGGGTCAAGGGGGTGCCCCACTTAGGTTAATTAGGCCTATGAGTGTGGGTTTGACCAAATTAAGCCCAAGGTTGACTTTGGTCAATTGGGGTCAAAATGTTGACCCAGTGACATACCCTAGGGTCCACTTAGATTGTCTTTAGGGTTAGGGCAATGTGGTGGGGTCATGGTGTGGCTAGAGTCCCCACTTAGGCTAGTTTGACCTAGTTTGACTATGGTCTTATAGTGGGCCCCACATGGCTACCACCCACTACCTAGGGTCAAACATAGTTGATCTCTTTAAATCTCACCCCATTCCTAACCCAATTTAAGTTGAGGGGTCCAGAAGTAACATGAGATGTTACATCATCGCCTGACACGATTGGTGCGCGGTACGTCGTCTCGTTCCGTTGAACGTGCGAGTAGGGAATATTCTTAAGGTCCCCTTCGATGAGGACAAACTTCATAACCCAATGGTGATTTTTGTTGGCGGTCTCGCTCACTTTTGAACTGTGAACCAGTGAAGAAGGCGATATCATCGTTGGTGGCCCGATAAATGAAGAGCTTTCCGAAAAATGGTGAGGTTGAACTCGATCTGTCCTTGCGGAGTAAGCACTCGGAGGCCACTAACATGGTGATCGTGTTAGGGTTGAGTTGTGCGGGGACGATCCCTAAAGTACTTAAGAGCCCGACATACTTCCGACCAGAGGGGGAGTCGCAGCCCCACCTCGAAGTGTGAGATGAGGAAGACGAGTTATCCAACAAAAAATGTATTTATCGTCTTGCCTTTTTTCGACCGGTGCGCAACGAACCCATGAATGACGTAATCAGACACGATAGCGAGATATTCCTCCTCGACCAGATTCCCGTCAAAGAAAGAATTTTCAGCAAATTGCCTCGCGCATTTCGACCTTCCGTCCGAATCCGCTTTTGCCTTACCCATCTCAACGAGACTGTGTACGTGAGTGCCGAAGGGCGAGAGCTAAGAAATGAAAGAGGTACAAAAATAATAAATGCGGTGGATGAGAGTCCTATTCGTCGCAAAAGGCTAGTGGTGTCCGGGTAACCAGCTCACGACCGCTCGCTAATATTAACGTCAACCCCCAAGATTTATTCTTCAATCGAGCGAGTCGACCGAGTGTTCTCATCATAAAACAACGAGCCAGAAAATTAAAATCCAGCACTCACGCGAAACAAGCAAATGATAATCATTACATCAACCATTACATAAACTAGTTCTTAGAATGTTCTCAGACAAAGAAAGACAGAAATCAACAGTCAATAATGGAAAGAGTGGAAGAACAACAATATTAGGTGGGCGAGTGTTGGTAGGTTCAGAGCTGGAGTCATTTCCATCTTCCCCCGCCTCGCGCTCCTGCCCCCCGTTGGTCGGCAAGGGTCATTGAACTCGCAGACGGACTGGAGGTACAAATGCACGAGACACATGTTTTCCTCGATCTGATCGATGAGCGGTCAATGGGAGGTCATCTCGTCTCCCATTCCTCACCTCACCTCGTTGGCGATCATCGCGTAGCCTTGCTAGAGGTTATGCAGTCGTTGCTCGTTGACTACCTTCTCCCTCTGGAGTTATCGCAACATATACCCATACTTCTGGAGGACCTCTGACATCCACCTCTTCATCTCCACGGGGTTGCTTGGGTCACCCACAAAATCTTAAACCATGTCGGGGGAGGTAGGTGGTGAGAAAAACTCCTGTCCAAAAGATTCTTCAGTCTCCGAGACCCCGGGCGGACATGGAGAAATTGAAGTTGAAAAGGGTCAAAGCTGACCTAAAATGTAGAGAGCGGGCGAGTACTCCATCCAACCATGCGAAGTAGCGGTATAAAGGTTGGGTTGTTGGAGAGAAGAGCTCGGTTGTCCTTAGAAGGGTTGGCCGAAAAGGATTGTGAGTGCCTTCCCGTGACCCAGACGACAGGAGTCCTGCTCAGGGATCATAGTAGAGGTAAGAACTGGGATGTCCATGGCGCCTTTCGCCGGAAGTGCTGAGCCAAGGGAGCGATCTTGTACGGGCTCACATGCCGACGACTTTAGCGACAGAGAGCCCAAGTCGGTGACCCCAAAGGGAGGAATTGCAATAAAGTGGTGCGAGATGAGATGGGTGGGTCAGAAAAGCAAATCAATAAGTCGACAAATTACTAAGAGTGTTTACGAGATTGTCAATAATAGTTCGAGGGTGCGCACCCTCGAGTGAGAGGTTCTCCTGGACCGAATGATGACTCGCATCACCACGAGATAAAGTGTCATGACTCGCCGGAACGTCTTCAACATTTTTTCCTTTAGGGTGGTCTCCCTGTAAATATATTTGAGATTGTCAAGTCACAGCCTTTTTTACATAGCACGAGCAATCAAAATCGTCGGAACTTGCGTTTCGCTGGGAAGTGCGAGTTCATGACCAAGAGTGGAAGGCGAAATGTTGAGGGGAGGCTCGCCTGCCGTCAAGTCGCACTTAAATTTCTTGCCTGACTTCCGCTTCAACAGCTCACTCGAGGATTTGTGCGAGAGCCAGGGCATAAGTTAGGCAGTGTCTGATGAATTTAGCTCTCTCACTTTGACAAGGCGATCATGAAATTCCTTGGAGAGAGGCATCATGCAGTAAAGATCGAAGAGAGGAGAGGAGAGGGGAATGGAGTTCCCTACACACCTAGGTTGTCATATATATAACACACTGTGGAGTCCACCAAAAGGTTATCTCAAGATCAGCCACCACTCGCCGAACACTTGAGATTGGACTTCTGTTTCTGAGCTTGGGACAATCTCGTAAAAAGCGGAGATTGTGTACAACCACGTATTTGTCGAGTGGGGCCTTTAGAAGAATATCAGGGCAAAAGAGTGGTTTTAGGCTCAGGCGAGCTGGTTTGAGCTTGTGGAAAAGGAATTCCCCGGCTCGCACAAGGACAAGTCGCCACTAACATGGGGGCACTCCGTTGGCAAACCACTTTGGGCTGCGTATAGTAGAAGAAAAAGCCAGGATTCCGCTATGTGAAAGCCAAACTTGGAAAACTATAAAGACCCTTAAGGGCACCTTTGGGGAGGATCTGTTTTTTTGGCTTTTTCCTCCTCTAGTCAGCTTTCGTTGTCTTTCGGTGCCCTCCAGGGTCCCCAGCTCTAGCATTGGTTTAGGAGGAGAAGCTCTTTTCGATCTTCCGGGTGTGTGGCATGACCTCCTCACTGTAGCTCTGGGTTTGTTCCTTAGTTCTTAGCAACCATTCAAGTATCCTGGCTCAGGAGAAGTAGGTGCGGGTACACCCTTGGGTCCGAACTCTTCTTGAGACCGATTTTCGCTTTCAACAAGACAAACAATAAAGTTATATTCGACAATTTTGAATGTTTCACCAAAGTTAACTTTTATCTTTTTTTATACATTTTAAAGATATAAGAGGCAGTGCAGGGAGCCCCTGCGACAGTGACTGCATCCCGGTCACGATAGTGTCTGGCACGACGACGCTCCCGCCGCTCGCGGCCCCCTGAAGCGCGATACTTTGACTATTGCTCGATTTTCTAATGCTCTCAGCGAATGTATACACGCGACACTGATATCGTAGACAGTTGATCACGCACCCGAAGCTTGACCCAAAGACACAAGAGTCCTTCGCGTCGAGGAACGACGTCATCAAAAAGCTATGCCTAAGTACTTTTGCTTCGCCCCAATTAGGGATAAATGATAAATCGCTGGACTTAGAAATTCTCCTGACGCAGCCCCCCGTGATACACAGTTTCTCCATCACAAAAAAGTTCACGATCGTCCCCGACCAACAAGTGGTCTTCAAGCTCTAGGAAATGATCAACATCGTCTCCCCTGTATCACATCATCGCATGTTAGTATCTCTTCATGAGAGTATCAACTTCTTCATTGCTCAATCCACCCCTGATTAGATAGTCTGATATCACAATGTCTGCATTGTCTACATCGAAGGACCAAAATCACTGGATTATATTCAATGTTAAAAAGTCCCGCGTCCTCATCCTCGCGCCCAATTTCATTAAAAAGTTGAACTTATATGTGCAAGAGTGAATGCATCCCATGAGCTCTTCCATGCCCCCCACCTCCTAAATGAAATCATAAAAGAGCCTCCCTCCACGACCCACTGTCAGAAGCATGAAGGATAAAAGGGTGTGGGAATTCGAGGACCTCAAAACGCTGGAGAAGATGGAGGAGAAGACCTGGCAGAGAGGAGAAAATGGATCGGGAATCGCGATAGAGAGGGTCCGATTCATGCGGTCGTAACCGCCTGACCGGTGAAAATAAGCCCCCCCCCCCCCCAAACAGAGCCTTAGTGATGGGAGGGAGATGTAACTTGTAAGACTTGGATGCAATTATGCTGGGTCAGTAAGCATATCAGGACTGCCAATAGTGGGTTTGAGGTGAAAGATTTTTGTTTTTTTAAACCAAAATTTTAGTTTGCCATTAGTCATATTTGGTCTGCAAGACAAAAAAAAAATAAATAATCGTTTTTGTAGAGTCGGGGTATGCATAAAAAACCGAAACCGACGGAAGCATATCAAACGGATCCAACCTAACTTATTTTCAAACCGGTTCGATTTAGTTTCAGTTTTGAGTTGTTGAAAAACGATCTCATTTTGGTTTGGTTTGAGAAAAAATCGAACCAAAATAACAACATTTACTATTAGCCATTCAACCTTCAAAGCTCCGTGCTTCGCGGTTTAGGGTCTGTTTGGGACAGCTCTGGCGGTTGGAAAAGTTCTTTTCCAGCCGCCAGAGCTGTTATTGTTGTTGTTTGAGATAGCTCTTCACTGAAATCGCTATTCGAAAAGCCGCTCCGAGAGCTCTTTTGCGGAAGCCGCTCCCCCCCCGCGTTCAGCGCTAAGAAATCGATTTCCGATATTTTTTCTTCTCCTTCCGCACCGCAGCGATTCACAACGATTCTCCCTAGTTTCATTGCTTCTCCGGCCCGTCCGATACTCTGTCCGATCCCAGCCTTTCTTCTTCGGCGATAGGCCACCTCCGACCATGCTTCTCCGGTGACTGCTTCTCCGGCGACGGCTTCCCTCAACACGCCGACCCTGCTTCTCCGGCGATAGGCCACCGCCGACCCTGCTTCTCCGGCGATAGGCCACCGCCGACCCCGTCCGATCCCAGCCCTCCTTCTCAGTGTGATCGAGCGAACGTTTGGAGTGTGAAAAAAAAGTGGCACATATTGAGCAAAATGCCACAGTACAATTTCAAGAAACAGCGTTCCATTGTGCTAGCGACAATGACCTTACATAACTTCATTCAGAGACATCTTTCTCGCTGGGACCCTGAGTTTAATGCTTGTGATGCTGATGAGTCTTCTTTCGTTCCCTCAGAGGCTGAGGAACCTACGACAGAGGATGAAATTGAAAGCGATATGCGTGATGCTGCTGGAGAAGAACATATGTCTACAGTACGAGATAACATTGCCGAAGAGATATACAGTGCGCGCAGGTAAAAATTCGATCCATCTCTTACTAAAAATTTAAAGGGTTAAAATATCAAAAGTTTGATTCATATCAATTTATTTTCTAACAGGTGATCGAAAGGATTGAAAAAAGGAGTCGTCGGATGTTGCAAGACTTTTTCTTTTCTATTTGCTATAACTATGTAAAATACTCATGTTATCAGTTATTTTTATATATTTACATAGTTTAGTCTTTAAAAAAAACAGCTTCCAATAGTTGTTTATCCAAACACCTAAAAATAGAAAATCATTCTTCAAAGCGCACTTCTGCACAGAACACCCAAACACTATGCGGCTTTTCAAAACTGCTCCCCAGAGATCTATTTCAAAACAGCTCTATCCGGACAGCAGCTTTTCAATCCGCCAGAGCTGCCCCAAACAGCGACTTAGTGGTTCACAGACTTAGTTCTGCCGAACTCATTGATTTAGGAAAGTGATTTCACATCAAGTTTAGCATTTCTTAATTGATTTTATGTCTAAAGTTTTTTTTTATTTTTTATGTTTTTTCTTTCTTTCAATCTATACATGATGCCATTTTTGCAGAATGTTTCATTTTCATCTATAAATACATATTTTGGAGCGTCTCATACTACTAGTTTAATAAATTTTTTAGTTCTTTCAAACTTCATTTTGATTAGTTTTATTTTTTTTGATGCACAGTTATTCTAAATGTTATTTTTATAGTTCAAAAATCTCATAAAAATTAATGATAGAATTTATGCACATAAAAAAAAATCAAAAAACAATTTCAAAGTAAATGAACAAAACTGAACAGACGGGTTAAAAAACTGAATCAAACTGAACCGAACCGAATCAAACTTACCATATATTTGGTTTAGCGACGGCGAGTGCAGCCGGCGGGTCGATACAGAACCTTGGAACCGGAGGGGGAGAGACAGGGGTCGAAACGGAACAGATCGGGACCGTTTCTTCTTTACCGCGGGTTAAAGCGGAGCAAACGCCGTAGAAGAGCGTTTTCTTACCCACCGTCCGACGACATTTGCTCCAAACAGCAGACGAAAATACCACACGCCAAATGAAGCGTGAATCAATTGGTTTTGCTTCAGTTTCAAATTTAAATGTGTAAAAATCAACACTATTCAGTTAAATTTCCCTTTTGCATAAAACCGAACCGAAGGGAAAACCAATTGCAAGCCTACCGTAGAGCATCCAAGCAGAGGCGATTTCATACCCTAGCCGCCCTAACCATTTCTTCATCGCTGAACTTTGGAAAACTTTTCACCGGGGAGAAGGTAAAAGGATCTAGCTTCCTCACTTCCACGCCCGCCCCCAAATCATGATCATCGGCGGGCAGAGCTTCGTGTCATCGGCCCCAGCTTTCTCCAACGAC
Source organism: Platanthera guangdongensis (assembly GCA_039583875.1). Lineage (NCBI taxonomy): Eukaryota > Viridiplantae > Streptophyta > Magnoliopsida > Asparagales > Orchidaceae > Platanthera > Platanthera guangdongensis. The sequence continues at coordinate 168,757,646 of CM077155.1, forward strand.
GCGAAGAAACTACTCGTTTGCACGGGCAACACCATTTCTGTCTTCAGCACGTCCACAGGCATACTGGTACTCCTGCTCTCTCAGTGATGTTCTGGATTTTGTTTGGTAGAATTGAAGTATATGTATAACCTTTTACTCTTAGATAACGGAATTGGAGGGCCACACTGACCGGGTCACTTCAGTCGTCGTGGTGCCAGTTTCAGGTCCAGTGAGCAAGTTCATGTCCTTTTGCTGGACTTCATCCTTGGACGGGAGCATTTGTTATTGGGACTTTTCTGCGGCGGAGTTGATAAAGAAGGTCAAAGCTACACATCCAATCATCTCCATGGTAATAGGAGCCCTCGTCTTTCATCCATTATAATTTCCAATGATTTTTGGTTTTGTTAGTTAAGAATTTTGAACACTTTAAGCGGTGGCATTGGCTTTACCAATGTAGAAAATATAGTCGTTGATTTTTAAAATTCAGAAACATTGGGTATGTCCTTAATGCTTCTATGGTTACTATTGGAATAAGAGTTTTGATCACATTAAGCAGAGGCATTAGCTTTACCTGTGTAGAGAATATAGCCGCCGATCTTTAGAATCTAGAGACATCCGGTATGTACTTTAATGCTTCCATGGGTACTATTGGAACTATTGGTCTTATCAGTTAGCAACTTAGCATATTGTAGCACAATAATTGTTGTTAAATGTAGATGCCTATATACCTTATTCTAGAGACTTCAATACTAACTTTTTTTCTATTTGTCTAACTGCTCTCACATTTAACCTTCATAGTACAATAGTATATGACCAAACAACCTTTGTTTGTTTTCTATCATATTATATTCGATGGATGCCATTATCATATTTTTTTTTATAATATAACAATTTCTTAGTACTCTTAACTTCAAGATGTGTCAATAAATTCATCATGTAGAAAATCTAGTTGTTGATGTTTAAAATTGAAGAACATAGGCTATGTCCTTTAGTAATATAACTTCGATGGATGCCATTATCATATTTTTTTATAATATAACAATTTCTTAGTACTCTAACTTCAAGCCGTGGCAATAGATTTATAATGTATAAACTAGAAAATCTAGTTGCTGATGTTTAAAATCTAAGAACATAGGCTGTCCTTTAGTTCTTCTATGAGCCCTTTTGAAACTATTGGTTTTATCAATTTGCATATTTTATCAAAATATAGTGATTTATTTAGAGGACAAATATCATCTTTAATAACCTTCATCTCATCACCTCGAGTATCATCTCATCTTATACCTAAATTCAAATACTTTGACATTATTTATTTACTCGTTTAACTAGTACATGTTGAAAATTTGAAGTACACTACCAAACAACTTAAATCTATTTACTATCATATTATCCTTGATAGATACCATTCTCATAATTTTTTTAATATAATGATTTCTCAATATTTATTTTATATTTTCCACACATCCATCTCAATTCTTCAGAATAATGAATCCAAGATACTTAAACCCATCACACTTATGTATCTACATGTCTTCTAATATGATAGTATCACACTGCTACCCGTTGAACTTGACCCTGAGCAGGCTTGTCTGCCTGAGTCTGGTCCAAATCCTACCCAACCTGTCAATCAACCCCCAAAATAAAAGGTTTATTATTTAAGAAGGAGCTTGATTAATATAATTAATGTTCGAATAATTCCAGTGAGGTATTTTTTGTGAAATTAATAATTAACTTGGAACTCTCAAGAGTCATTGGGACTTAATTCAATTATTATTGGGTAAGTATCTAAAATTATGATTCTATATAATATTATTTTTGTGATAATCGAAGGTATTTAACTTCAACATCAATTTCCGTGCCCAAGGAAAATCCAATCTCTTCTTATAATGAGTATCCGTGAGTCGCACCCTTTCCCTCTCGTTTCCATTTGAATCGCTACCTCTAGCTCCTATTTTGATCTCTTCCTTAATGGTCCTCATCCATTCCTGCTTCTAACATATATATATTTATAATTTCCAATATCATCCCTCTAAAATTACAGGTCATGTGGTCCTTGTTTTCCTGTTAATTTGAATCAATATAATTTTAAATAATATCTCCATTGTTTTAATATTCTACTTAACTTGGTAGATATCTCATCGATTGCAATTATGTTATCTTAAAAAGCATGCTTAAATTAACTTTGGCTTCATTTGGTAGAGCGACTGCGGTTGTAAAATGAGCTGTTGTAAATGCATGTTTGTAAATGAAGCTGTTGGAAATTGATTTTTGGAAACAGAGATATGTTTGGATAGTCTGTGTTTACAGAGCTGTTCAAACAGATAACCGTTTGACAAAAAAGCTGTGACGTTTTGTATATATTATTTTTTTAAAAATTTTTTATATAAATTTTAAAATTATTTTTTATAATATATGTATGTATTTCTAAATGTTGAAAATAATTATTTGAAAAAAATAATTATTTTATAATTAACTTCTGTTGGTGGATGTGACTGTGAGACCTAGTTCAAACATATACAGGAACTCCAAATACTCCAAAATACTTGTAAACATCAAAACATGGAAAACTAGAAATACAATAGGTGACAACGCAGATACTGTAAACACGTTCAAGCTCTGTGTAGTTGTTCGATAATGGAGTCACGCAATGTCCACCATCTCATCCACCCTTACCCGAATTCCTCTAAAATGGTCTCCACTTGAGCTTTCATTAATATGTCCTGTTCTTCTTTGAAGCCCCGTTGGGTAAATGAAATGCTCGTCTTCATCACAAGCATGAAAATGAGTGTCTGAGCGGGATGGGTGCCTGCGAATGTAATTATGCAAAGTAATTGTTGTAATCTCAATGTCTCGTTGTTTTGTCAAACTGTATGACGTCATATCCCTAAGTATCTTCCACTTCTTTTTCCATACTCCGAATGAACGTTCCATGACACTACGTAAGGACGAGTGAACCCGATTGAATATTTTCCGACGCCCTTGTGTAGGCCTACTGCCCCTTCTAAAATCTAGTAAATAATATCGTGTACTTGAATATAGTTTTAAAAAACCACGTTGTAGTGGATATCCGACATCTATTACGTAATATTTGTCTGTAAAATTATATATTGTATGCTATGTGTGAATAATAATGACCATAACTAAAATAATCTTAAAAAATTCTTATAAAAAGAGTCTCGGGATACAAAAGGCTCACCAGGTGGCAGACACGAGAAATTTTAACTGGGGTCCATAAGAGCACGCTGAAATATACGTCTATTATGAGTAGAAACCTCCCAACCTACTAATGCGAAAGTGAAACACACATTGAAATCACAAACCGCATGACATTCTGCGTCGTTGTGCCATGCAGACCAATGTAAAAAACTTGCTGATCAGCAGAAACTCGAGCGTCTACATGTGTTCCATCAATTGCCCCTATACAGTTTTTAAAGAATGACATGTATCGAGCATCATTTAAGATTTATGAGGGAATATCAACGAAAAAATGATCTACAAGTCTAATGACATCAAAAGATAGTCTCTTAATTGCGGTGACACTATTTGCGAAAAATCAACTTATTGTTTCTGTAGAGTGTTGAAATTGTTTACTTGCAAGCTTCATTGATACATTATGACCTAAAATGTGCAAGGTGATTGCAAGTACTTCGAGTGGTAGAGTTCTCCTGGATCCTTGCAATCCATATTGTTGTGTGAGTAGTGTTAACAAATCACCAAATATTACCCTTGACATTCTAAAGGCACTGAAAAATTTGATAGGATGCCCATCGAGAAGTTCACCAATCCATCTAGCTCATGTTTGGCTTGATGTCATGCAAGTTGTATTGGAGGATCCAATAGAGCTGATTAACTGGCTACTTGCTCCTATTAAAAATTGTTGTCCATCGAGTGCTCTATCACGATAAAACCAGTCAACTACTTGCTGCTGAGTCACCTCATTAGAACTGTTAGTGTGATCCGAGGAAGATATTGTAAATCTGCGGCAATTACGTACGTCATTTTCCAAAAAATATAAATATCCAACAATACATAAAGACCAACATAATAATATAAGTGCAGCAATGCATAATGTCAAACAACATAATAACAAATGTCATCCTCAGCAACAAGCAAATCACAAAGAACACACAATTAAAGAAACATGCAACTGAAACGTTCACAGGAAAAGCATAGAACTCAACTACTCTAATTTTTTGCCATGACAATCTTGCAGCCATGTTAGACGTCAATGCTGCTGAATGCTCATAAAAGTTTCTCGATTCTGTTTTTGTCTCAGAAACATGAGGCAATAGTGGTAGAAGTTCATGTTAGACTCAGCCATGACCTCCATAATAGTTTCGAGCTCTGAAACAGCCTCATAAATGATGTATAATGATGAAGATATTTGAATGCGAGGAGACTCCAACATGCACTTCCCAATAATGTGTGATGTTTCAACTATCTCATCCATCGCCGAACTCCTTGTCTTCTTGTTGGCCATCTTACCTTTTCCTTTAGCCGGCCGTTTGTTCCATGCATCAACAGAAGATGGTGTCTCGTTCATGTTCCTCAGCAAAGAAGTCATGTTCGTCAATCGACTCATGCTCAAAATTTCTTGAATTGGGTGCCCAAGAAAATATCCTCTTACCACGACCGGGCTAAACATCAAATCTAGTTTCTCTTCTAAATCAGGGGATATGCCAGAGAACTGAAACTTTCTTGCAGTCGGAATAACCTGGGATGAAAATGAAAATATATTAGACGAATCATCCATAATAGTATAGTTAAAGCAAAAATCTTTTTAAAAATGCGTACTTTGAGGCGTTCTTTCCACCAATCTTCCGAATGAACAATAGTTTTGCGGATTGGATCCCAGCCCAAACCCGTCTCACGGCCCTTAAGGTCTCGCCATAATTTCCAATCTTTCTTTAGCTGATACCGCTTATTTTTCATTTGATTTCGATCATACGACTTTCCCGCTTGCGCAAAGAAACCTGTTGTTAGGTTGATCCACCAATCCCTGCTAAAGTGTGTGGTTGAGCGGTTACCCAACTCAATTTGTTTCAAGCATAAATCACAAAAAATCAGAACATCATTGACCTCCCAATTTTCACTAACACCGTCTTCTTTATGTTTACCCATAACGCATAAACTGGATGAGGGAAAAAAGTCAAACATAAATGCAAACATATACTCATACAGTCATACACACATACATATATTTCCCCAAAAATCAACACATACGCACAAACATACACTCACACACTACACACACATTACACACACATTACACACACACATTACACACATACTTCCCCAAAAATCAACACATACAGACCTACATACACTCACACACATACATACACTCACACATCACATACACACATTACACACACAGAACACACACACAACATTCACACATACAAACACAAACACACGCACACAACAAACACACACATACACAAATATAAAATACACAATCATTCATACATAGAGACACACTAAACACACATAATCATACACACATACATAAACATGCATACACACATAAATAAACACAAACACATACACACACCTACACAAATATTCATGCACAACACACACCTACACAAATATTCATGCACAACACACACATACATACACAAACACAAACACAAACACAAACATGCGTACACACATCAATACATATATAAAATAAATTTTTTTTTACCACAAGAATGCTACCATAGGAATAAAAACACATAAACATTACACACTCAAAAGCAAATCAAAATTTGAAAAGGTGAACTCAATATACCTGCTGCAGATAAGGGGTAATGAATTAAGCCTGTAGGAGCAATGGATCAACACTCTCACAGCAGGAGCAATGGATCAACGAGAGAGGAGGAAGAAAGTGATCGACGAGAGATGTACTGCTGCAAATCAGGGGCAATGATTGCTGCAAATCAGTAAGGAAGCCATGTCTATGAGGAGGAGAGGAGGAAAAAGTGATCAATGAGAGAGGAGGAAGAAGCATACCCCATGATTCCGTCGGAGAAGATGCGGGATGCCGTCAGATCCCGTGGGAGAAGATGCGGCGAGTGATTAGGAAGCAGATAAGGAAAGTTGCTGTAAGCCTCCTGTCGGATCCTCGTGTGAATGCCGTTGAAGACGATGCGACGTGGAAACCTTAAAGAACTCGTGATCTCGCCTAAACGCGACACAACTGGAGCCTTGCGTGAGGGTTTCAACCGACTGTTTTTTCAGCAGTGATAAAACGCTGCGCGGCTCAAAAAAAATGGAAAAACAAATGCATTATTAAGCGGTGGGTGTGTTTTTTGGAAACGGAAAGCCCGAAAACGGGTTAACAAACAGGGACTTTGCTTTAGACATATTTTGTAAGCATTTTCCTCACAATTACAAAACATATGTACTTAATTCCAATTTTGATGTATCTCTACTGTGATTTGAACTTTTGGTCATTCCAACGCTACTTATAATATAAGTTAATGCTTCATTGTGCATATTTCAATAACTTAAATGTGTCTATGACACACGTTTCTTAAGTGCAACAAATAACTTCTCACGGTATTTGATTCTTTGATCAAATGTTTTTCGTTGATCAATAGAAATCACATGACTTATTCTCATCTCTCTTTAATTTTCCATCACTCATCTTAAACAAAAAATTACCTTCATGATTAATATTCTGCTTTCCCAGTCTGAAAACTAATTGGATATGCGACCTTGATGTAATTAAGCTTATGAAGAATTTTACAAACAACTAGATAACAAAGATGAAGAACGTGACATAACAAAGATGAAGAACGTGATATAAGATTTAATCCAAGTAAAATGCATAAAGGATGAATCAGACACAGTTTTGATGGATGATGTAGATATTAAAAAGCTATGAAAAAATACTTTTATCAACTCTATAATGAAACAAAAGACAATAAGTTGAACTTAGAAGAGTTAAGTAAATCACAAAAAATATAAGAACATAATGTTTTATTGTAAAATTCAAGTTTCAGAGGTAAATAATGCTATAAAGAAGTTGAAAATTGAAAAAGCAGTTGAGCCTGATGATATACCCATCGAAGTATGAAAATGTCAAGGTAATGAAAAAATTTTGTGGCTTACATGTTTTTTTCATAAGATACTGAAGTCAAAGAACATGTCAGACCAATAAATAGAAAATATCTTGATACCTTTATATAAGAACAAATGAGATATACAAAACTGTGTTAATTACAGAGAATTAAATTAATGAGTCATATCATGAAACTCTGAGAAAGAGTAATAGAAAGAAGTGTAAGACGAGAGACTAACATCTTGGAGAATCAATTTGGATTCATGTCAGGGCGGCTGGCCATGGAAGCTATACATCTCTTGTGGTGACTCATTGGTAACTTCTGAAAAAACAAGATTTGCATTTGCTGTTTATTAATCTTGTGAAGCCTTATGATAAAGTGCCAAGATAAATCTTATGGAGAGTTTTAAAAAAGAAATGTGTAAATGTATCACACACTGACTTAATCAAAAATATGTATACAAATTTAGTGAAAAGGGTGAGGACATCTGGAGAATTAACATACGAATTACCTATCATTGTTGGCTTACATCAAGGTTCAGCTTTAAGCCCTTATCTCTTTACCCTTATCTTAGATGAGCTCACCGGACATATCCAACAAGCAATATCTTCCGTTTATTGTTTGCAGATGATATCGTTTTGGTCGATGAGACGCGCGAGGGTGTAAACACAAAACTTGAATCTTGGCGAGACACTTTAGAAAAGAAAAGGTTTTGGGCTGAGCAGGGTAAAAATAGAGTATATAAAGCTTGGATTTTGCAGTGCAAGAAAGACGGATGACTTCGTTATTAAGCTGGGCAATCAAGATATTTTCCGTTGTGTTTTAAATATGTTGGATCGATAGTTCAAAAAGATGGAAGTATTGATAAAGTTGTGACACAGAATCCAAGTTGGTTAAAGAGGAGAGGCGCGTCAGAGATCTTATGTGATTGTAAAGTACCATTAAAACTTAAAGGAAAGTTTTATCATACTGCAATTAAACTAGCGATGCTCTATGGTTCTGAGTGTTGGGCAGTGAATTGTGTGCATGAGCAAAAAATGGGAGTTGCGGAGATGACAATGCTTAGGTGGATTTGTGGACACACGAGACTGAATAGAATTAGGAATGAATGTATCAGGGATATGACAAGAGTAGCACCAATTGCAGAGAAGATGTGAGAAGCTCGACTAAGATGGTTTGGACACGTACAAAGAAACCATTAGAGGCAGCTGTTAGGCGTTGTGAGAGTCTAGTCACTATGCATGTTAAACGAGGGAGGGGTAGAGTGGTAGACCAATAAAGACTTAATGAAATTATAAGGAAAGACATGATGTACTGGGCATTAGTGAGATTATGACTAAACATAGGGAACAATGACGACAAAGGATCCATATAGCCGACCACTCTATAGTGTGATAGAGGCTTTAATGTTGTTGTTGATGTAAATTTTCTAAGCTTTTATTGTTTGTAGATGATATTGCTTTGGACAATAAGACGCGTCCGGGTGTAAACGCAAAACATGAATCTTGTGTGACATTCTAGAAAAAGGGTTTTAGCTTGAGTAGGACAAAATAGAGTATATGAAACTTAACTTTAGTAGTGCAAGAAGGACAAATAACATCGTCATTAAGTTGAGTGACCAAGATATTTTTCGCAGCGAGTACTTTAAATATCTGGGATCAATAGTTCAAAAAGATGAAGGTGTAGATAAATATGTGATACATAGAATCCAAGCAGGTTGGTTAATGTGGAGATACGCGTCTGGGATCTTATTCTTATGTGATCATAAAGTACCACTAAAACTTAAAGCAAGTTTTACCATACTGTAATTAGACCAACGATGCTCTACGACTATGAGTGTTGGGCAGTGAATTATGTACCTGAGCAAAAAATGGGTGTTGTGGAGATGACAATGCTTGGGTGGATGCTTAGACACACGAGATTAAATAAAATTAGGAATGAATGAACCAGGGATAAGACTAGAGTGACACCATTTGTAGTGAAGGTACGAGAAGCTCAATTAAGAGGGTTCAGACATGTACAAAGGAGACCATTAGAGGCACCTGTTAGGCGCTGTGAGAGTTTAGCTACTAGGCATGTTAAACGGGGGTGGGGTAGACCAAAAAAAATTTTGATTGAAACTATAAGGAAAGACATGCTTTACCTAGACATTAGCGAGATCATGACTAAAGATAGGGCGCAATGACGACAAATGATCCATATAGCCAACCCCTCTTTGGTGGGATAAAGGCTTGAGGTTATTGTTGTCTATGCTTCACGACTCTTTCGCATAGCTTAATTGTTTGATTCATAATATCTGATAATTTTGAATATGCCATTCTTAAATAGTGACATCAAAATTATTCTTTGTTTATTCGACAACATGTTCTTCCAAATTCCATTGAATCGATTTGCTAACCTTTCCATTGTTATATCCCGCAACTTTTCAAATCTCAAAAGGTATCTCATTGGGATATAAAGTCTTACTTTTGTGTTATTCAATGCTAATTCCCCTTCATTTTTTGAATCAATCTATAATATACCTTATTATGTTCCTTGTGCTCTTTTATAGTATTTTTTGAGTGCTCTTATATGCAGGTCATATCCGGCTATGTGCAGTCCAAGGATAAATAAAGGCCAAACTAAAAAACTATAGAAAGTTATGAACCTGTAAAGACTAAAGACTTGGCCTGTACATAACCACTATGCCATTGAGTGACCTGCACATAAGTGAAGTTGGCGTGCATATATTCATCATCTATTTTTTTGTTAAAACAATAATTTCTTAACTTTTTTGTCTTTACATTTATCGTCTTTAGTATTAGCTTATTAAAAATTAGAATACTACGAGTAACATCCGTTAATTCCCATGAAATTGATTTTGGGTTGTTTGATTCTCAAACATTGTATTGTAAAGTTATTTTATTTAAAGATGTTAGGCCCTTTGGTTTACTAAAATCTTTAAGCATCATTTTTATGAAGGACATTTATGTCATTAGCCCTCTCATGAAATGACACTACTGCAATGGATGGCAGAGGGCCCATAGTAACCAAAGCACTAGAATGATTCTAAGATCAACATTGTCAAGAAGTGCCTACTACCACACCACATGACACCACACTTGACTTTACATCGATCCCTTTCCATTGTTTGGAAGAATGGGGCATCAATCCTGACTCCTTATCCCCGTCTCCTTTTAGCATAATGGAGCCTTAGTTAGGGAAGAGAGTAGAGCCTTGAGAATTACTCTAGAGAGGAAGATCTTTGGCCCCTCTTCATTCTCTACAGGTCTTTATACAGCGAAGCAGACGAGGAAAATTGAAAACAAGAGAAAACAATGACATCTAGATGGTCGATGAATTAGACGACCTATAAAGATGCCATCAAACTTTTATAAACCACATACAATCATAAATTAATTATCTGGTTGTTTTTTAATAATATCATACTTCTAAACAACCTTCTATTAAAAATGGGCATTGATGATCCGAGGATTAAATCATTGGACAATAACGGTGATTATGGTTATTCTCTTGTATGATCTAATAACACAACCAACCAATAGATTTCACTCTTATCAGTAATCACATTGTTAGGAATGTACATCGATCCATTTAGTTTCCTTATGTGAAGGCGAATCGTTAATCAAAAGCTTGGAGAGCTTGGTCGTGGATGGAGAAAGGTCATGCAATGCAGTTGACAAAGCCATAAGGTACCAAGGAAGCCAAGGGAAACCCTAGTTACTGGCCATTGCAGTAAGAGATTTCATTTAAGTTTGTTTTCTTTTAAATCTGTAATATTAATTGGTCTAGATCAAATTTCTTTTTGAGATATTAATTTAGGGGTAGTAACATATTTCTTGATAATATCCAAGGTATTCTTTGAGTTTATTTGTGGATGGTTGCATCATTTTGTCTTTAATGTACTAATCAGAAATAAAACTCATTGAATCCTCTCCCCAAATCATCTCTTCTCTCTTCCCCTTTCCTTCTTGTCCCCAGCCTTTCCAAGATACAAATAAAATTGCAGCTATTGCTCTTCTTGCCACCTAAAGTTATTTTTGTGGTATCAATGTCGTTGGCTACTATTGTTTTACATCACTAGTTGTTGTTCCGGCGTCTGACAATTCTCCATTGCTTATTATCACTTATTGCCAGCTTCATTTCAATTTCCTGCATCCCATCTCTCAATTTCCACATCATTCTACATCGATGAACAAAGAACTTTATTAGTAAAAGAGGTTCAGCGAGGAAATGCAGTCAGCGAGGACAGTGAGATTTACTGGAGCAGAAGAGGATTGGCTTCAAATGGCAGTCAGCGAGATTACTGATAAGTCATAACAGAAGGGGATTGTATTGGAATGGCAGACAACAAGGTCTGAGGTTTCCAGGTGCAGATTCCAGCTTCAAATCGTAGTCAGCGAGGTCTACATTCACACGAGCAGAGCAGTTCGCATTCGAAAAAAGAGTAACCGTGGAAATAAAAGTCCTAGTAGAAGACCTAATTTGATTCTTGAAATTTTGTATGACCAAAGTGCCCCTCTGATATTGATTTAAGAAAAAAGAAATGCATGCAAAGGAGGAGAGGGTGCAAAATGCCGAATTAAATTCTTTGGGGGTGCAAAGTGCTAAAACTAAAACATTTGGGTGCAAAGTGCTAAAACTAAAACATTTGGGGTGCAAAGTGCTAAAACTAAAACTTTTGGGTGCAAAGGACCAAAGGCCTTATTTTGGAGAATGCAAGGTGACAAAGTCCCTACTGGATCCAATGCGTTTCTTGTTTGTTGATTTAACTCTCTAAAGTACTTGATTGATAATCCATCTTAACCTCTAGTCTCCCTGTGTTTTTCTATTCAATCTCAATGGTGCACTTCACAATCAACACCACAAACTACTTTTTTAGATTAGTGTGGAATGTCTCCAATCATCTTGATTTTCCCATAATGTGATCCTCAAATCTTATGAAATTGATGCCGTACTTGTTTAAGATTAGGCTTATTTAACTATATACTATTCTCAAGTCTATATCTGCAAATATAATTTGAATTTGTTCTAGCAAAAATGGTGTTTTAAAAACTGAATCTATCATGACCAAAAAGTGATATGATTTTAAAACAAATTTGAAAAGATAGTAACCAAAAAGATTGGTTTGTACAATTTTGAAAACAATTTTGAAAAATTGGCTTGTATAAATTTTAAACAAAAGAGATGTGATTTTAAAGAGTAACAAAAAATGGAGTGCTACTTGGCTTATGTTGATTATTGTTGTAGACAGAGTTCAAAAACTTATGTATATTTCTTATATGTGTAAATACAAGGAGAGAATACAAATATATAGGAGGAAGGAGAGAGATCAATCCTATACATGATGTGAGACTAAAGAGGAGAGAAGAGAAAAGGAAAAATGGGCCCAATAATGGTCTATTTTCATGGGATTTTCTAACACTCCCCCACAAGCTGGAGCGTACAAATCGTATGTGCCAAGCTTGGACAAGCACTGATAGAAGAGGGGTCTGGAAAGAGCCTTTCTGAGGACATCCACAACTTGTTCAGACCTTGGAACATGCTTTAGATCGAGCTTCTTCATTTGAACTTTCTCCCGGATGAAGTGACCGTCGACTTCGATGTGCTTTGTTCTTTCGTGGAAGACCGGGTTCTTGGCGATATGTATAGCAACTTGGCTGTCACAGAGGAGAAGGCCGGTGAATGTAGTTTAACACCCAGATCAGTGAGAATGCTCTCAAACCACATCAGTTCAGACACTACATATATCATTGCCCGGTATTCTGCCTCAGCTGATGATTGAGCAACAACCGCTTATTTCTTGCTTCGCCATGTAACCAAATGTCCTCCAAAGTAGGTGCAAAAACCACTGGTAGATCGCCGGTCATCAAGGGAACCAACATAATCAGCATCTGAGTATGCCACCAATGTTGGAGCTGAAAAAGAGGTTCTGTAAACAAGTCCTTGACCAGGAGCTGTTTTATGGTATCTGAGAATGCGTTCAACAGCCTGAAGATGAGATCTTCGAGGGGAGTGCATGTATCGACTGACAATACCAACAACGAAGAAAATATCTGGTCTGGTAACCGTGAGATAGATCAATTTTCCAACGAGCCGACGATAATGTTCAGAATTCTGGAGTAGGAGATCCGAGTCAGATGATTGGGCGCACAACTTGTGGTTTACGTCCATAGGGGTGTCACTCGGCTTACAACCTGAATAACTTGCATCATGAAGGAGGTCGAGACAATACTTCCGTTGAGAGAGGACAAGCCCATCCGGCTATCTGACAACCTCAAGACCCAAGAAGTATCGTATGGGCCCCAGATCTTTGTCTGAAATACAGAACTTAGATGTAGTTTGACTGCTTGTATCCCTTGTGAGTCATCTCCTGTAATGATGATATCGTCAACGTATACTAACAGAAGGACTGTTCCTGTTGTTCGGTGGCGAGTAAACAACGAGAAGTCTGCCGAGGTTCGAGTAAAACCAATATCACGAAGGGCCTTACTGAATTTGTCAAACCATGCCCGTGGGGATTGTGTAAGACCATACAGTGTCTTCAAAAGACGACAGACCTGAGACTCCCCCGTGGTCTCAAACCCGGGTGGTTGCTTTTTATACACCGCCTCCTGGAGATCCCCATTTAAGAAAGCATTCTTGATATCTAGTTGAAATAGGGGCCACTGGCGATGAACAACGACAGAGATGAGGACGCAAACGGTATTGAGCTTGACCACCTGAGAGAAAGTTTCCTCATAGTCGAGCCCCTGTTGCTGGGTGAAATCACGAGCCACGAGACGAGCCTTCAGACGGTCAATTGTCCCATCAGCAACATGTTTGATGACAAAGACCCACTTACACCCAATCAACTTCTAACCCGGAGGAAGGGGTACTACAGTCCATGTCTGGTTAGCCCAGAGAGTCGACATTTCTTCCTCCATGGCTGCCTGCCAGCCTGGATGTTGAAGCGCCTCCTGCACAGAGTTAGGAACAGAGACCGAAGAAAGAGAAGTAGCAAATGTGTGCAGGAGAGGAGAGAGGCGATGGAGAGAGACATAGTTGGCCAGAGGATGAGCAGTGACGGGCGGTATCTGATCAGCAGGACGCAGAGTATCCGTGGTTGAGGCCGACTGCAGAGGGGCAACGGAACCGGGATGGCGACGAGTGTAGACACGGATAACGGGTGGTTTGGAGGGATCAGGAGCCTGTGCAAGGGGAACCGGCGATGGGGGTTTTGTAACGGGGATAACCGTGCGTGGGATGAATGGCAGGAGAGGAGCTCGTGGTAGATGAGCAGGTAAAGGAGCCGGGAAAAACGGTTGATCTTCCCGGAAGGTAACGTCAGCAGAGACCGAGATCTTTCGAGTAGCTGTAGAATAACATACATAGCCCTTCTGGGTGCGCGAATAGCCGACAAAGATGTGTTTAGCCGCCCGGGGATCCAACTTATCCGAGGACGGCCCTAGACGGTGGACGTAGCAGGTGCTGCCAAAAACACGAGGCAGGAGAAGAAAGGCCGGAGTGGAGGGAAACAGTAGGCTGAACGGAGTAGGATAGTGGAGTACCGAGGAAGGGAGACAGTTTATGAGAAAGCAGGTAGTGAAGACCGCAAAGTTCCAGTAAGGCTTGGGAACATGCATGTGAAGCATGAGGGAGCGGGCTACATCGAGTAAGTGGCGGTTCTTCCTTTCGGCAACACCGTTTTGCTGGGGTGTGTAGGCACAAAATGTTTGATGAATAATCCCTAATTCAGAGCACAAATCGGTAAATTCGTGGCCGGTGTATTCACGAGCATTATCGGTGCGCTATATTTTGAGGGTGATGTGGAATTGTGTACGGGTCTCAAGGACAAAAGCCCGAAAAACACGGGGAAGCTCGGAGCGATCACGAAGTAAGTATAGCCACATAGTGCGAGAGTAATCATCAATAAATGTGATAAAATAACGAAAACCAGAAATACTTGTAATCTTAAAAGGACCCCATACATCAGAATGAACTAAATCAAATGGAGTAGCGCTCTGAGTACAATGTGCAAGAAAAGAAGAACACGACTGCTTGGCGAAGATACATGACTCACACTGAAACGGATGAAGAGAGAGATCAGGAAGAGCCCGCCGGAGGACCGGCAGAGGGGCATGCCCAAGACGTCGATGCCACTCAGTGGAAGAAATGAAAGAGAGAATGGTGGGAGAGTCGTCGAGAAGATAAAACCCGTTCTGCAGTGTGCCTTTACCAATGGTAGTCCGCGTCCGCCGATCCTGTATAACAAAAGAAGAAGATGTGAATATGGCAGAACAATCAAGATCACTTGTAAGACGTCCAAAAGAGAGTAAATTGAACGATGAGCTCGGAACATGAAGTGCCGAGCGAAGGGAGATCGACGGGTTGAGAGAAAGATCCGCCGAGCCGGAGACGGGAACCGTTGCCCCATTGGCCACAATGATAGACTTCAGATAAGGAGAATCCGAGTACTGGGCAGCCCGTCGCGAAGTAATGTGATGAGTGACACTTGGTTCCACGATCCAACCCGGGCTGGTGGATAAACAAGCAGTGCCTGTGTTGGAGACGGAGGCAATGAAGGCAGAGGGTGGGTTGAGCAACCCCTGGAGTTGCTGGAGCTGGAGACAGACGGTCTCAAGATTAGGAGGGGCGGTAGAGGGGGCGTCAACAACAACAGATGCCGTCGGACGAGGTGGATAACCAATTTTTCGGTAGCAGGTCGCCTCAAGGTGGCCGTCTTTCCCGCAGTAGGAACACTTCGGCCGACCCCGACCACCACGCCCACGACCCCGAGATCCCGAACGTCCGCCTCGAGCAGAGGTAGGAGGGGATGGTAGGAGCGAAGGGACCTGTTGAAGAAGGGCCGGGGGAGAAGGAGCAGAAGTATCCAAAGGAGGTGACACGCGGAGAAGCATGAAGCAAACATCAGAGAAAGACGGTGTTGTGGGAGAAGCCAGGACCTGAGTTCGAATGCTCTGATGGTGAGACAGAAGACGGGCCATCATGATGGCAATGCAGACGGCTTCCTTCTGAGCGTGCTGAGCAACATGATCATTGGTGGACGGCTGATGCTGGATCCAGGTCTCAGCAAGGGTTTTGGCTCGAGCGACAAAGGAGGTGATATCCGAAGCCCCGCCAGTGTTGAGAGCGAGGAGATCAGTGAGGATGTCGTAGAGATGCTGAAGGCTGCCGCGACCTGAGTATAAAGGAATGCAGCTCATCCCACATAGCTTTGGCGGTGTCGTGGTACATAGCCGGAGATCGCACGACAGGAGAAGGAGACCGCAACGAGAAGAGCCGGAGATCGCACGACAGAGAGAGAAGGAGAAGACCGCGACCTTAATGCGGGAAAGCAACAGTCCGCACGGTCACACTGGACACTAGCGATCAGAGAGACCGCGATCAAAATGCGGAGAGAAGATAGTCCGCACGGTCTGGGTGAGCACAACAGCGGTCAGAGCAAAGCAGGCCGCAAGAAGAATGCGAGCGGACAGGGAGAGGAAACCGCGAGTAGAAGAACTCGAGCGGATAGAAGAAGAGGCCGCGAGTTGAATAATAACTTGAGCGGATAGAGAAGGCAGCGAGTAGGAGAAGCCGCGAGAAGAGGTCGCGAGTAGCAGAACTCAAGCGACAAGATGAGGAGAAGCTGTTCGCGGCGAACTGAAACAGTCCCCGGCGAACTGAAACTGTCTGCGGTGAGTCGAAGAGGCAGGCCGTAAGTTGCGAGTTGATAGAGACCGCGGCGGACATGAGCAGTCCGCAGGGGGGGGGGGTGCAAAGTCAGCGAACCGTAGAGAGGAGAGCCTGCAGCGGTTAGGAGTAGTCCGCGGCCGGATAAACAAAGAGACCGCGAGAGAGAAGAGAGAGCGGTCTAAGGGAGAAGCTCGCAAGGAGCAAGAGAAAAACCCGGAGCGGTCAAGAGGAGCCCGCAGCGGACGAGTGAGAACAGCTGGGAGAAGTGGACCCCACGGGTCAGAGAGGAAGGAGGCTATAAGAAGCCCGAGGAGGAAGGTGGAACCACAGAGAAGAAGAGGAAGCAGAATCAGAGGTAGAGGCCGCAGTTAGCCGAGCGGCTAAGGGAGAGGAGCGGACAGATGATGCAGGCAGCAGGAGGCCGCAGGAGACTGCTGGACGCAGGAGAGGAAGGAGACCGCCCAAGGGAGGCGGTTAAAAAAAGAGAGGCCGCCCAAGGAGGACCGGTCCCTCTGATACCATGTAGCCAGAGCTCAAAAACTTATGTATATTTCTTATATGTGTAAATACAAGGAGAGAATACAAATATATAGGAGGAAGAAGGAGAGAGAATCTATCCTATACATGATGTGGGATTATAGAGGAGAGAAGAGAAAAGGAAAAATGGGCCCAATAATGAGCTCTTTACATGGACTTTTCTAACAATTGCAAAGATAGTAACCTTACACAGATTATAGTGAATATAGAATAATTACGATTTCTTATAACTTGTATTAATTTATAAGCCTTGGAGAAAGTGTGAGTGGCTATATATATAAGGCATGTTATGAAGATTTAGAGACTGATAGAAGTGAATATAGCAAGATCTTAGTTATAGATTAAAATAGCACGGAAAGATTAAAAACGCTTCAGTGATATTTGGAAGAAAGTATTTTAGAACATAATGAACTAAATAGTATGACATTAAAAATGTAGTAGATTCAACTCTTAATAAGATTCACAAAAATAATACTCCAGTTTCAGTTGATATAACAATTAAGATTGAGATTCATGAAGTTAATACTCTTAAATCACAAATGATTTATTTAAACATATTAAATAAATTTATGATTTTTTTCCAAACATAGGGAATATATATTGTCTTGCAATATAATTACTAGACATCAGACGGTCTCCTTACATTCAATCCAAATTAGGAAGATTCTTTTTGTGATTGTTATTTTCTCAGTGGCTCACTCTGACTAACCACATGAATTATTAATTATTAATTATTAATTCCTTGAATCCACTAATACGTTTAATCCTCTTGGCAAGCTATAATGTAATACATTATGAATGATATTATTATTTTCCACTGTATTAATATGAATATGAATGGTTTCATTAAAGTTTCGATCTATAACTTTGATAACAAATTATGTCTAGCCAGTTCAACATATTCTCGTGTATTTTTTCACAAAGATTAATAAACTCATGTCCAATGTTGGAGCCATATATTAACTTTGTATGAATCCCATGAGAAACTACTAAAAAAATAAACTAAAAGACATGGGAATGAGATTATCTCTGGAAAATAAATTAATTCATATGAATTGGCACTGCAATCTATCACTTGATGATTGATGTGGGTAAAGCTATAATGAAAGCAGTCTACTAATTCAACAAATGAGGAACCATAATACCATATAGATGTTGTAAATCTCATTTATCAAAACAAACAATCATCATAGGAATCTCATATTGTTGGCTTATCATAGATCTTATTCCAGTTTTGATAAATGAATTTACCTCATTATTATCTAAATAAATGAGAAGGGGAGCCTTGGCGCACCGGTTAAGGTGTCGCCGTGTGATCCCTAGTTCTGGAAGCAGTCTCTTGCAAAAATGCAGGGTAAGGTTTGCTTACATTTTACCCTTGTGGTGGGACCCTTTCCCGAATTCCCGGACCCTCGCTGCGTGGGGTTGCTTTGTGCACCGTGCTGCCCTTTATTACCTAAATAAATGAAGGGGAGCCTTGCACACCAGTTGAGGTGTTGCCGTGTGACCTTGAGGTCATGAGTTCGCGTCCTCGAATCAACCTCATGTAAAATTGCAGGGTAAGGTTTGCCTACATTTCATCTTTGTGGTGGGACCCTTCCCCGGACCCTCACTGCGAGGGATGATTTGTACATTTGGCTACCTTTATTATATTTTTTGCTATTGTCGGTTGAAGTCTCACAAATGTATTCATGCAGGTAATTCCACGTATAGGGTGCCATCTAAATGACTGCAGTGAGAAGGAATCAAAGCTTTATGCATTTGTATCTGCTGAAGATACAAGCAAACCGATTGATCAGCTAAAAGCCTTGCGTGGTGAAGTTCATTTGTATAACTTAACTGAATCTCGCCGAGTTGGAGGTTTGTTATGCCAGGTATGTTCACCCGGATTTAACATGCGGAAATTACTATAATTCACATCCTTTGTTTTTATTAATTCTTGGATTACTGGTAGAATAAATGTCATCATTGTTTATTCTTGTTGTTATAGTCTCCTTAAGTTTTGTCAAAAATATTGACTAAATTGAAATCACTATCTAAGGTTGCTTGCTTCTCTTAATTGCTTTTCTTTTAAAATCAGCTTTATCATTCGGTGTAACCCGGAAATCTCGAAATTGATTATGAAGGTAATTTTTTTGATATTTTTAATATGCAGTGCAAACAAGACGTTCTTCAATAATTGTATATGATCTTCGACCTAGGGATCACAAAGATGCATAAATAGCTAACATTTGAACATAGAAATAAATATTAGTTAATATTTCACAGCCAGGCATGCAAATAGAGAATTGAAAATGCAAAAAATGTGAAAATTGGTGTCAAATAGGTATCGTATTAATTAGCGGCAAACTCTGAGATCTTAAACATCAAATAAATAAAAGCTTAATTTAACAAAATTAGATCAAAAAGGGAAAAAGATATACCCATAGCTTTACAAATGCATGGATGAAACAAATCAAGTTCTCTGGATATTGGTGGGAAGGATCGAGTAGTTTTTCTGATGTGGATTCATGATTGGTGAGAGGCCTGTGGGACTGTGGATTGCTTGGAATGGAAAAAGAAGGCTGGCTGGGACTTAGTGGAGGTTGGTAGTGACTGGAAGCGGCAAGCTGACAGTGAGGGTGAGGTGGAAGGCTGGATGGAGTGGGAGGAGATGAATTGGGGTCAAACTATGTGCAGGAGACAACATGTAGGCCTTGGATTTATTGGACCAAACTTGGTTGGAAGAGAACGGGTCGGTTGGACCCAGCCGGGGCAGGAGAGAACAGATGCCGCTGTAGAGAATGTATGCCGCGTGAATGGATGCTGGAGGAGAGGTCTACGCACCTCAGGGAAGCCTCCGACATTGACGACTGGCGGAATGAGGCTTCTTTGGGCAGATGGGAGCTGGGAACGTTTCACTGGTAGGAAGGAAACATCAAAAACTTAGTTTCGTTTCTTTATTCCAACCTACCTTCTGGGAATGGGGTAACAATTATAGAGGTGTATATATTTTTATTGTTCATTAATTGGAGGCAAAATGAAGTGATTTTAAGCACTTTCTTCATTTGGTGTTTTCTATGTGACATAGGACGAATCTATAGGCTGCAGATGAACAAAGCCCTAACCCTACAAGCAATGTAAATGATCACGTGACAACTGCAATGAACCTATGCACTGTCTAATGAAGGGTTAGAAGTTTGATATGAGACTACTATAATGCAACCCGAAATCCCTAATGTGACGTGTGACTGTGTGAGAGCCAATTTGATTACGCACACAGACTCTATATGAACGCACTTGCATGAACCGATGACAAAATCAACATAGAGTAATAAAGTATTAAATCACACGCATATGATTATTGCGCAAACAACATAAATCTTTAGGCAAGCGGGCTCAGACTTTCCTCCGCGTGGAGGAGCAAAACAAAGCACACGGTGAATGGGTCATGCATATCACAAGATATCTAGAACAAAATTCTACGATGCTATTTATGCAAAGAATAAAACCATATCACAATATTTTAATAATGAAAACAAGAGTCCATAAAACAAGAAAACTCACAAAACCATAGGGGCTGCCTGTGGCGCAAAGATTTCATGAAGCACGATGTGGTGAGGATGATCTGGAAGGGAATTAAGGGCTGGAATCATAAGATCTGATTGTTTAGGGTTGGATCGGGGCTGTAGAGGGTAGATCGGGGCTGTAGAGGGTAGATCGGGGCTGGCGGCAACAATAGGGGCTAGATTGGGGCAACAATAGGATTAGATTGGGGTGGTGGCAGCAACAGGTGGCTGTTTGGGGGTGGGAAATGCCGTTGCCTGCTGTAGAGGCAAAGGGGAGGATGGGGTAGGTGGCGGCTGCGGGGGAAGGGAAAGGGCCGAAGGTGGCTGGGCTGCTGGAAACAGGAGCGGCGGTGGCTGTTTGCTGGAAACAGGGGTGGCAGTGGTTGGGTTGCTGGAAACTGGGCAGCAACTGCTGTCGGGAGGATATGAGGGGTGGCCGTAGAGGGGTTAGGATGTGGGAAATGAAGGCTAAGGTTATGTAATACCTTGTGGAGGGTGATAACCACCTAGGAGTTGTCACGTAGGATTTCACGGAGTCGGCACCGTGGAGAGATTGCCGGATTTCGGGATTGTAATCTCCAAATTCTGCAATAGCCTCCAAGTAGCCCTCATACCTCTTATTTATAAGAAAACCTAATTAGGGCACCCGACATCAAAGATTATGATTGGTCGTGGATGTGAAATGGCTCAATTACAATAAAAGTAAATAGAAAACAGTAAAGTAATATATGAAATTGACTGTAAGCGACGAGCCGGTCGCATCCGTGGAGTCAGATCATCGATCCGGCTACGCCATATATGGTAAGTAGCTAATCAGTCCCGAACAGGCTCAAAACTCGTCCTCCATTGCGGGTCCGCGTCCCCCGATCTGCATCACTATGTTTAAACTTTAAAATACTTCCAAGATGGATGAAAAATCAAATATTTACTAATATTATATATATATATTTTAAAATAT
Organism: Platanthera guangdongensis; assembly: GCA_039583875.1. Taxonomy (NCBI): domain Eukaryota; kingdom Viridiplantae; phylum Streptophyta; class Magnoliopsida; order Asparagales; family Orchidaceae; genus Platanthera; species Platanthera guangdongensis. The sequence continues at coordinate 168,779,398 of CM077155.1, forward strand.
CTCTCTGAATATAGATTTTTTGTTGAGCTTGTCTTAATTAACATATTACCTAATTTGATGCATCTTTTTATTTAGGGTCTTCTTCCGTCATCACCCCAATAAGCCGTAACAACGAGCACGAGCAATGTGCGCGATACGAAACAGATGAGTACGTGCATGATCATAAATAACAAGTTGCGCAATTAAAACATAAACAAGCCCGAAAACATGCGCTACACAAATAAAAATGCAAAAAAAAAATACAATAAAGATACTACTCAGGTTGCATTGTATAACTATTTCTGAAATATGTGACAGTATTTTGGTTTATTGAAACTCTTTTGTAGAATCTTACATGGAGAAGCACAGTATTTATCTTCACACATCTCATTCTACAAAATGCCGTATCTGTTACATTTTATATTTAAATTAATTTTTTTCAGTGTCCTAATGATGCCACCTTATCTTTATTCTCATTAGACTCGGAAACCTCAAATAATGCATGTGAGTAAGTCTGGAGATTTTATTGGCATAGTAAACAAGCGGCAAGTAAATATTTGGCAAATCCCTGATACAAAAATTCAAGTTGATCAAGTAAAACGGATCAGGTTGCATCACACAAAGAATTTGACGACTCTTGCATTCCATCCAACTGAGAGAGTTGTTGCCGGAGGTGATGTAACCGGAAGAATTTTAATATGGAGAGCTTTTGGAGGTAAAAAATTCTCAAAGAACTTACTAGTTATGGATGAGGAAGAGAGGCCTGGTGTAAGAGGTGATGATGATGCTGAAGCCTGTACGACGTGGCATTGGCATGCCAGTGAAGTCAAATTTCTTCTCTTCTCCTCTGATGGCGTTTATTTGTACTCAGGTATGGAGTTTCGTTTTATTCATTCAATTTAGTTAATTGACTTTATTGAGCAAGATGGAAGACAAATGCTAGATGTTCATGGATTTTTACCTGTAGCCCGGTGGATTGTTTAAATCAAAGTTGATGAGATCCATTAATGAAAAAAATAAAGTTTTTCTTGAGCTATCATTTTTTTGTTTGAGAAAACTAGTTTTAATGAGTGATGTAATCACTGGTATAAGATTTCTATTTCTCAGATTGGTAAATTTCTTTTTGAGGGTGCATTAATCTTTTATGAGTGATGTGGTTTGAAAACAAGTTATTCTGTTTTTTTGGCATTGATTAACCAAATGAAAATCTCAGGTGGGAAGGAAGGAGTCATTGTTGTTTGGCAGCTTGACACGGGAAAAAAGAAGTTTAAACCTCGTCTAGGATCTCCACTCATATCTTTTATTGATTCTCCTGACCCAGTTCTTTCTTGTGTAAGAATATGATTACCTTTTGTTGTTGCTAAAATGACGATATTTTTCTTCATGATATTATATCAAATTCACTTTCAGTTTCTTATCCATCTTGCTTATATGGATAGATATAGACTATGAACATGATCTTCTAACTGATTACACTTCTGGCATTATTGTTATGTTAGCTTACATCCACTTGTTATTTCATCTGTTGGCGGTTGATGCAGTTGTAGCAACTTACATTAATAAATACTGTTTGCTTAATCTGATTTATAGTCTTTCTAAATATTATGGTGACTGATTTTTAATGTAGGCTACTGGCTCTTGTTTTTATCTGTAACAATTCCTTCCACAAGAAGTATCTTTCAAATATTATTCAGTTATATGGCTGAACAAAGTACTGAAGACATCTTTATATGTTTTGTGCAAATAAAATGTGTAGCTTTACTCTTCTGAAGATATATTGATATTTGATTTTTTTCTGAGTTTTAGACAAGGGTTCAAGTGAGGGGACTAAGGATTTAACCAAGCCATGTTGTTCAAGTTCAGCTCCGCCATTTCTCAAGCTTGATGTGCAGCTTGTACGACCACTGTATAAGAGTGAGCAAAAGATGGAGACTGTTTCTGGAAAAAAATGAAAGTGGATGGTCCTGTGGCAGTTGGGCCAAGATAATGGAGTTGTGTAGGTGCATAAAATTATACTTATGATGGAGGATGCTTGGTAGAGTAGGTCTATGTTGTGATTGCGGAGGATGTGGAGAGTTGTAGGAGGGGAGATCAAGACAATGGTGGTAGCAGAAGATGAGATCTTGAGCTGGGTTAGTGTATAAATATTTGAATAGGATTATGAGGAATGCAATTTGATAGGGCCAGATAGGTGGTGGTAGGTGCAAAGAGAGGGATATGGGGTGGAAGAGATGGGTGGAGAGGAGGATGAGGAATTATAAAAAAGATGTACAGTGAGAGATTGTGGTGGCATCATGTAGGTGGTGTCTAAGTCACGACAGAGAGATAGTCTCTAGGGCTAGAATTATGTTTGAATTTTCTTTTCAGCATACCATTTGTGAATTTATAAATGCATCTTAAATTCATTTTTGTTATAGGCAAGTTGTTCATGAAGCACACAAACTGAATCGTGGTTTATTTGTTGCTTGAGGTGACTTGGTGGTTCAAGATATGGTGATGCAGGATAGGCGTCACACTTGCCTGCCACCCTGGAGTCCCACTACGGGGGCCACCTTGGAGTCACACCAAAGCGGTTTTATCATTGCTGCAACCCGTACACCCCAACCCGTCTCCGGTTAGTTGGTGATGAGAGTCTGTCTGAAGACTCTTTATCAAGGAGGTTGGGTGTTCGATCCCCGGCCTCAACAACCCAATGTGCCCTGTGGTGGGACTGGAGACAGGTTGGAGTGTACGGGCTGCAACCTTGATAAAATTGCCTTGGTGTGACTCCAACATGGGCCTCTTGTGGTACTCCAGGGTGGCAGACAGGTGTGACACATGTCATGCATCATATGATTTTCCAGCTCTGCTAAGCTTCACTCATTGTCCCTTTAATAGTCTATGCCAAGCTAAGACCATGTACTGACTCAGTAAAATCAATAATGGAATTTAGTATATCTGAGTATTGAGAAAGTAGTTCTGTAAATGAAGCATGACATGCATACCTTTCAAACATTTCATTCCTGGATAATCGTACAGTCCATGAGCTTTAAATATGTATAGACCTGATGCCAAGACTGTCGAGTCATCTTTAAAAGGATTCCTTTATACACATTTGGAATCTCTGCTTATCATAAATGGCTTCATATGAACTTGTGTTATCTTGATGTCTACTTCTTTAGGTTTTACTAACATCAACATCTTCAGATATCTTGTGCAGATAATCAAATTCATCTGCTTAAGATGCCCACAATGGAGATCATCAAGTCTATCTCAGGAATTAAGGTTCGTAAGATTTCTATATTCATTGTTCATGTTTTTTCTACGATATTAAGGAATTAAGGTTTGTATGGATATGGAAAGGATACTATTTTACTCATTTACTATCACTTTATTGATTTGCTTCATTGCTAGTTGACTTTTAGGTACCTAAGTTCTTACATATTTTGTCTTTAGCTTCCTTTCTCATTCCCAGATCTTCATGAAGGCTCATACGAAGAATTTTCCTTCCACAATGATTCGGGATTAATCGCATTGTGTGCAGATGATTATTGCATACAATTCTTTAGCCTGTTTGACAACATGCAAGTTTCACAGGTCGGCTACTTGGGAAACTAACTTTGTTTCTTTCTCTCCTTGAGTTTGGCCTACATTTAACTTATCATTCAGCTTATGTTATTGATGGCTCATGATTATGTTCTCGATGGCTCATATTTATGTTATTGATGGCTCATATTTATGTTATTGATGGCTCATGGTTATGTTATTTGTGACTCATTCTTCTACTTTTCTAGGTGCAAATATGTGAAAGGAATTTCCAACCCGTTGATGATGTCATGGTAATTGATCTGACACTTCCATCATAAAATCTCCTTGCTTTCCTATCTTGATGAGCGTCCATCTTTTGAAATCATATGCTCTGTTCGCTTTCTACATTAAAAGAAGCTGATGACTATGACGAAACCCAAATGTCCAAATGGGAGGGGAGGTGAATTGTGTTTTGAAAAAAATTACTTATTAAATGTTGCGTGCAATTGCAAGAATAAAAAAGCCACAACCACAACTTATTTTCCACAAATTATGGGTAAAGACCAAGTGTGTTACAAAATTGAGGAAGCTCACCACTCCTACATCCACTCATATGCTCTAACCCGAGATTAGGATTTTGTTGTAAAAACCATTTGCTAGCATAACCACTAAAATGTGGTGGACAAATTTCTGCCCAGTGATAATAGGAATCTCACAAATCTTTTTCATAGAATATGATTGTATAACCCATAATTCATCGAGATCAAAAATGTCTAAATTGATGTCTATTTGCAGACCTCGCCACGAGTAGCGGCGAGCTTAGCGGACAAGGCGAGCTTGAGCGGACAGAGGCGAGCCTGGGAGGGCAGATGCGAGCTTGGTTGGGCCGAGGCGAGCTGGGCGGGCCGAGGCAAGCTTGGGCAGGTAGAGGCGAGCTTGGTTGGGCAGAGACAAGTCTAAATTGATGTCTATCTGCATACCTCGCCACGAATAGAAGCGTGCTTGGGCGAGCAGAGGTGAGCTTGGGCGGGCGGAAGCAAGCTTGGGCGGGCGGAGGCGAGCTTGGGCCGGCAGAGGCGAGCTTGGGCGGGCAGATGCGAGCTTGGTTGGGCAGAGACGAGTCTAAATTGATGTTATCTGTAGACCTCGCCATGAGTAGAACCGTGCTTGGCGAGCAGAGGTGAGCTTGGGCGGGCAGAGGCGAGCTTGGGAGGGCGGAGGCGAGCTTGGGCGGGCAGAGGCGAGCTTGGGCGGGCGGAGGCGAGCTTGGGCGGACGGAGACAAGCTTGGGAGGGCGGAGGCGAGCTTGGGCGGGCGGAGGCGAGCTTGGGCGGGCAGAGGCGAGCTTGGGCGGGCAGAGACGAGCTTGAGCGAGTAGCCCTTATGCCTCGCTATGGGCGAGTAGCAACCTCGCAGGGCTGGGTATTCTCGCATACACACCCCCACAAGATTTGTCTATTTATAGACCCCCAGGGGTACCAAAAATGACACTTTGGAAGATGTTGAGATCCCCCAAAGTTGGATACTCTCCAAGTTCGTGCCTTCCTCGTACCTTGCCCAACCTTTTTTGTTGCGGGGGGGGAGTTTCTCCCAAACTTCCGATATGTGGTGCGACTTCCCTGCTGAGGCTCCTGTGGTGTGCTTGTAGACATTTATCTTTTCTGCTCTTATGCTATCCGAGCTGTGGCGGCTGAATCGTGAAACAGGTAACCTTTGTTTTTGGGAGACCTGAACAAAATGTTGTCAAGGCGCGCGCCTAGGCGCGCTTGAGGCGCCGGGCGCAGCCCGCCGCGCCTCAGCATGGCTGAGGCGGGCGATGTGCCCCAGGCGCACCCAGGCGCGCCTAGGCGCGCGGCTTACAGGATCCCAGGCGCACCAAAGGCGCGCCTGGGCATTTCAAGATGTTTTTTCAACTTTTTTGGGAGATGAGCAAATTGGGCGCCCGATTATGATCTTAGCCTCACCTAAGGCACCCAATCAGCGAATTGGGCGCCCAATTCGCCGAAAATCAGCGAATTGGGCGCCCAATTCGCGGAAAATCAGCGAATTGGGCGCCCAATTCGCGGAAAATCAGCGAATTGGGCTCCCAATTTGCTCAATTTCAGCGAATTAGGCGTCCAATTCCCACAATTTCCTTTTCCCCAATTTTGCGCCTCACGTGCCTCAGGCGTGCGCCTGCGCCTTGCGCCTAGGCTCCATAGCCCCTTTGCGTCTCAGTGCGCCTTGCGCCTTTAACAACATAGCCTTAGATTGCATTGATACGAATATTTTGAGGTATGAATTTTTCCGTCTTCAACATTTTGGTGCAGTAAGCGTGGATCGTACCCGAGGATGAAATTTTTGCGAGAAGACTTCATAGCGCAAGATGACGAACAAGGGACCAAAGGAGGCAACTCACGACTTGTTGGGCGAGCTTATTTCCTACTCGCTTATAGGCAAGTTCATGCAGGAGACTTCACAAAGGTGAGCATCCTTTCCTACTCGCCCATGGGCGAGTTCAAGTAGGCGACATTCAAGTTCGGCGGCTTCTTGAGACGAGCTCCCAAATGGTGACATCCTATGGCGAGCTTCAATTGGCGAGCTTCAATGGGCGAGCTCCAATTGATGAGCTCTAGTTGGCGAGCTCCATTTGGCGAGCTCCAGTTCCTTCAGTACTCGCCCATAGGTGAGCTTCCTTGCTCTCCCACAGGCAAGCTCCTTTACTCGCCTATAGGCGAGTTTTACTCGTAGACGCGAGATGAAATCTACTCGATGGCAAGCGAGTTTAAGACCCGACGAGCGCAAATATGGGCAAAGGGGGTCTAATGTCAAAATGGACACTTACCCCCGACCCAGTTTTTCCCTTCTTTAATAGCAAGCTCCAGTTGGCGAGCTCTAGTTGGAGAGCTCTAGTTGGCGAGTTCCAGTTGGCGAGCTCCAGTTCCTTCAGTACTTGCCCATAGGTGAGCTTCCTTGCTCGCCCACAGGCGAGCTCCTTTACTCGCCTATAGGCAAGTTTTACTCGTAGACGCGAGATGAAATCTACTCGATGGTAAGCGAGTTTAAGACCCGACGAGCGCAAATCCGGGCGAAGGGGGTCTAATGTCAAAATGGACACTTACCCCCGACCCAGTTTTTCCTTCTTCAATAACAGTGCTTTTCACATATGTTCATACTTACAGGTGCTTTGGTAAAGCATGCGAGTGTTTTTGTATGACTAACAAACAAGGGCGATTCATGACGAGTTCACCATCAGGGCAAAACATATAAACTATTATGCGAGCTCCTACTCGCAATGATCTTCATGCTTATAAGGTGTTCTCCTGTATTTCACGAACTCCTACTTGCGACGATCTTCATCAAAGGCTTAATTTCCACGAGAATGCCTACTCGTGACGTCCTCAAGATGGTATTCCACGAGCCCCTACATGCAATGATATCCCCCAACAACTTACATTTAATGGGTTATTCGCGATGAGTTCACCTCGACGAGAAGCCATATACTCCAATTCAGGCTCATAAGGTGTCCGCATACATTCCACTAGCTCTTGCTTGCGATGATCTTTTCCAACAGCCGACATTCCACGAGAATTCTAAGCTTTTAAAGTATTCAAGTATGGATTCCATGAGCTCCTGCTCACGATGATCCTTATGCTTACCGGATGTTCTCTTCAATTCCGCGAGTCCATGGTTCGCGAGATCATCGCTTCAACAACTATGCAACTATGTTATTCATTTAATCTCTTCAACGACTCGTACTAGCAAAGATATCCCCAATTACTCATCTCCACGAGATCCAAAAGAAATTTATACTCGGCGGGTGCTTACTTGTGATGGGTGTTCTTGCTTGCGATTTCCTTCTTCAACATCTGATGTTCCCCAAGAGGTTTTACTTACGTGGTCATAAAGTATACAATACCCGAGCTCTTAGCGTAGATGAGGAACGGCTTGAAAGCATTTGGAAGCTCGATGGGGAGTCAAACTACTTTTGAAAATTTTAAGCTTATTGTCATTCCAGTATTTCATAAGTGTTGGTATAGTTAACCCTCTTTTTGACCATTGAGTGACAGGGCAAATGACCTTCAGGAACGGAATGCGAAAAAATATGATGTAAGCCTCGAGTGCGTGAGTCTTATGGGACCTCCCGAGTGTCATTCCCCTCCCCAGGTACCTGCACCTTTATAACATGGCAAGTCGGCGGGAATTCACGAGTGATGGTAGGCGAGTAAGCGCCTTACACGCATGAGTCAACAAGCTGGGCGAGCCTCCCAGTCTACCGCATGTGCCAAGAACATCATAAGCTCTCAATCTCGTTTAAGCCTATGGTGAAGAACTCAACAGGAACACTTGGAGTAGAGATGATTTGAGTGCAACTCCATCCTTATAGATGATGCAAGAAGGGCAAACGCTCAACAAGTTATGTCGTTCTACTAATCAACAAAGTTATACTTGTGTTCTTTCTTAAAAATTATTGAAACTCGAAGCCATATCGGGGGGAAATCCGTCTTCGCAAGTAGTTTAGAATGTGAATCTCGGACTCGACTCTTATAAATTTTGGGTTGGGTGATGAGACAGTGACTTAGGATAATATCGCATCATCTTAAGACCAAACTTCTGCATTGACAGGTGAGTTCAGCTCCCCCCTACTTGTTGGCCCATCCCTCGAGTACACTTCTCATCCGCCTGCAGAGTTATTAGAAGGGTGGTCCAGATTCATATTCCAAATCGTCTTATAAGAGACAAACTGTCTGCAGAGGTAAAAAAGACCTCCACGATCGGGTTGGGGCTTGAGCCACCGGCTTGACTCTCGTGACAGTCAGACCAGATGATGAGACAGTGTGTCGGGTAATGTAATGAGTCCTCCTAAGTCCAAGCCTCTGCACTGACGGCCGAGATCAGCTTCCCCTTGAATGTTGGTTGTTGCCCCCCCCGATTGCACTTCTCATCTGACTGCAGAGGTTATTAGAAAAGAGTCCGGAACCAACCACCCAGCTCAACGGAGAGAAGTTCATTGTGCTCTGAGGAAAAGGTCCTCTGCCATTAAAGGCGTTGTTGTGGCCACACAAGAGCTATAAGCTCGACGCAGGATCAAAATCTTTCTTAAAAGTTTAAAAGTTCATCATCACTTAGGCAGCGAATCCTTCCGAGTCAAGTAAGCCAAAGTCAGGAGGGAGGCCTTAAGTGTGTGCGTCCTGAAGGACCTCCCGAGAGCGTATGCGTCTTGCTGGACCTCCCTAGAGCCATTTTCCTTTACCGATACGTTGGCTTTTGTAGCCAGGTAGTATAACAAGAATTCGCAAATGTGCGAAGACAGTCCTCACGTCCGAGTTGGGAAATGAGCCACCGTCTTGACTCTCATAACACTTAGAACGGATGATCGGACGGTGTGCCGGATATTGTAACGAGTCCTCCTAAGTCCAAGCTTCACTGATGGCCGAGATCAGCTCCCCCCTTGCATGTTGACCGTTGACCCCCAATTGCACTTTTCATCCGACTGTAGATGTTATTGGAAGAGAATCTGGGGCCGACATTTTAACTCGACGAGGAGAAGATCGTTCTTCTTTGAAAATAGATCCTTCATCATCAAAGGCGCTGGTACATTTAACTCTTTGTCGATCTCTCAAGTAACATGGCGAGTGATCTCAGCACCAACAGAAGTCCTCAAGTTATGGAGTTTCCGTAGTCCGAGTTCCTGCTCGAGCTCCTCTCCTGCATATCGACTACTTGCCCCCTCGAGTGAGGTGAAGCCCATGAGCTGTGGTGTTGTCGTAGTCCGAGTCCCTGCACGAGCTTATCTCCTGCATATCAGCTACTTGCTCACCTCGAGTGAGTTGAAGTTCTTGAGCTGTGGTGTTGTCGTAGTCTGAGTCCTTACACAAGCTTCCCTCCTGCACGCTGACTACTAGCCTCCCGAGTGTGAATTTTCTCCACTTCTAGCTGAGCTCGGCTCCTGGGAGGTGTCAAGCTTTCTCCACCTCCAATTAAGTTCGGCTCCTGGTAGGTGTCGAGCTTTCTCCACCTCCAATTGAGCTCGGCTCCTGGGAGGTGTCGAGCTTTCTGCACCTCCAGTTAAGCTCAGCTCCTGAGAGGTGTCGAGATTTCTCCACCTCCAGTTAAGCTCGGCTCCTGAGAGGTGTCGATCTTTCTCCACCTCCAGTTGAGCTCGGCTCCTGGGAGGTGTCGAGCTTTCTCCACCTCCAGTTGAACTCAGCTCCCGGAGATGTCGACGTTTTCTCCATATCCAGTTGAGCTCGGCTCCTGCGAGGTGTCGAGCTTTCTCCACCTTCAGTTGAGCTTGGCTCATGTGAGGTGTCGATGTTTTCTCCACCTCCAGTTGAGCTCGGCTCCTGCGAGATGTCGAGTTTTCTCCACCTCCAGGGGAGCTCGACTCCTGGGTGGTATCGAGCTTTCTCCATCTCCAGTTGAGCTCGGATCCTGAGAGGTGTCGACGTTTTCTACACCTTTTGTTGAGCTCGGCTCCTGCGAGGTGTCAAGCTTTCTCCACCTTCAGTTGAGCTCGACTCCTGTGAGTTGTCGACGTTTTCTCTACCTCCAGTTGAGCTCAGCTCCTGCGAGGTGTTGAGCTTTCTCGACCTCCAGTTGAGCTCGGCTCCTGCGAGGTGTCGAGTTTTCTCCACCGCCAGTTCGGCTCCTGGGAGGTGTCGACGTTTTCTCCACCTCTAATGGAGCTCGACTCCCGTGAGGTGTCGATCTTTTCTCCACGTCCAGTTGAGCTCGGCTCCTGTGAGGTGTCAATCTTTTCTCCACCTCTAGTTGAGCTCAGCACTGGTGAGGTGTTGACCTTCTCTTCACCTCCAGTTGAGCTCGGCTCCTGCGAGGTGTGTAGCTTTTCTCCACCTCTTCCAGTCGAGCTCGCTGCTCCAGCGAATGGCCTGAGAGGTGTCCACTCTTCACCTCCCCCAGTTGTGCTCCTTTCATGGGAGGTGTCAGCTCGTTTCCTCCTTCAGCTGATTCCACTCTGGGGAAGGACCCCGCACATTGTACCATCTAGCCCCATCTCTTCGAATTACGGGTTCAACATTGTTTTCCAAGCTCGTGTCGAGCTCAAAAAAAGCGGATTCCTGGATTGTGTCGGCTCCTGCGATAACCCGTAATTCCTACCCGCACAAGCATGTGCAATACGAGAACACCCCGCATCAAAAACACACACATGGAGTTATGCACACACGCCAACGCGCGCAGGAGCGCCTACGTGTAATAGAGGGGAACCTCCTGCACGAGCACGCTACACACGCACAGTGAGCACGGGGGCACCCCCTACACATCACACACGTGGGTGTGTTGCGCGCGCAGGTCACCCCGCACAATATGCGCTGGTGCGCCCCGCGCGCGCGTTAGCAGAGACGCGCTGTGCTTGCAGTGCGCACGCTTGGGCGCCCCTGGCGCGGGTGCCCACCCATTCCAAATGCGCGCGGCTGCGCAATTTGCCTGCGCAGCCCCGCAGTCGGGCGGTTCTTTTCTGCCCATCTCCCTCCATTCCTTTCCAGACAACTGTCCTTCCCGCACACCTTCATTTGCTCCCGCAGATAGGGGTGTGCAAAAATAACTGAGCCGAGAACCGGATCGGAACCGAATCGAACTGACCAAGCGGTTGGAGTCAGTTCTTAGTCTCGGTTCGGTTCTGGGTCCATGGTTAGGGCGGTCTCGGCCGCATTAGACAGCCCCCGCAAGGGCCGACCACCCCTATTATCCAGCAGGACTCGTGTGTGTGGGACCGCGTGACGGGCAGAGACGCGCTTTGGCGAGCAGAGATGGTTAGATTATATTATCCAGCAGTACCCGTGTGTGTGGGACCGCGTGTTTGGCTTCCCCATCGCGTTCCTGGTCTGGGTGTTGACCACGGTGGGCCCCTTGTGGCGGAATATCCCCGCGGTTCTGTGGTTGGGGTTAATCTCACACCGCCTGCAGTCTTCTCCCCTTTGTGTTCATGTACCCCGCCATCCTTCATCTCAACACCTGGGTTTTGAGATGAACTGTTGGGTTGACGGGTTCTAACTTGGTATCAGAGCGGGTTGTCCTGCTGCGGGGGTGTGTTGAGATTATATTATCCAGCAGGACTCGTGTGTGTGGGACCGCATGTTTGGCTTCCCCATCGCGTTCCTGGTCTGGGTGTTGACCACGGTGGGCCCCTTGTGGCGGAATATCCCCGCGGTTATGTGGTTGGGGTTAATCTCACACCGCATGCAGTCTTCTCCCCTTTGTGTTCATGTACCCCGCCATCCTTCATCTCAATTCCTGAGTTTTGAGATGAACTGTTGGGTTGGCGGATTCTAACTAGAGACAAGCTTGGGCGGGCAGAGTCGAGCAGAGACGAGCTTGGGCGAGCAGAGACGAGCTTGGGCGAGCAGATGCGAGCTTGGGCGTGCAGATGCGAGTTTGGGCGAGCAGAGACGAGCTTGGACGAGTACCCTGGGCAAGTAGCCCTGTACTTCGCTAGTATGGGCGAGTAACAACCTCGCAGGGTTGGGTATTCTCGCATACATACCTCCCCTAGGATTTGAGGGTCCAGGGGTACCGGGAATGACACTTTGGAAGATGTTGAGATTCCCCCAAGTTGGATACTCATCAAGTCCGTGCCTTTCTTGTACCTCGCCCTGCCTTTTTGGTTGCGGAGGTGATGTTTGGGAGGAAATAAATTTTTTTTGAAATTATGCTAGAAAAGAATGAACTTTTGGAAACAAGAGCTAGGTAAAAAGTTTGCGATGAATTGTTAGCAAATAAGAATCCCTGAAGTCAAATTTAGCTTGAGGTATAGATTACTTTGAATGATTGAATAGTGGATAAATGAGCTTGCCCTTAATCAGATTGAATAGTTAGATGAAATATAGTGGAATAGTGGACATTCGTTCATCATATTGAATAGTGGATAAACCAGCTTGCCATTAATTCTTATTTTGTCCACCTTTGTAACCCATCTTTGCTGAATAATTTTCCATGGGCGTGGAGTTTCAACACTTCTATTATATTCCGTGTTATAATAAGTGCACCATAAACTATCTTTTTTGAAAGCCTTCTCATTATTTGTCTTGTATTTTTCTAGTAGTGATATGATCCTTTCCTGATGGATCAGATCAACAGCGGGCTCCTGAACTAATCAATGGAGAGAGAGATCTAAAACATAATGTCAACAACCACTCGCATATCCCATTCCAGCAGGCAATTCATCAAATAGGTTTATAAAAGGGCATAAACAGGTTTATAAAAGGGAGTAAACAGATAGATTGATCGATCCTAAGAGACAAACAATGTCTCTGAACGGATGATCGCAGCAACCAGAGGATCAAATTAAGCTCCACTCAGTTGCTAACACTCGAACAAAACAAATGAAATGAATTTAATATAAGCTAAGCTTCTCTCCCTCACCTCCCACTATTTATAGCGTGATATCAAAAGATGTAAAAATGACAAAAATGCCCTTAACAAACAGACTTTCAAACTTTTGCCTTCCCACCTTTATCTTCTGCCATCAACCGCTAGTAGGCTTATTCCAGCTGTATCAATGCCTCTCACGTCGCCGGTTCCTTGTCTTCAAGGAAAACTGTGGGTTGTGCCGCCACATCACCACAAGTTTTGCAACGTCGCCTCCGCGGCAGTCTCATCAACCCACTGCACCAAGAGTTGTGTTGCTACCTTGCCATTCTTCTGCACAATGCGCCTGTCAAGGATTGCCATTGGCTCCACTAACAAATTGTCACGGTCATGAGGAGGGCGATGACTTGATTTGGAGAATCTCCTTTGTGCTTTCTTTTGATCCAAAAGGAATTGTAGGCTCTAATGGTCTCAGTCTTTATGACAAAGGGACAATCACAAGATAATACCTCGAGTGTTGCACAACCATCAATATCACAAGCAACTCCCCATACACTAAAAGGAAGGCTAACGGGGATCCATCACAACATGCACCAGGAGTGGTTTGTCGCAAGGGGGGACCCGCGTTTGTGTTGTAACACCCTAAATATTTCGCCAACTCAATTCGATTTTTCCCCGATGATGAACAAAGACAAATTAAATTTTTTGCAAATTATTTTGATGAATTTGTTTTTGTTCTTTTGTTACATTTGTTTTATCTTATTTGGGGGTGCCAATAGCCTTTCACTTGGGCTGCCTTTGGTTAGTGGGTTGCCATTTGTTTTACGGGCTTGTGTAAGTGGGCTGACTTGGTGTTGGGCTGGCTAACTAAATTTTATTATGCATGCTGAATTTGTTTGCTGGCTGTCATAAGAATGCTGGCTAAATGTGCTGACTGTTTAGGTGTTGGCTGGACCGAGTTTTGGGTTTAGTTGGGTGGCATATGGAGCGGTGCTTGGCGTTTGCTTGCCGCTGCCCGCTTACTCCTCTGTTATAAAGCGAACCTGAGTCGCTGCTTCTCCCGCACTTTCAGTTCTGTCACTGCTCTGCTTCTGCTATTCCGTCGTCTTCTTTCTGCCGCTGCTTTGCATCTGCGATTACCTGCTGCCTCTTCTTCTTCTTCTACTTCTATTTCTTCTTCTCCTCTTTCCGTGCCAACAAAATTGTCGTGCCGTCGCTGCTTCTGTGCCGACGTTTCTGTGCTGAGCCGTTGTTAGGGCTTACTGCTACCTTTCTCTGCTATTCCCGAGCTACTTTTGTGTAGCTGCTGCTGCGTCTGAGCTATCTCTGCTGTGCCGCCGATTCTGCTACTGCCTCCCTGCCGCTGCTCCCTGCCGCTGCTCCCGAGCTGCCGCTGCTTATTGCTACTTCTGTGTAGCTGTCGTACTGTAGTTGACTGTCTTCTCTTTCCCCCTTTGGCTGGCTTGGTTATTCCCTCTCTAATTGGCTATTTTACTTAACCGTTTGGGCTGTTTTTAGGTGTTGGGGTGCTGATTTCCTTTAATTAATTGCTGATTTTTGAGGGCTGGTTTGTGCTGGATAGCCAAATCTTTTTTAGAATAATTCTGGATAGTTTTTTTAAAAAAAGCTAGTTTTGTGCCGATTTTATGCTGGTTAACCATCTTGAGGGCTTGTTTTGGCACAAAAAGCTTTGTTTTATTGTGAGGCTGATTTGCATATTTTAAAAAGCTATTTAGAGCAGTTTTTGGCTATTTTGTGCCGTTTGGTCTGCTAAGGTTGAGATTTGCAGTCTCGGTGGAGGACTGTTTTGGTTGAACGGCTCGTATTAAGATTTCTTTTATCGATTATTTTAACTTTCAGATTTTAACGAATTTTAAACGCTTTTTTACAAAACATTAATTCTACGAATATCAAGTGACGCAACCCAAATAAAAAGTGCGTTACAATTTCAGTGGTTTTCGAGGCCCATAAATAAGAGGATGACGTCACAAGATAATCCTGACGACAATGTGAACAAAAATGTGGTAAAGGCAAGGCCGTGGTGAGATTCGTATTTCTTGAATTAAGTTTAATTCCCATAATTTCTTATTTCAGTTTAAGTTTTGCAATAAACATTGCCCGTGCATACGAGTTTAATTCAAGATAATTTTAATTATCTTTATCTTTTCTTGACAGTTTTAATATACATATTGTAAATATTATATGAATATAATTATCTTTATCTTTTCGAGGACGAAAACTCTTTTAAGAAGGGAAGAGTTGTAACACCCTAAATATTTCGCTAACTCAATTCGATTTTTCCCCGATGATGAACAAAGACAATTTAAAATTTTTGCAAATTATTTTGACGAATTTGTTTTGTTTTTTTGTTACATTTGCTTTATCTTATTTGGGGGGTGCTAATAGCCTTTCACTTGGGCTGCCTTTGGTTAGTGTTTTGCCAGTTGTTTTATGGGCTTGTGTAAGTGGGCTGACTTGGTGTTGGGCTGGCTAATTAAATTTTATTATGCTAGCTGAATTGGTTTGCTGGTTGTCATAAGAATGCCGGCTAAATGTGCTGGCTGTTTAGGTGTTGGCTGGACCGAGCTTGGGTTTAGTTCGGTGGCATCTGGAGCGGTGCTTGGCGTTTGCTTGCCGCTTGCCGCTTGCCGCTTTCTCCTCTGTTATAAAGCGAACCCGAGTCGCTGCTTCTCTCGCACTTTCAGTTCCGCCGCTGCTCTGCTTCTGTGATTCCGTCGTCTTCTTTTTGCTGCTGCTCTGCCTCTGCGATTACTTGCTGCGTCTTCTTCTTCTACTTCTATTTCTTCTTCTCCTCGGTCTTCACATGTGTACTCACAAAGGAGGACTTGGTCAGATCGTCGATCCGACCCTGCAGATGCGTCCGGATCCATGTTTCGACATTTTCAAATATTTTATTATTATGTTTGCTTTTATTTTGATGTAATCAAGCTACTTCATCTCCGATCAATCATAGTCGTTGATGGTGGGATGCCCTAGTGTCTTTTTATTATAAATAGAGTTTGGGGGCTGTTTGAAGGCATTGTAGAATTTGGTGAAAGCAATTCCCGGATTCCCGCGATCACTCCACGGTGTCAACTCCATGGAACCCTAGGTTATGACTCATAGGCCATCTCCCGCTCCCCAAAGGTAACTCAAACCCCTAGCCTACCCTACATCAAAGGCATTCTTCATCCCCAATGCCTTGCTATAATAGACAATTGGCTTTTCCTCCTGTAATAAAACAACTCCTACTCCTTTCTCTGATTTGTCCATTTTGAGAATGAAGGTCTTGTGGAAATCTGGTAGGCACAACACCGACAGTTCAGAGACAACACACTTTAATTGCTCAAATGCAATAGCGAACTTCTCACTTCATATGAAGGTCTTTGACTTTAGGATATCAGTGAGGGGCTTACCTAAAAGCCCATATCCCTGGATGAAGCTACTGTAGTACCCAATCAACCCCAAAACCCCCTCTCAATTTTTTCATAGTTGTTGGAGCCGGCCAATCCACTGTGGATTTAATTTTCAATGGGTTGGTGGCCACTCCATATTGAGAAATGAGTTGTCCCAAATAATGTACCTACTATTGTCCAAAGTTGCACTTACTCTCCTTGAGTAATAGCTGATGGGACCTTAAAAACGTAAATGTAAAGGTGAGGTGATCAAGATGGTCACTCCAAGACTTACTAAATACTAAGATGTCATCAAAAAACACCAATATAAACCCCCGCAATTGATGGTCAAACAATCGGTTCATTAAGTTTTGAAAGGTAGAGGGGGCGTTCGTTAAACCAAAGGACATTACTAAGAACTCGTAATGCTCTTGGTGAGTCCAAAAGGCAGACTTGTGTATATCCTTCGTTGCCATCTCGACCTGGTGGTACCTTGCTCTCAAATATAGCTTGGAGAAGAAAGTGTCCCCTTGTAACTCATTTATAAGCTCTTCAGTTATGGGTATAAGGAACTTATCTTTGATGGTATAGTTGTTTAACTTCCTGTAATCCACACACAACCTCCACAACCCATCATATTTCTTCACAACACCACATGCATAAGGGTTGTTGCTATATCCAATAATTTCTACTGCCAACATTTATTCCATTAATCTGTCAATCTTTGTCTTCTGCAAGGGTGGATAACAATAGGGACGCATATTGACATTCACCTTCCCTTCCTTGAGAACGTGTGATGTTTGTGGTCTCAAATAGGATGTAAGCCTTTAGGTTCTTCAAACAAGTCCTTAAATTCTTGAAGGAGCTCTTGTAATTAAAATTCTTCCAAGGCAAGACTTTCCATGTCAACTGGAAAGCCTTAGAATGCGCTAGAGTTTCAAAATTTTTTGAGGGAGGAATCGCTTGAACATTTTAAGCTGTCATCATTGTAAGTTGGCCTGCTTTTGACAAGAATTTGTGCATCCTCCATTGCTTCATTCGAGTTCTTGCTAAAATTTTTGAACCCCGCAAAGAGATCTTTTTACCTTGACTGGTGAACTCCATTTTGAGATTTGTAGAAATGGAGAAAACCAACCTTGTATATATGTCCACTTGGTAATAGTTACAAGTATACATACACTTATATAGGAGAAGAAGGAAGGGAGAAATCCTAATACATGATGTGGGACTAATCCAAGAAGAAAAACAAGAAACAACATGGGCCCTTAAATGGCTTTTCTAACACTCCCCCGCAAGCTGGAGCGTACAAGTCGTAGGCGCCAAGCTTGGATAAGAACTGATAGTAGAGCGGCCTAGAGAGAGCTTTCGTCAGGATGTCCGCAACTTGGTCGGTAGCAGGAACATGCGCCAAATCTATCTTCTTTGACTGTACCTTTTCCCGGATAAAGTGACAGTCAACTTCGATATGCTTTGTTCGTTCGTGAAAAACCGGATTCTTGGCAATATGAATTGCTGCCTGACTGTCGCAAAATAAGGTTGCCGGAGATGAGAGACGAACACCTAAGTCTCTCAGAAGGCCTTCAAGCCAGGTTAACTCAGAGACAACAGCTGCCATAGCCCGGTACTCGGCTTCGGCAGAGGAGCGCGCAACCACATTCCGTTTCTTGCTACGCCAAGTTATGAGGTGTCCACCAAAGTAAGTACAGAATCCAGTTGTGGAGCGCCTATCATCAATAGATCCTGCGTAGTCAGCGTCAGAATACGCGACGAGAGAAAGAGATGTGGATGGCTTATACACAAGTCCTTGTCCGGGGGCGAGCTTGAGATATCGAAGGATGCGCTCGACAGCTTGAAGATGAGATGTCCGAGGAGCGTGCATGAACCGACTCACAACTCGCACAACAAATGAGATGTCTGGTCGAGTCACCGTAAGGTAGATCAGCTTCCCAACCAAGCGTCTGTAATATTCCGGATTTGTAAGTAGCTTGTCAGAGTCAGAGCTATGGGCCGAGAGCTTGTGATTTGCGTCCATAGGAGTCTCCGCAGGTTTGCACCCAGAATAACCTGCATCACGAAGGAGGTCCATACAGTACTTCCTTTGAGATAACACAAGACCATCAGAGCGTCGGGCGACCTCGAGCCCAAGAAAGTACCGAAGGTTGCCCAGATCTTTGGTTTGAAAGGCAGAATTCAACTGTGCCTTGGTCTGTTGTATTCCTGCCGTGTCGTCGCCAGTAATCAGGATATCATCAACGTAGACCAGAAGAATCACAGTCCCGGTTGACCGATGTCGGGTGAAGAGAGAAAAATCAGCCGAGCTCCGAGTGAAGCCACTAGCACAGACCACTTTACTGAACTTTTCAAACCATGCACGCGGGGACTGTTTGAGACCATAAATGGATTTCCGAAGGTGGCATACCAAAGACTCCCCCGTGGTCTCAAACCCGGGCGGCTGCTGCATATAAACGGTCTCCTGGAGATCGCCGTTGAGGAAGACATTTTTGATATCCAGCTGATAAAGGGGCCAGTGACGATGAACAGCCAAGGAGAGAAGAACGCGGACCGTGTTCAATTTGGCCACGGGAGAGAAGGTTTCCTCATAATCAAGGCCATGTTGCTGAGTAAACCCCCGTGCCACAAGACGGGCCTTCAGACGATCGATAGTGCCATCCGCCGCATGTTTAATGACAAAGACCCATTTGCAGCTAACAGGGGTGTGGCCAGCAGGAAGAGGAACCAGATCGCAGGTCTGGTTAGCCCAGAGAGCCTGCATTTCATCGTGCATAGCAGCCCGCCAGCCAGGGTGGTGAAGCGCCTCCTGCACATTAGTAGGAAGAGAAATAGAGGAAAGGGAGGTGGCAAATGCGTAGAGAGGTGGTGTTAGCCGATGTAGAGAGACGTAGTTGGCCAAGGGATGAGCTGTAGAGACGGAAGCGTGATCGACCGTAGCGGAGCTATCGCTGGCAGCAGGGAGCTGGGTCACTGGCGCATCCTTGGATGGGCGACGAGAGTAGACACGGATTAGCGGTGGAGGAACCCGAGGAGGAACAGGGGAGAGGAGGAAGAAGACGACACAGAGGGCGTGACCGGTACAACGGGCCGGGGAAGAGAGGGAGCAGAAGACGAGGGAGCAGAAGACGAGGTGGTGCCGGGTAAGTGGAAGGGCTGGTCTTCGCAGAAGGTGACATCTGCAGAAACGACCATTTTGCCGGTAGTAGGAGAGTAGCAGACGTACCCCTTTTGAGTGCGGGAGTAGCCAACAAACATATACTTGGCGGCCCGAGGAGCAAGTTTGTCGGAAGGAGGGCCAAGAAGGTGGACGTAACAAACACACCCGAAGATCCGTGGTGGGAGAGAGGTGAGGGGGATAGAGGGATAGAGGAGTTGGAGAGGTGAGGCAAAAGCAAGGACAGAGTAGGGAAGGCGGTTGATGAGATGACATGCGGTGGAAACAACAAAGTTCCAATATTCGGTGGGAACGTGCATTTGGAACATAAGGGAGCGGGCAACACCGAGAAGATGACGATTTTTGCGTTCTGCCACCCCGTTTTGCTGAGGGGTATACGCACATGAAGTTTGATGGATGACACCAAAGTCAGTGCAGAGAGTGGAGAAGGCACGACCCGTATACTCCCGAGCATTATCAGTGCGAATGACTTTGAGAGGAGTGGCGAACTGCGTACGCATCTCAAGTAAAAAGGCGCGAAAGACAGAGGGAAGTTCAGTGCGATCTCGTAGGAAGTAGAGCCACGTGGTACGGGAGTAATCGTCAATGAACGTGACAAAGTACCGAAAGCCAAAAATACTAGGGAGCCGATAAGGACCCCAAATATCAGAATGAACTAACGACAAGGGAGTAGTACTCCTGGTACAGGCCGGGGGGAAAGAGGAACGGTGTTGTTTGCCGTAGACACAAGATTCACAGGAGAACTCCTGTAAAGAGAGATCAGGAAGAGCCCGCTTGAGAATCGAAAGGGGAGCATGTCCAAGGCGGCATTGCCAATCAACAGTAGAGATGGTGGAGAGAAGAGTTGGTGGGATATCCAAAATGTACAACCCATTCACCAGCTGCCCCTGACCAATGATACTCCGGGTACGATGATCCTGCATAAGAAAAGAATGGGGTGAAAAGGTAATACAACAGTCAAGGTCGTGTGTGAAACGATTAACTGATAATAAATTGAAGGGAGACCCCGGAACGTGAAGAACCGAGGAAAGAGAAAGGGTTGACGTAAGCTGAAGATCAGCGGAGCCAAAGACGGGGAGGGTTTCACCGTTGGCCACAGTGATGGAGCAGGATGAGGCGTGTGGAGATATGCTGGGGGCTTCTGGGAGGAGATATGGTGAGTAGCACCGGAATCAACGATCCAACAAGGACGATGAGAGAGGCAGGTGATACCCTCCGTAGAGGACACAACAGAGGTGACAGCGGAAGCAACAGGTGCCATGCGGAGAGCAGAAAAAAAAACTGGTGGCGAGCAGAGGCGAGGCCAGGCGGCGAGCAGAAACAGCCCACGGCGGACTGGAGCCGGTCGAGGCGAGTAGGGCAGACCACAGCTGCAGAGAGAGGCCACGGAAACAGAAAGAGGCCGCAGCGGGAAGAGAGTCCGCGCGGACAGAGACAGGCCGCAGCGAGCAGAGGCAGCGGACTGGACGAGGTCGCGGCGAGCGGGAGTAGGCCGCGGCGAGTACAGGCACGCTCAGCAAGGAGCGGGCTATGGGAGGCCGCGGCGGACTGGAGGAGGCCGAGGCGGACTGGATCAGACCGTGGCGGACTGGTTCCGGCCGTGGCAAGCAGAGCACAACAGCGGGCCGAGAAGAGAGGGCACGTTGGGGGAGCTTGGCAAGTCGCGGCGAGCTGGAGTGGGTCGCGGCGAACTGCAGGAGACCGCGGCGGACTGGAGGTAGCGGCGGACTGGAGGAGGCCGCGATGAGCACAGACGCTCAGCAAGGAGCGGGCCAAGAGAGGCCGCAGCGGACAGGGAAAGAGAGCTGCGGACAGGACGCTGTGCTTACGGCGGACGAAGGAGACCAAGAGATGGAGGTCGCCGAGGTCGCGCCGTACAAGAAGAGGCCGCAGCGGACAAGGGGAAGCAGTGCGCAAGAGATGGCGGAGAGAGAGAGTCCGCGAGCACAGAGGCTCGAGCGGACAAAAATAGAGCGAGCTAGAGGGAGCAGTCCGCGAGCAAAGAGGCTCGAGCGGACACAAACAGAGTGCAGCGGACAGGAATGATCGTCCGGAGCGGATAGAGAGAGGTGGGCCCCACGAGTCAGAGCAGAAGATGACTATAAGAAGCCTGAGGAGGGTGGAACCACGGAGGGAGAGAAGAGGAGCGGAATCAGAAGGACAGTCCGCACGAGACCGGAGCGGACAGGAATGCAGTCCGCAGGGTAGCCGAGTGGACAGATACAGAGGGGCAGTCCGCAGAGAGGCGGATGCAGGAAGGCAGGCAGTCCGCACGAGACCGGAGCGGACAGGAAGGCAGTCCGCAGGAGACCGGGCGGACAGAAAAGAAAGGGCAGTCCGTAGCTAGACGGAACCTGGCTCTGATACCATGTAGAAATGGAGAAAACCAACCTTGTATATATGTCCACTTGGTAATAGTTGCAAGTATACATACACTTATATAGGAGAAGAAGGAAGGGAGAAATCCTAATACATGATGTGGGACTAATCCAAGAAGAAAAACAAGAAACAACATGGGCCCTTAAATGGGCTTTTCTAACAAGATTATTATAGTCCCAATGAACCACTCCAAGTGTCATAAGTCTTTGTAGTCTCAAAACCACGTCACATCCCCCAGGGGAAGAACTAGCATCTTTGAAGCAATCATCACTGATGGGGGACCATCGGGCGCATCTCGGCGCAAGGCGGACCCCACCTTCGTATATTCGCGTCGACGGGCTTGATCGGACCGGCGATCCGCCACCGCGGATGCGTCCGGCTCGTCGTTTCGACTCAGTTTCATATATGACATTTTATATGTTGGATATTATTTCATGTACTTATGGGATCAGAAACGCCGGCTAATCATAGTCGTCGATTCCGGTTGCGCTAATCTCATTCTCTTATAAATAGAAGTATTAGGGCTGCAGGAAGGGGACGACTGAAAGTTTGGAGATCGTCTTCCTTGCTTCCGGTGGTCACTCCTCGGTGCCGACGTCGTGGAGCCCTTGGTGCCGACGCCTTGGGTAAGTTTCCTTGTGTTTTCCCTCCCTCCTCCTAGTCTTGCTGCCACCTAAAGCCCCCTAACCGCACGCCCCACCTAGCAGCCGAACAGCCCTGTCCGCCCAGTTTCGGGGCTGCCGGGTCCTTTCCCTCCGCCCTATCCTCTTCCCGCTGATTCCCCCCCCCCTTCCGCCACCCTCCAGCCCACCTGCTGCCGCCGAACAGCCCCACCAAGCCCAACCATTCCCCCCTTTTTGCCCTCTACCCCCGGATCTGGACAGATCCGACCAGGCCTGTCCAGATCGGGACTGGATCTCGCCGGATCCAGTCCAGCGCCAGCCAGCCCCCCCCGTTTCTCTCTCTGCGGCCACTCACCAACTTCCCTCCTTCCGTGGAACCACCCTCCCTTACCCGATCCCATCTCGCACCACCCGGAAGCCTAATTTTCCTCCAAAGATTTCAGTTTTGCTTGAGTTCGCTGCAGCCCTTGTTTTAAATTTCAGATTTTGTACTTGTACTGTGTGGATTTATTATTGTGGTATAAAATATTGTGCACGTTGTGGAACCTTGTGATTGATAGGAAAAATAGCACGTTGTATTCGCCCGTAAACTTCATACCTTGCAGGACGCTTGATTCGCCGCGCGCTCAATTTAGCCCCCATGCGGAGGAGAGCTATTGCCTAAAACGCTCAAAGAAAAATGCTTTTCCTTTATGAATGAATGCAATGGTTATTATATTGTTATGTTGCTTACATTGATTAATTCGCCTGAATAATTTTGTCTTGCATATAGCCCACGGTTAGGGCGAGTCCACCCCTCACGTCACTAGTTTGCATCCTAGGAGTCCACTACACAGCCTACCCTACATCAATCACCCTTTCACACGCGCCAACAAAAGCCATTGACCTTGTGAGTGCTTGAAATGCTTTTACCATTTGCAATGGCTACATTTAAGACTGCATCTGGTACTAGTGGGCAACTTAGACTGTGAGTGGTATTGAGATCTAAGAAATTGTGAGTGCTGCTGGAATCAATTAGAATGCTTATTGGTTGGCCCTGATGCAATGTTGTTACTCGCATGGTGTGGAAATGAGGGATGCATGTTAGAGCATGCACCAACACTTGAGGAGATTGTGGATCTTCCTCTTGTTCATCCAGCATTATTGAATCATCCTCCTCATTCGGCCCCTCCCGAGCCTCCTTTTTGTCTTTAGTAAGCAATTCCAATGAATATGACAGTTGTTTCTTCAAACATTTGTGTTCAGGTGTGTATTTGTTATCACACCAGAAACACTATCCCCTATTCTTGTCATCCATCTCCGTCTAGGTGAGAGATTATCCTGCCCACGGTTGTGGTTGGGTAGTGTGCAACTTTTCCTCGGGCACGAAAGGAGGTGTCATTTTTGCTACTATTTTCATTGATGTAGACGCTATCTCTCCCTTGAAATTTGAGTCAACAGGAGGTGGCGTGAAACATTTACATCCCAAAGCATCCTTATGTTCTTGTAAGTGTGCTAACGAGAAAACATTATGCAGAGATTTATGTTGAAACATTCGAACAACGTACTCAATTTCATCTTTGAGACATACTAGCAAAAACTGACAGCGCGTTCTTCCGAAATCTACTCCTGATGCGGGAGAAGGTCGAACTCATCAATATATGCCTGAACTGAATTCTTTTGGCATACATTTTTGAGTTCACTCACCAGATCATCAAATATGATGGACCCAAACCGAACCGATGATGTAAGGCTTGGCAATACTCCTCCCAACTAGGCCAATGACGTGAAATGCGAGACTTCCTATAAGATTGGTGCCAATATAATGCTTTACCTTCCAAGTGGCTAACGCAATCTTCACTTTAAGATCATTTGGTGTACTGTCAATATCGAAGAATTGGTCCGATTTATACACCCAATCAATCAAAGCCCTTCCACAAAAGCGGAGAAACTCAAGGCGTGCAAACCTGGTTGAAACATGATTGGAGTGATAGTGATCATTCTGAGCTTTCATGGAAGAAGAATTACCACCAGATTCAACTGATTTCTCGCTTTTCAAACTTGCGATCATCGCTCGCACCTCCTCCAAGGTGCGGTTATGCCGATCATTTAGAGTTTGAATCGAGCGAGCCATCGTCTCCTGATTTTGCTTCAAAACCTCCAAATCAGACTGTAAATCTTTCGATCAGGTGGCCTCCGAGACCGGCATGTTTTTTATTTCACCAGATCGATACTCTGATACCAATGATCCTTTCCTGATTGATCAACAATGGGCATCTCAACAGATCAAGGAAGAGAGATAATTAAACCACTCACTCTCATATCTCATTCCATCAGGCAATTCACCAAACATGTTTATAAAAGGGCCTAAACAGGTAGATTGATCGAACCTAAGGGACAAGCGAATGCAGGGGTAGGCTGACTAATAACTCAACAACTACTATGCGGCCTAAATGCAGTGTGTGTGAAACAAAAGGTGCCACTGTCCGTCTCATGATCAACTAACAGGTAATTAAAATTTAATAAGCTTAAAAGAACAACTTGCACTATTGGATAATGAATTTAGACGAGCAAAGGTCAAGTTATGATTACCATCGAGATGAGACACAAATATCATTCAAGTGCACCGAATGCGTCCCGCAAATTAGGATGTGGCGGCGTGGATCAATAACCCATGACATTAGTTCATTACTAAAGCATTCAAAAGAGAGAAATTAACACATCCATATCTAGATTTACTCATGCATGTGGCAGCGTGGATTAGGGATGGTAAGACGACATCAGTGTTGTCCTTGGCACACTGGGTGGCTCCACGGAAGGGCTGCAGGGAGTGATGGGGTGGGGTGATCGAGTACTATCGGGTAGGGGAAGAACTGCGGGTAGAGCACAGATCTGGGTAGGGGGGTGCTGTTGAGATGACAGTTGGGTTTGGGAAGGTTGCCGTGGTAGATGAGGTAACAGTCTTGGTGTTGGAGGCTTGGATGTAGGCTGCCGGGTAGGGAGATGGAGCAGTGGGAGTCGACGGGTTGCTGGTGTGGGCTTGTGGGTTCAGGAAAGGGGGGAATCGATTGTGTGCGAGGCTGCGGGTGGGGACGGGGAGACAAGGTTGGGCTGCTAGAGGCGGGCCGGGGTGTTGGGAGGGGGGGGGGGGGGGCGACGGGTGGAAGCAGTGGAGAACTGACGTATGGCTCAGAGTCCACCGATGAAGACCCGCTGGCTGCAAGAAAGTAACCACTGATCCCTAGCCACACACACAATTATATATAGGGGGGAGAGGGGAAATAAAACTAGGGCACCTTGATCGGATGACTAATATTGTTCGGGCCGATCGGGTGCCAAATACAACATGAAATAAAAAAATAATATATCAAACTGACTCAGAACGACCATCCGGGTGCATCCGCGGACTGAGATCGCTCAAATGGGTCGCCGAGCACCGCCTCCTGCGGGAAGAAACGCTTGTGTGTCGTCGATCGCTATCACAAACAATGTGTTTGAACGGATGATCACCACAACCAGAAGATCAAATTAAGGCTTCATTTGTTTTAGCGGTGGCGGGTCGATCTGGCGGGTGGAAACGGAGAGTTCGAACCGGAGGGGGGAGGTGGCTGCTCCAAATGGAGCTTTTGGGGGCGTTTCTCAAGGCGGGCGGGTGGAAACGGAGCAAACGCCGCCGGAGGTTCATTTGTTTACCCTCCTTCCGGCGGCGTTTGCCCAAAACGGAGTTGCGAAACGCCCAAACAAATATAGCCTAAGCTCCTCTGTGCTGTTAGCACTCGAACAAAACTATTGAAATGAGTTATTCAAAAGCTAAGCTTGTCTTCCTCACCTCCAACTATTTAAGCACTTGCCAAATATACCTTCAAACCTTCGCCTTCCCACCTTTATTTCCACCATCAACTGCCTGTAACCGCCAGTAGGCTTATTCCAGCTATATCAAGTAGACTGGTTTGTAAATGGAAGCATGACAGGTCTTTTGATTTCCTCCATTTGAACTATTGATTTCGTTTTATTTAATGATGCAAATTCTTTGCCAAGAATTTTTAACTTTGATGAAATTCTGCATTGAACCTCAAAGGAAAATCATCAAAACTTCAAATATCAAATTTGCTACATCTGTACTACTCCTTAGAAGAATATTTTGTTTGTCTTTTACCTTTAAAAGCACGCCAAGTATTTCTCTCTATTTTGTCAATTCAATAACTAAATTTGTTGAAGATCTCTACTAGCTTGATGCATGTACATTTCCCTCGATGATGTAGTATTATATTATACACATCAGTATTTGTCGGCATTGTACCTTATTTGCTGATAGGGAGGTGGAATGCAATAATGTTGGAGACAAAGAATCCATACTCACAACCAATGTTTTGTCCACCGGACCGGACATTGAATCTGTGAAGGGAAAGGTTCAAGGTTGAACCAGTCCAACTGATTTAACTGAGGTTAAATTGTTATACACACACACAACAACAACAATATTAGGAAAATTAAAATAATTAACACTATATCCTTTATATAATAACATTTTGAATAGAAAATAATTTTAACTTAACTTGAAAATAAAATATAATTAAAAAAAAAAGCTGTAAATATCAAATTAAGCTCAAATGTGACTAAATAATATAAGAAAGATCAAATTAAACATAGTTTGAAAAATATCAAAATTTAAAAGTGAATTAAAATTAAAATCACACACACACACACAAATAAATGTAAGATATACTATTATAATATTTTGTTGGAATATGTTTGAATATTGAGTTTTATGTTGTTGCAGTGTTAACATGTGCTAGTGTGTGCATCGTCATGTATGCCCATATATATATATATGGGAGCCTTGTATAAAATCCATTTAAATCATAATTCTATTTTCCTCCACATGGTATCAGAGTCCCCTTAGGGTTTTTCCGATCTCGCTGCTCCCGCACGGCCCGTCCATCCCGCTCACGCACAACCGTACATCCCGCTCCCGCACAACCCGTTTCGCTCAGTTCTAACGCCGTTGCTCTTCCGCTCTCCTCTTTCGTCCGCCCAACCCGTCGACTGCTTGCCCGCTCTTCTTCTTCTTTTTCTTCTTCTTCTCGTGCTCTAGGGACGCCGACTCCTTGGAGTCTTGATTTTCTCGATACCGACGATCCCTTCATCTCTTCCTCTCTTAATATGAGGGTTGCTTTTCTTTCAACATCATTGTTATTATTTGGTGCGTCCTTGATTTCTATTCGAGGTTTCCTTATGGCTGGAAGTGAATCCTCTATCACCATGTCTTCCAGTGGCGTGGTCTCTCCTACTCCAACTTTCGTTGGATCTTACCGCATCCATGTGCACTATCTTTTGTTGCATGCTAACTCATGATCGATTTGTCTAAACGAGAAAACACCTCTATTCAATGAGTGTATTCTATCACAACCTACTCATTTATGGCTCCATATGGACAGTACAACAACAACAACGACATTCAAGCCTTTATCCCACTATAATGGGGTCGGCTATATGGATCTTTTGTCTCCATTGTGCACTATCTTTTGTCTTAATCTCACTAATGCCTAAGTACGTCATGTTTTTACTTACAGTTTCATTCTAAGTCTTTATTGGTCTACCCCTCCCTCGTTTAACATGCCTAGTGACTAGACTCTCACAACGCCTAACAGGTGCCTCTAATAGTCTCCTTTGTACGTGTCCAAACCATCTTAGACGAGCTTGTCGCATCTTCTCTGCAACTGGTGCTACTCCTGTCTTATCCCTGATACTTACATTCCTAATTTTATCCAATCTCGTGTGTCCACACATCCACTTAAACATTCACATCTTCGCAACTCCCATTTTTTGCTCATGTACACAATTCATTGCCCAACACTCAGAACCATAGAGTATCGCGGGTCTAATTGTAGTACTGTAAAACTTGCCCCTAATTTTTAGTGCTACTTTACGATCACATAAGATCCCTGATGCGCCTCTCCACTTCAACCAACCCCCTTGGATTCTATGTGTCACATCTTTTTGAACTATCGATCCAAGATATTTAAAACACTCACTACAAGAAATTTCTTGATCACCCAACTTAATAACGAAGTCATCTGTCTTTCTTGTACTGCTAAATTTAAGCTTCATGTAATTCGTCTTTTCCCCGCTCAACCTAAAACCCTTCTTTTCTAAAGTATCTCACCAAGATTCAAGTTTTGCGTTTACACCCTCACGCGTCTCATCAACCAAAATGATATCATATGCAAACAATAAACACCAAGGTTTTGCTTGTTGGATATGTCTGGTCAGCT
The DNA here is from genome assembly GCA_039583875.1 of Platanthera guangdongensis. NCBI lineage: Eukaryota > Viridiplantae > Streptophyta > Magnoliopsida > Asparagales > Orchidaceae > Platanthera > Platanthera guangdongensis. The sequence continues at coordinate 168,808,031 of CM077155.1, forward strand.
CATCTTAAGATAATGGTAAAGAGATGAGGGCTTAAAGCTGAACCTTGATGTAAGCCAGCAGTGATAGGGAATTCCTGTGTTAATCCTCCAAATGTTCTCACCCTTGTCATTGAATTTGTATACATATCATTGATTGTGTCAGTATATGATATATTTACACCTTTCTTTTCTAAGACTCTTCATAAGATCTCTCTTGGATCTCTATCATAATCCTTCTCAAGATTAATAAACAACATATGCAAATCTTGTTTTCTTTCTCGATAGTTGTCAATGAGTCTCCTCAAGAGATGTATAGCTTCCATGGTCGACCTCCCTGTCATGAATTCAAATTGATTCTCCAAGATGTTAAGTCTCTCATCTTAATCTTCTTTCTATTACTCGTTCCCATAGTTTCATGGTATGACTCATCAATTTAATTTCTCTGTAATTAACATTAGGGGTGCAAACGAGTCCAGCTCGAGTCGAGCTTGACCAAATTTCCAAGCTTGAGCTCGAGCTTTTCATTTCGAGCTCGAGCTCGACATGCTCATTTATCCCAGCTCGAGCTCATTTCCAACTTATCGAGCTCGAGCTCGAAAGCTCGAGCCGCTCGCGAGCTTTTTAGCTCATGAGCTTTTTTTTCTTATTTTTCTTCTTATTGTTTTTTTAAAATGTATAAATAAAAAACTCGCGAGTCGGTTCGCGAGCTCATGAACAACACTAGATGAGCTCTAGCTGGACTCGTAATCGAGCTCGAGCTCGTCGAGCTCGAGCAGCACAGGCTCGAGCTCGAGTCGAGCTTTTTTCGAGCCGACTCATCGAGCTTTCGAGCCAGCCCAACTCAACTTACATTCCTAATTAACACAATTGTGTATATCCCCTTTATTTTTATACAAAACTATTAATATATTTTCTCTCCATTGGTCTGACATTCTCTTTGACTTCAGTATTTTATTGAAAAAACATGTAAGTCATAAAATTTCTTCATTTCCTAAACATTTTCATATTTCAATGGGTATATTGTCTGACCCAACCGCCTTTCAATTTTTCATCTTATTTAGAGCATTTTTTATCTCTGATATTTGAATTTTACGATAAAATATTATGTTCTTATACTTCTGACTTACTTAACTATTCCAAGTTCAATTCACTGTCTTTTGTTTCATTATAGAGTTGATAAAAGTATTTTTTTCCATCGCTCTTTGATATCCACATCAACCGTCAAAACTGTATCTGTCTCATCTTTTATGTATTTTACTTAACTGAAATCTCTTGTCTTTCTTTCTCTAGCTCGAGCAATTTTATATATGTCACACTCTCCATCTTTAGTATCTAGTCGTTTATAAATTTTTTTATAAGCTTGACTTGTTGCTTTACTTACTGCATGTTTAGCTTCTTTTTTGACGACTTTATACCTGACTAAGTTTTCACCATTCATACAAGCGTAGAGTGATTTATAGCTGACCCGCTTTGCCCTCACTTTGTCTTGCACTTCCCCTTTCCACGACCAAGATTCTTTATTTGGGGGCGCAAAACTTTTTAATACTCCAAGTACATTCTTTCCACTTATCCTTAAATGTGAAAACATAAATTCCCACGAGACATTAGGATCAACATAAGGGTCATCAACTAGTCGTTCTATAACTGCTTTCTTGAAAGTAGCCTGCTTTTCCATCTTCAAGTTCCACCACCGAATTTTTGCAACATTTTTTTCTTGTTTTAAATTTATTATATTTAATTTGTACATCTAACACCACTAACCTATGTTGTGTTGTCAAACTTTCTCGTGGTATAACTTTGCAATCCTTACAAATCATTTTATCCATTGTGCGTGTCATAAAATAATCAATTTATGATTTATTTGGTTGCTTTTAAACATAATTAAATGTTCTTCCCTATTTATGAAAAGCGTATTTGATACAATGAGTGTATTCTATCACAACCTACTCATTTAGGGCTCCATATGGACAGTAAAAGAGAAAAAAATGATTTTTGCAGGAAGGGCTATGACGAAATATATATTGCAAAGATTTCCTCCATTCTTACAGTATGAAAGATATAGGAGGATTCGGCTTAGTTATTTATAGTAGCAATCTACAATAAATAATAGAGATTGCTCTTTGTTGCTTTTACCTCCTTATATTTTAGCTTTGACTTCAGTTCAAGTAGGAAGCAAGAAAGAGTGAGTTTCACTAAAACCCTTTGCCTTATTTTTCTGAATGGCTATTGGTTTATTTTTGCGCTCCTCATTTTACAATGAATAGTTCAGATCAATAACATAACGTATCGATGTCCTACATCCTGTCAAACTCTAGTTGAATTGTGTAGTGTCATCCAATTTCATCGAGGTCATTCATAAATTTTTTTTATTATCTAACCATACCCAAAGCTTATTTATTGGTGTTTTCCGGATGCTTTCTCATGTTATAAGAAGCTGTGTTAGCTGTAAAAAATTTCACTGAGTCACTTGTACCATCCAGTCTCTGTTTCATAGACTTGAAGGAGATGTTTGAAAGTGTAAGGAGAGAGACCTCCAACCTTGTATATACTTCTTGAATTAATAATTACAAGTATGAATACATTTATATAGGAAGAGAGGGAGAAGAGAAGATCCCAATCCAAGATGTGGGACAAATACAAGGAAAACATTTGCCTCTTAAATGGGCCTTTACAAAGGTTTTTCTAACAGAAAGTAATTAAGTTACCAATACTAGTTTTTTGTGATAATTATTCAGAATAACTTCATTCTGTTTAATGAGGTCTAATGAACTGTTTTTTACAACTCTAGAAAGAATCTAAGAACTCATTTGATTGCTTGAAGTTAGAACGCACCTTTTACCAATAAAAGGTTTCTATATGTTAAATACACTATTTGGAATGATCCAATTAAAAAATGGTGTTGTTACTAGCAAACCTAATTTGACTTCTAGCAAACTCAAATTCCATCCTAAACTTACTTTTTTTCTTTCTTTTGAAAGGCTCAATTCTGCTGCTAGCAAACCCAAGTTCTAATTCAATTCCGCCACCTTCGTTACTCCCGCTTGCAACTCCCTTCCTTCTCCTGTTCGCGACTCCAGGAGCAAAAGTAAATAATTTGTTTTAAACTTAATATTTTGTTTGGTAATCTTAATTATTTTCCCCGCAATGGCGGACTGGCGCGGCGGCGGTGATGACGTTTTTGGTGCGGCGACGGTGATGGCGGTTTCGTTGCGGCGGCGGTGATGGCGGTTTGCACGGGGACGATGGTGGCGGTTTCGGTGCGGCGATGGCGGTTGGCGCAGCAACGGCGATGGCGGTTTCAGTGCGGCAGCGACGATGGCGATTGGCGCGGCGGCGGCGATGGAGGTTGGCGCGACGACGGTAGGCGTGCCGACGATGATGTCGGTTTTGGTGCGGCCAACGTCTCTAAGGAGACCACATCAGTAATATTAGCGTATGTATCAGCTTATATTGAATGAATCATGTCTTTAAATAAAAAAAAAATTATTTTATTTTTAATGGTGATTTGCTAGTAACAAAAAAGTTTTCAAATAACCATTTTCAAATTTGAATGTTTGCTAGAAGCCAAGTCGGGTTTGTTAATAAAAGCACCCTTAAAAAAACATTTGTTTCAAACTCTAGAAATCTCCGTAAAATTTCCGAAGATATAAGGTTTTATTTTACCCCCAAAGTAAATGGAAAGAATATCATTATTATTTAAAACATGTTTTAGACTAAAATCACTTGCCAACCGAGTAATTAGAGGGCCTAATGTTACCCAAGTAGTTAAATTTGTGATGATGAACATCACTTGTTTGTATACATGAAGTAATCTAAGACAATTCTTTTTTGCATTTAAGTTTTAGATATTTTCCTATATTCTGTTCTCGAAGTTTTTTTCTACTGTCTACGATATAATGTTGGCTGAAGTTGATATGATTGCAGTTTGCTATTTGCAAGGTTTAGAGCTTTTTGTTGTAGCCTTGGAGGCTTTGTTGGTAAAAGTGATACATTCACGTTTTTTGTTATTGAGTAGCAGGCTTTCTAGTTTTTGTATTTTAATTTTCAGATTTATTCTTAACTAGCCGAATTTTTATTAAATTTACTTTCCATAGGTTTTTGTTGCTCTCACTACCCTCTCTCCTGATGGTTCTATGATGAGCACCGTCGATGTTAGGCTTCCTGAGGAAGGGTTAGGAGCTGCTGTGACTCTGAAATTTTGGAGTGGTTCTCGTATTGGAGAATATTCGTTATCTACTGTGATTTATGAACCTCACCGGTACACACACATCCTGGGAGCTTAAACATGAATGACATTGATATGTTTCATTTGCTTATGTTTGTGCTTTCTAAATTGTGTTGGGAGAATGCATATGAAGATATATATATATATATTTGTATCTATATCTATATCTATATCTATATATATGTGCATAGATATACATGTATACATACATAATACATACATAAATATATATATATATATTTATCACTATTAATAAGTGAGACACTTGCTACATTAAAATAATCATGATCATCCAATACATTTTATATTTTAATTACACAGGAACCATCACATGAATATACATTTTAAACTAAAAATAATATAAAATGATTTAAGTCCAATATAAAATAACAACAACAACAACACTCAAGCCTTTATCCCACTATAGTGGGGTCAGCTATATGGATCCTTTGTCGCCGTTGTGCCCTATCTTTTGTCATAATCTCACTAATACCTAAGTACATCATATATTTCTGTATAGTTTCATTCCAAGTCTTTATTGGTCTACCCCTCCCTCATTTAACATGCCCATTGACTAAACTCACAACGCCTAACATGCGCCTCTAATGGTCTCCTTTGTACGTGTCCAAATCATCTTAGTAGAGCTTCTCTCATCTTCTCTGCAATTGGACTATAATTGAAGTTAAAATATATGAGAAAAAAGTAGACTATAATTGAAGTTAATTTCCAATGATTTTTTGTGATGTCAGTGTATCCAGTGTTACCAATCTGTTGCACTTGCATGATTTTTTGTGATGCCCAACGTTAAAACCTGCATATCGTATTGTCATACATCTCTCATCAAACAAATAATGGAAGTTAATTTCCTGCACACTCGCTAGAATACAAAACTTACATTCCTCTTATTATATTGAGAGAGGTGCATGAACCCGTTCTCTCACTGCCGCCTCCATGGATGACAATTCATCCAACACTTTAGCCATGGTGAATGATGTAGGACATTCTTGTCATTGATTCTTCTACAAATCACTGCCACATGTCAATGCTGAAGTATTTTAAACCTGTTTTAAATATGTTTCATGTTTTAGACATGTTTTAATGATATTTCATTTTAAAAACATCACATAAAAACTATATTTTGTTTTTGATAGTTTTGGCATGTATTGTGCATACTATTCCCTCTTCTATATAATGGATGCTTTTGGATGCATGACTCAGTTGAAGAATATTGAATGTAAGCTCAGGCGCTTGCATTTTCCTCTCCTTTGGATGCCACCTCCTCTTTCTCTCCCTTAGGGTTCTCTACCCTTTGTTCTTTTATCTCCTAAAGGTTTGTGTACCCTTCATTCCTCATTCTTTGAGTTGTGTACCCATTCGTTGAAGTGTTGAAATATCACAAGTTCATAAAAAACATTCTGCTACCTTCTTCATCCATTAAATATAAAAAATAGAGTTAGGTGGTTTGGACATGTGATGTAGGACAAAGGTAGAGGTATTGCAGTGCAGTATAGAAAACCCCAGTGGTGTAGTGACGTGGAAAATAGATTAGGATCTCATAATTTTGTACATGCATTTGACAATACTTCCAACAATAGTTAGATAATAACAAATAATGTTAGGGGTAGGGCTGGTTGGTGGCTGTTGAAGGTTGGCCGGGGCTGTTGGAGGTTAATTCGGGGCTGCTGGAGCTTGTTGGGGGCTATCGGAGGTGGCTGTGGCTATTGGAGGATGGCAGAGGGCTGTTATAGGTGGCCTGGGGCTGTTGGAGATTGATCGGGGTCTGCTGGAGGATGGAATGAAGGCAGCAAGAAGGACGTTGGGCTGTAAGGTGGTTTAACACTTCTTTGTAGAGGATGGAGAAGTGCTCTGTATTTTGTCGGGAGCTCGCGCGTGCAGCACGCTCGCGAGGCTTAAGGGATTTGTCGGACTGTGGGGAGGATTCAGGAAGAAGCCAGCAGAGGAGTTGTGGCCTGGGTTGAGAAGTTCAGGCCTCGGAAAGGCGGAGGAGTTCTAGTAGTGGATGAGTATCATGCAACCAGAGTATAGATGGGAGATCAGCTTGTAGGAATTTAGGTTCAATTCTAGTTATGTCTAGAAGGATGGTAATTAGAACTATAAATGCAATGCGTTCAAATTGTTGAAATGGTTTCCTTTGTGGTGCTGAGGCTTTCAAGTCTGGCTGATGGTTGCCAATACAGGAACTAGGATTTTTTCTAGGCCCGGGCACTAATCAAAATGATAATTATTCTATTAAAAATGATAAGAAATATATAAGACATGTAGAGGGATATAACTCAACAATGAAATTTGATCAATTCAACTGAAAAATTATTCAATTTTAATTCTATAAGGGATATATTTTAAGGGATTTATTTGCATCTCGATAGTGATAGCATCCAAATTTGATGGATTGATCTTCATGTCATCTTAAATCAAATAAAAAAAACTAGAGCAAAAATTATTTTAATAGCATTTTTACGGAAAAAACTATAAATAAGATAGCATAAACTACAAATAAGATAGCACAAGCTACAAATAAAAAGTCAAAGATAAAAGAACAAAAAAATGAAAGCGCAAATCAGACCTCCATCGAAAAAGATAAGGAACAAGGAGATAAAGGCATAAACAAAATGAATGATCCTTCGGAATTGAACAACACAGTTGAGATGCAGTCTCCCGACAAGAACCCTAACGAAATCATAGGTATATATGTCGAATGTCGATGGAGGAAGGAGGCCGCTCCGCTCTTCATCGCTGTATAGTAGCCTGCAGAGGAGCTTATTAGGGCATGGGATGGAGAAAAATCGCTCTCGTCTGACTGACGAAGCTTTGGCGGAGGAGAACAATGGGCATGGTGAGTGAAATGGAGAAGACGAATCCGGGTCTTCCTGTTTAGCTCTTCCAAGATGGAGCTGTCCAAGTTGGCAAACCGCAAACATCTCTGGTTTCAGCACAGGAACTTTACATACCCAGTGTGTGCAGGATGAAGATGAACTAGGTATTAAAGTGATAGGGCATGAGCAGCTTTAACTTTTTAAGAGATCACTAGGGTGCCAGAACTAGAGTGAGAGATAAAGAGAGAGTGAGCATGCTATGAGAGAGAGAGAGCATGATGAGAGAGAGAGGGAGGGAGCCGGAGGGGGAGAGACTGAGAGAGGGAGAGAGAGCGAGAGAGGGGGGAGAGAGATGATCAGATGAGTGCCTTGCTGTGTTGAAGAAGGTCGCGGTTAGGCGAACACCAAAATCACGCCCGGGCACGTGCCCGGACGTGTCTCTACCTAGGTCCGCTGGTGATGGTTTCTAGCACCTCATGTTCTGCTCAACTATTAACTTGAGTTCTCTTGTTTAGAAGTTGATATTCTTAATGAGTCAAATAAGCAGGTCTCTATCAAGTCCAATAAACAGCGTGCTATCAGAGCTTGAGTATCATCGTGTACATATTTATAATTATGTATGTTGTATTTGTATATAAATGCAGGTATACTATATTTATATTTTCTATTATATATGAGAATTTCAAGTAAATTTGATTTCTGAAAATGATTGTGTTTGGCCCCTGAATGATCAAAGTAGTTCAACACAAATTAAATATCAACTTGGTCTATATAATGAGTTAAAGCAGAAAAAATGCTTGAGTGGCTAGTTTACACCTTTTAAAAATGATTTTATTGTTTGATTTGATTCTATCAACCGAATTCCTTTGTGTTAATTATTTCTATAGCATGTCTTCTTGTTTTGCCTCCCTTAATTTTTTATGTATATTGCTTATAGGGATGCTCAAATTTCAGCTATTGCATTTCGTCCTGGACATTCTATGGCTGTAAGCTCTTCTTTGGGTGGGGATTTTAAGGTAACCTTTTTCATTAGCCCATCCTGAAGTTCTTGTTCCCTTTTGTCAAAAAATGAAAAAAAATTAAAGACCTTGACGGTTCTTTTTATTAAGTAGATATTTTGATTTTGAAATCAGATTATTTTTTTCTCCAGAATGTCTCTAGACTATCCACATGTGACCATTTTGATCAATCCTTCAGTGGATTATATAAAAATCAATAAAAAAGCCTCATGTGTGGCTAGGGCTGGTACTGAGTCGACTTCGAGCCAAGCCGAGCTCACTCGATAATAAAGTCGGGCTCAGAATCGGATTTAAATGATGAGGGATGGGTCGAACGGGATGACTAGTAGGAAATAGCCTTAGGAGTTAGGGACTTAGGGTGGGCAGTTAATAACTTCAGATATATTTTTATTATAATCGATCTGATCTTGAGCTGAGCTGAACCTGTTTTGATATTGGATCAAAATAATAAACAAAATAAATTTAGGATCGCGGCTCAGCTCATCGCGCTCAATCCAAGCACGATTCAAGCTTTCTACAATCTGCGAGCCTCCATAATTACCTTATGTGTGGCACACATCAATGGCAAACGTGCCTTCTCATGACCCAATAAAGTGCCTATTTTCCAACTGTGAATTTTTAACTCCTTGTTTAATAGAAAGACCTAATGATCTTGTTTGAATAACTAGGAACCCTATTGGAGAAAAAAAGTTCATTATCAAAGTCAATTAATTGCTAGAAGTCAGTAGATCTATTTGGTTATTGTTTTTACATACTAAGTTGCATTGTTATTTTAAGCAGGTATGGATTAATTTTTCTAGTATCTGTCAAGAAGGTCAAATGCATGAGAAATCTGGATGGAGATGCCAGTCTGTTGGCTCATACAAGTAATATTTATTTTCCGATTTGCTTCTGCAGATTGTTATTCTTCACAAATGGGTTTAACTAGATTTTTTCTCCTTTTAGTTGTTCTTTCATATTTGAATAATTGTTGGAAAATATCAGGATAAATTTTATTCTTAACAATTTATTTTTCCTTTCAAACAAATGTTCTGAATGTTATTTAACTGACCAATTCGGTCACTGTTTACTTTTCATAGATCTATTCAAGCAATCTAGTGATGCAGGGGTAGACTGACAATAACTCTACGACTATGATGCAACCTGTTGAGAGAGCCCAAAGCTTGTATGTATTACTCAAGTATGTAATTACAAGGAGAGAATACAAATATATAGGAGAGAGGAGAGAAGAATAAATCCTATACAAGATGTGGGACTAAAGAAGGAGGAGAAAGAAAACAAAGAAAGAGGACCAATTAATGAGCCTTTTACATGAGCTTTTCCAATACTCCCCCGCAAGCTGGAGCGTACAAGTCGTATGCGCCAAGCTTGGATAGGCACTGATAGAAGAGGGTACTAGGTAGAGCTTTGGTGAGGATGTCAGCGACCTGTTCAGTACCCGGAACATGCTTGAGCTCGATCTTCTTCATGTGGACTTTCTCTCGGATGAAATGACAATCTACCTCAATATGCTTCGTTCTTTCGTGAAAGACCGGGTTCTTCGCAATATGTATGACAGCTTGACTGTCACATAGGAGGAGAGCAGGTGAAGATAGTTTAACCCTAAGGTCGGTAAGGAGACTCTCAATCCATGTGAGTTCAGAGACCACAACAGCCATTGCCCGATATTCTGCCTCTGCTGAGGATCGAGCAACCACTGCTTGTTTCTTGCTTCGCCAAGTAATCAGATGTCCTCCAAAATAGGTGCAGAACCCGCTAGTAGATCGTCGATCGTCGATCGTTGAGAGAGCCAGCGTAGTCGGCATCAGAGTATGCCACTAGTGTAGGAATGGAAGATGAGATTTTGTATACAAGTCCTTGGCCAGGGGCTGTCTTAAGATATCTGAGAATGCGTTCCACAGCCTGGAGATGAGAGCTTCGAGGAGAGTGCATATAGCGACTAACGAGTCCCACAGCGAAGGATATATCAGGTCTTGTAACTGTTAGGTATATAAGTTTCCCAACTAGATGACGGTAATATTCTGGATTTTGTAGAAGAGAATCAGAATCCGAGCCCTGAGCACATAGTTTGTGATTTGCATCCATGGGAGTGTTAATAGGTTTGCAGCCAGAGTAGCCTGCATCATGAAGAAGATCCAGACAATATTTTCGCTGAGAGAGAACCAGACCATCTGACCGTCGGGCCACTTTCAGACCGAGGAAGTACCGAAGATGTCCCAGATCTTTAGTTTGGAAGACGGAGCTCAGATGTAGCTTAACGACCTTTATGCTGTCCAAGTCATTTCCAGTAATAATAATGTCGTCGACATATACCAATAGGAGTACCGTACCCGTTGCCCGGTGGCGAGTAAACAATGAGAAGTCAGCCGAGTTTCGAGTGAAGCCAATTTCCCGGAGAGCTTTGCTGAACTTGTCGAACCATGCCCGAGGGGATTGTTTGAGACCATATAGTGATTTGAGAAGGTGACAAACCCGTGACTCCCCCGTGGTCTCAAACCCGGGAGGTTGTTGCATGTAAACCGTTTCCTGAAGGTCGCCATTCAGGAAAGCGTTCTTGACGTCGAGTTGAAATAAGGGCCATTGGCGATGGACAACAATGAAAATGAGAATGCGGACCGTGTTGAGCTTAGCGACCGGAGAGAAAGTCTCGTCATAGTCGAGCCCCTGTTGCTGGGTGAAGCCACGAGCAACCAAACGAGCTTTGAGTCTATCAATGGTCCCATCAGGAGCATGTTTGATGACGAAGACCCATTTGCACCCAACAGGTTTCTGGCCGGGAGGAAGGGGCACCAAGGTCCAAGTCTGGTTCGCCCAAAGAGCAGCCATCTCTGCTTCCATGGCAGCACGCCACCCAGGATGTTGAAGAGCGTCCTGGACAGAAGTAGGAATAGAGACCGAGGATAGTGAAGTAGCCAAGGTCTGAAGAGGTGGAGAGAGGCGATGTAGAGAAACATAGTTCGCCATCGGATGAGCTGTAGAGGCCGGCACCGGAGCAGCAGAACACGGAGGAGCCGAGGTCGAAGCTGACTGCATAGGAGCAACGGGAGGAAGAGGGCGACGAGTATATACCCGAATAACGGGCGGTCGAGGAGGGTCAATGGTGGGAGGAGGCGGAGGGATGGTTGGAGGGTTGTGGACGGGGATCACCGGTCGTGGGATGGAGGGTGGTGGAGAAGGTGGTGGTAGAAGTGGTGGCAAAGGAGGAGGGAAGAAGGGTTGATCCTCCCGGAAAGTAACATCAGCAGATACAGAGACCTTCCGGGTGACCGGGGAGTAACAAACATATCCCTTTTGGGTGCGGGAGTAGCCGACGAAAATATGTTTGGCCGCACGGGGATCCAGTTTGTCAAGAGTGAGGCCCAGGTTATGGACAAAGCAGGTACAACCAAAAACCCTGGGTGTGAGAGGGAAGGTGGGGGCGGAGGGAAAAAGAAGGCTGAAGGGGGTAGCGTTCTGGAGAACCGGAGATGGGGACGGTTGATAAAAAAACACGCAGTGGAAACCGCAAAGTTCCAGAATACTTTGGGAACGTGCATGTGAAGCATGAGGGAGCGAGCAACATCAAGCAAGTGGCGGTTCTTTCGTTCGGCGACCCCGTTTTGTTGAGGGGTGTAGGGACAAGAGGTCTGATGAACAATACCGAAGTTTGCGCATAGAGTGGCAAACTCGTGGCTAGTGTATTTCCGGGCATTATCAGAGCGGAAAGTTTTAATGTCGGTAGAGAATTGCGTACGAGTTTCTAACACAAGCCTGAAAGACACGAGTAAGCTCAGAGCGATCATGTAGGTGATACAATCAGGTGGTGCGAGAGTAATCGTCAATAAAAGTTATAAAATAACGATAACCAGAGATGCTGGAAACTTTGTACGGTCCCCAAATATCAGAATGTATTAGATCAAAAGGAGCAGAGCTCCGAGTACAATGTGCGGGATAAGAAGAACGAGGTTGTTTGCCAAGAATACATGAATCACATTTAAAAACAGGAAGAGAGATGTCAGGAAGCGCCTTCTGGAGGATAGGTAGAGGGGCATGCCCAAGCCAACAATGTCAATCAGTAGAGGAAACAGAGGAAAGAGATGTGGGAGAGACATCGAGGAGGTAGAGCCCGTTCTGCAGTCGACCCCTACCAATGGTAATCTGCGTCTGCCGATCCTGTATCAAAAAACCAGAAGAGGTGAAGGTGATATAGCAATTCATATCAGTAGTAATACGAGCAACAGAGAGTAAATTAAATGGTGAGGCCGACACATAAAGAACAAAACGAAGAGAGAGAGAGGGAGGGAGGAAGAGATCAGCACATCCGGAGACCGGAACACGCGCACCATTGGCCACAGTAATAGACATGGGATGAGGAGCATCAGAGAACCGGGGCGGCTGCAGGGAAGTGATGTGGTGGGTGGCGCCCGAGTCCAGGATCCAACGAGATTCGGAGGAAAGACAGGCAGTACCTGTAGTGGAGGTGGAGACAATACCTGCAGGGGAGGTGGAGGCAATGGAAGCAGAGGGAGGGTTGAGGAGCCCCTGGAGGTGTTGCAGCTGAAGGCGAAGAGCCTCAAGATCCGTACCAGTCGGAGGCGAGCTATCGGTAACAGCAGCAGTAGGCGGGCGAGGAGGGTAGCCATGTTTCTTGTGACAGACCGCTTCAGTATGGCCATCCCGGCCACAGTAGGTGCACTTGGGCCGTCCTCGGCCACCACGGCCCCGCCCGCGGGAGCCCGTACGTCCACCCCGAGTAAAAGATGGTGGGGGAAGTAAAGGTGGAACGGCCTGTTGAAGAAGGGCCGGCGAGGGTGGTGCAGGCGCCTCCGGTGGAGGTGGAACTCGAAGTAACATAGAGCAGACATCTGAGAAAGAAGGGGTAGTGGGTGAAGCCAGAACCTGGGCCCGGATACTGTGAAGGTGCGGCGGGACTCGAGCCATAATCATAGCAATACAAACAACCTCCTTCTGGGCGCGTTGAGCAGCGAGATCAGTAGTCGCGGGCTGGTCCTGAATCCAGACCTCCGTTAGAGTTTTAGCACGGGCCACAAAGGAGGTCATGCCCAGAGCTTTGCCAACATCCAAAGCTTGAAGATCGGTGAGGATGTCAAAAAGGTGTTGAAGGCTGTCCTTGCCCGAGTACAAGGAATGGAGTTCATCCCACATGACTTTGGCGGTCTCATGATACATGATCATCTGGTACGGCTCACCCTCCACCGAGTTCAGGAGCCAGGTCTGGACGCGACCGTCATTTCGTAGCCAATCATCAGTAGGAGGAGTCGGTGATCCCTGGGTAAGGTGACGCGCAAGGCCCTTGGCTTGTAAGACCCTTCGGACGGAGTGAACCCATGGGATGAAGTTGGACTTGCCAGAGAGGGAAAGAGTAGTAATCCGAAGCTCATCGCGGAGTTCGGGAGGAGGAGCCACGTGGTCTGTCGGGGGGTGAGCGGTAGTGGAGTCGCTGGAGGACATGGCGACTTGGAGGCGAAGAGGCGGGCAGAACCAGCGGACTGATGCACAGCTGACAGCAGGGCGCGGCTAGTACAAACCGCGCGGTAAGCAGCGGGCTAGAGGAGGCCGCGGCGAACTGGATGAGGTCGCGGCGGTCAGGAGCAGACCGCGGCAGAGGCGGGCAGATAGAAGCCGCAGCGGGATGAGGCAAGCCGCGCGGTCAGAGGCAGACCGCGAGCAGAGAGAGGCCGCAGCGGGTAGAGGCAAGCCGCGCGGATAGAGAGGAAAAGAAGGCCAGAAGAGACCGCGACCAAGATGCGGGAGAGAGAGACAACCCGCACGGTCAGGCGGATCAGCGAACAAGGAGAAGAGAACCGCAAGGGGAGAGACCCACGCGGATAAAGAAGGGACCGCAGCGACCAAAAAAACCGCAGAGGAGGCAGTCCGCGGGAGGCCGGGCGGATAGCGGAGAGAAGGAACAAGCCGCCGGAAGAAGGGAGTCCGCTGCAAGAAAGGGCGAGAAAGGGATCAAGCCGCAGCAAGAGCAAACAGACCGCGAGAAAGAGAGCGGCCTGGAGGAGAGAGAGGGAAGGTGGACCCACGGAGAGGAAGGCTATAAATGCCGGAGGGGAGAGGTGGAACCACGGAGAGGAAGAGAGAGCAGAGGAAGAGGAGCTGAGCGGTCAGAGCGTCAGGCCGCCGGAGGCCGAGCGGGTAGCGGACAGAAACAGTCCGCTCGGGTTAAGACAGGGAAGCCGCTCAGTTCGAACCTGGCTCTGATACCATGTTGAGAGAGCCCAAAGCTTGTATGTATTACTCAAGTATGTAATTACAAGGAGAGAATACAAATATATAGGAGAGAGGAGAGAAGAATAAATCCTATACAAGATGTGAGACTAAAGAAGGAGGAGAAAGAAAACAAAGAAAGAGGGCCAATTAATGGGCCTTTTACATGGGCTTTTCCAATACAACCTAACTGCAGTGCGAACGTGATGATGGTGCAAACAGTCTGTTTCAACATCTAAACTACAATAATAAAAATTAATTATCTTTAAGACAATTGCACAGTTGAAAACATGCTAAGACGATCAAAGATCGGTTTACGAATGCCTCTGAGATGAGACGTGAATATCATTCAAGTGCACCGAATAAATCCCGCAAATCAAACTACGAATAATAATAACAATGTGCATATGAAAATCTCAGATCCCACAACAATTCAATTTCAAGCATCCAACATAAGAGAAATAAATAACATCCATACCAAGATTTAATGCATGTGGCGGCATGGTTATGGAAGGAAAGTCGATGGCGGTGTCATCCATGGGTTGACGGGTGACTCCACAGGAGGGGCTGTAGTGGCTGAACGGGGAAGATTATGTGGTTATGGTGATGAGGAGAGCTGCAGGTAGTGGGAGACTGAAGGCTAGGGGCGGCGGGATGGTCGATCGGGGTCGGGGAAGAGGTGGGAGGCAGTGGAGGGGTTGGACGGGGGCTGCTGGGGCTAGGGAGTAACAGATCTGGGCGGTGGAGGAACGGGAGGGGGGTTGACGGGGCAGGGGAGTAAGTGATCTGAGCGGTGGAGGGGCAGGAGGGGGCCGACGGGGCTGGGACAGCCGCTGGAGGCGGCATTAGCAATGGGAAGGGGACGATCTGACAAAGCGATGGGGCTAGAAGGCGGCAATAGCGACGGAGGAGGAGAGTCGAAGGGAGGGGGGGTGACGAAAAGTGCGCGCAGAGGGGGAGAGCCGCTCGGAGTCCACCGAGAGACCGACGAGTGCCGGAACCGCAACCTTCGATCCCTATTCAGCCGCACACCTGCATGTATTTATAGGGGAGGGGGGAAATAAAGAGCTATGGCTCCCTAATCGGATGACTAATAATGTTCGGGCCGATTGGGTGCCAAATACAACAAAAAACATATAGAAGAGACTCGGAACGACCATCCGGGTGCATCCGCGGACTTGGATTGCCCAAATGAGTCGCCGATCACCGCCTCCCGCGGAATAAACACGTGTGTGTCGTCGATTGCCATCAACTAGCCTCAACTTTGTCATTACTAGCTCCGGAAGCATGATACACCACATGAAAAAAAAATCTATGAAGAATATACAATAGAAAAAGGGATTTTTGGGTTCAATCAATAAGCCAAATTAATGCATACTTATTTGGATTTTTTTTCAAATTTCTTGAAGTACTTGTTAGCATGAATAGCCTTACCAATTATTTGGAGTCAGCTTAAAAAGAAATAAACTAAACTATATCCAAATCAAACTTTCAAACTATTTTGTTGAGAAACTTGCAGTCTTTCCACACTAAGTATGCACGCTATCTTGGCATTCTTAAGAACTCTATATCATAATAAGTTAATAACTAGCCATGATAATGGACAAAGCCCCGGCAAATGTTCAAATATGTGGTTAGGAAGTATCTGCTTTATTATTGAATCTATTGCCTCTTAGATACTTGCTGATTTCTATTCTTGGAGTGTGCTAGTGGAGAAATTTAACCTAGCATTTCCTGTGTCTGTGAGCAACCTTGTTATCTTATTTAATTTGTCTTCTTTTGTCACCCAAATGGAATCTGAACTTGCAGGAATATGCCTATGACTGCAACCGCATTTTCCACCGATGGTTCTGTACTAGCAGTTGCAGCTGAGACTGTGTTTACATTATGGGATCCTGACAAGAATGTTCTTATAGCTGTAATTGGGAACACAATCACGGTAAATGTACTATTTCTCTTGTAAAATGATCAATATGATCCCTTTACGCTTAAGATATATTGATACTGGCATTATGCTTTATTTGTTTACTTCAAGTTAGTTCCGTAACCAAATTTTGATTATTTTTACCCTTGAGTAAATCCTATGATCAGTTGACAATGGCGGGTGATAAGGTTACTAATGACCTTTCACCTCCCAAAACTATTCCACTAGATTAATGCACAACAAATAATAACTTTCCAAAATCTGTCAACCAAGTGTAAGTATAAAAACCAGTAGCAGTAAATTGTCTACCTAACATTCTCTAAACCAACAATGGAAATATACTGGAGGTGCTTTATAATCTTTGAAATCTATGCTTCTAATCCTATATTTATAAAGGGTTATAAGGGCAGAAGATAGATCAAAATATTCAATTGCATCTAATAACAATGAAATATGTTGGAAAAGCCCACTTAATATTAGGCCCATTTGTATAGCATTTATTGCTTTTCTCTCCTCTCTTTAGTCCCACATTGTGTATTGGCTTTTTCTCTCTCTTTCTCTCATCTATATATATGTACTCATTCTTTGTATTTGTATCAAGTGGACATATATACAAGGTTGGCTTTCTCCATTTCTACATGGTATCAAAGCGAGGTTACGATCTCCAGCGGACTCCCCTGTCTGTCCGCCCTGCGGCCTGCGATCTCTGCGGCCTGCGAAAGTCTATCCGCACCTTCTAGCCGCTTCACTCCTGCGGCCTCCCTTGTCCAGTCCGCAGCCTCTCCTCCCGTGGAACCACCTCTCCTCCCGCCTTCTCCTTCCTCCTCTGGCCCCCTATTTATAGCCATCCTGTGGGGTCCACTGCTTCCCCTTCTCCGCTGCGGCCTCCTCTTGTCCGGCGCGACCTCGGCGACCTCACCTCTTGGTCTCCTTCGTCCGCCGTAAGCGCAGCGTCCTCCTCTGTCCGCAGTCCGCCTGCTTGCGGCTGCTCTCCTTCCTCTTCTGGCAGCTCTTTTTTTCTCTGTACCCTGTCCGCCGCGGGTTAGACCCTCTGCGTTCTTTCAGTCTTGCGGACTGGTCCAGCCCGCCGCGGTCGCTCTCTTGCTTCCCCGGCTTGTCCTCTCTTCTCAGCTCGCTCCTGTCCGCCGCGGTCTGATCCAGACCGCCGCGATCTGATCCAGTCCGCCTCGCCCTCTTCCATCCGCTGCGGCTTCTCTTGGCCCACTCCTTGCTGAGCATCTGTGCTCACCGCGGTCTCCTCCAGCTCGCCGCGACCTCATCCAGGTCGCCGCATCCTCACCCAGTCCACACCCTCATCCAGCTCGCCGCGACCTCACCCAGTCCGCAACCTCATCCAGCTCGCCGCGTCCTCACCCAGTCCGCTGTCTGTCCGCTTCCTCTAGCTGCTGCCTCCAGCCCGCCGCGGTCTCCTCCAACTCGCTGCGGCCTCCTTCAGCTCGCCGCGACTTCATCTAGGTCGCCCTCATGTCTACGTCTGCAGACTCCGTCGGCACGGCAGTTCCTCCTGAACGCCCGGCCTCTATCCAGGAAGTCCGCGACGAGCTCCGGATCACTACCATTTCACTCACTGGCAAGAAGAACTTTGTGGAATGGGCACACTTGGTTCGCCGTGTCCTTCAGTCAAAGGGATTCCTTCATCACCTGACTCAGACCGTTATTGGTGTCCCTACTGAGGAATGGTTACGCAATGATGGGCGTGTGCAGACTTGGCTTCTCAACTCTCTTGATGGCGAATCTTATCGCCTGGCCATGTATCATGAGACGGCCAAAGGCATGTGGGACGAGCTCCACACCCTCTACTCTGGCAAGGATAGTCTCCACCATCTATATGATATCATCACCGCTCTCCAGACCCTTGACAGCAGTGGCGCAACCGACCTGACGTCCTTTGTTGCTCAGGCCCGGTCTCTGGTTGAGGCTTGGATCCACCATCAGCCTCCCACTCTAGATCTCGCTGCTCAACGTACCCAAAAGGAAGCTGTGGGTATCGCCATGATGATGGCCCGGGTACCACCTCATCTTCACAGTGTCCGGGCTCACATCCTCTCCTCTACTGTTACACCGTCCTTTTCCGATGTGTGCTCAATGCTTCTCAAAGTCTCCCCGCCTCCGGATGTTCCCGGACCTCCTTCTCCAGCCCTTGTTCAACAGGCACCAGCTCCCTTATTGCCTCTTCCCCCTTCTGCCCGTGGTGGCCGCTCTGACTCTCGCGGCCGGGGTCGCGGTGGCCGGTCTCGGCCTAAATGCTCGTTCTGTGGTAAAGATGGTCATCTTGAGGCCACTTGCTATCACAAACATGGCCGACCTTCTCGTCCACATGCCTCTGCTGCTACTACCGACTCTGCCTCCTCTCGTACTGAGCTCGACGAGGTTCGTCTTCAGCTCCAGCATCTTCATGGCTTGCTCAGCCGTCCGCCTGCCTCGGTTGCCTCTGCTGCCTCTATCTCCAATGAAGGTATCGCCTGCCTATCCTCTGGCACGCGCTGGATCCTTGATTCTGATGCCACTCATCATATCACCTCTGTTAGGCCACCGCAGTACTTGTCTTCACCTCACCCGAAGTACATTACTGTCGCTAATGGGGCATCGGTTCCCGTCTCTGGTTGTGCTGATATTTCTCTCACCTCTTCTCTCCTCCTGCGCTCGGCTCTACACGTTCCGGGCTCTCCTTTCAATTTACTCTCTATTGGTCGCCTTACTACTAATTCTAATTACTCCGTCACATTTACTTCTTCTTCTTTTCTCATACAGGATCAGCAGACGCAGACTATCATTGGTAGAGGACGGCTGTAGAATGAGCTCTATCTTCTTGACGACTCTCCCACTGTCCTCGCATCTATCTCCTCTTCGGATTGGCATTGCCGTCTGGGACATGCTCCTCTTCCAGTCCTCCGGAAGGCTCTTCCTGATGTTACTCTCCCTGCTTTTCGCTGCGACACATGTATTTTGGGCAAACAGCCCCGTTCATCTTTCCCCCCTCATTGTACTCGGAGCTCCGCTCCTTTTATTTTAGTACACTCCGATATATGGGGTCCGTACAAATTTACTAGTATTTCTGGCTATCGCTATTTTCTTACTTTTATTGATGATTACTCTCGCATGACGTGGTTATATCTCCTTCGGGATCGCTCTGAACTTCCCCGCGTATTCCGGGCTTTCATACTTGAGACTCGCACTCAGTTCTCTGCGTCTATTCGCACTATTCGTACTGACAATGCGCGGGAGTACACCAGCCATACTTTTGCCACTCTCTGCTCTGAGTTCGGCATTCTTCACCAAACATCATGTCCGTACACTCCACAACAGAATGGTGTCGCCGAGCGCAAGAATCGTCATCTTCTTGATGTCGCTCGCTCGCTTATGCTTCAAATGCAGGTCCCCAACCCGTACTGGAACTACGCTCTCTACACGGCTTGCTTTCTCATCAACCGCCTCCCGTCTTCCGTCCTCCAGTATGCTACTCCCTTCAGCCTCCTCTTTCCCACAACTCCGCCTTTTCCCATTCCGCCACGGGTGTTTGGGTGTACCTGCTACGTTCACCACCTCGGTTCCTCCACGGACAAATTGGACCCTCGTGCCACCAAGCATATCTTTGTCGGGTACTCGCGCACTCAGAAGGGTTATGTATGTTATTCGCCTACTACCCGCAAGGTTACTGTCTCGGCTGATGTAACTTTCCGTGAAGATCTTCCATTCTTCCCTGCTCCGGATATCGCTCTGAGTCTAGCTCCCGTCGTTCGTCCTGTCATTCCTGCTCCTCACTCCTCATCCTCTCTCCCTTCCATACCTCCGGTCCGTCCACCACCACCGGTTATCCGGGTCTATTCTCGTCGCTCTCCTACTCCCGTGGCTCCTCTGCAGTCGGCTTCGCCCTCTGGTGCTCTGCTCCCTGCTGCTCCGTCTCCCGTCTCTACCGCTCATCCGATGGCGAACTACGTCTCTCTCCATCGCCTCTCCCCCTCTCTTCTTCACTTTGCCACATCATTATCCTTTGTTTCGGTCCCTAACTCTTTGCAGGAGACACTTCACCATCCTGGCTGGCGAGCTGCCATGGACGAAGAAATGACGGCCCTCTGGGCCAACCAGACCTGGGTCTTGGTTCCCTTACCTCCTGGTCAGCACCCTGTTGGATGTAAATGAGTGTTCGTCATCAAGCATGCTCCGGATGGCACTGTTGCCCGCCTGAAGGCCCGTCTTGTGGCCCGTGGCTTCACCCAACAGGAGGGCCTCGACTATGAGGAAACCTTCTCTCCGGTGGCCAAGCTTAACACTGTCCGCGTTCTTCTCTCTGTCGCGGTGCACCGTCGCTGGCCCCTTCATCAGCTTGATATCAAGAACGCCTTTTTGAATGGCGACCTTCAGGAAACTGTCTACATGCGCCAACCGCCCGGGTTTGAGACCACGGGGGAGTCTCGGGTCTGTCTTCTCAAAAAGTCAATTTATGGTCTCAAACAGTCCCCACGGGCGTGGTTTGACAAGTTTAGCAAGGTGGTTCGGGACATGGGGTTCACTCAGAGTTCTGCAGATTTCTCCCTTTTTACCCGACACCGGGCCACTGACACCATTCTTTTGTTGGTTTATGTTGACGACATCCTTCTCACTGGGGATGACTCAAAGGGGATTCAAGACGTCAAACAACATCTGAGCACTGTTTTTCAGACTAAAGACCTGGGGAAACTTCGCTACTTCCTTGGTCTCGAGATCGCCCGGCGGCCGGACGGGTTGGTACTCTCCCAACGAAAGTACTGTCTCGATCTTCTCAAAGATGCTGGTCAGTCTGGTTGCAAGCCAGCGTGTACCCCGATGGAGGCAAATCACAAGTTATGCGCTCATGCTTCGGATGACGATTTGCTACTTCCGAACCCGGAATACTATCGACGCCTTGTGGGCAAGTTGATCTATCTAACAGTCACAAGGCCGGATATATCATTTGCAGTTGGGGTTGTCAGTCGGTTCATGCATGCCCCCCGGGCTTCTCATCTCCAAGCGGTTGAACGGGTTCTTCGATACCTTAAGGGAGCTCCAGGTCAAGGGCTGGTTTACAAAATCTCCGACTCTGCTCCCGCATTGGTTGCCTATTCTGATGCCGACTATGCGGGTTCCCTGGACGATCGAAGGTCAACTAGTGGGTTCTGTACTTATTTTGGTGGACATCTTATTACTTGGAAGAGTAAGAAACAAGCTGTGGTAGCCCGTTCCTCTGCAGAGGCTGAATACAGATCGATGGCCTCAGTTGTCTCAGAACTCACATGGCTTGAAAGTCTCTTTATTGACCTGGGAGTAAAACTCCCCTCCTCTACTGTTCTATTTTGTGATAGTCAAGCCGCCATACACATCGCAAAGAATCCGGTCTTTCATGAGCGCACAAAACATATCGAGGTTGACTGTCACTTTGTTCGTGAGAAGGTTCAATTGAAGAAACTTGAATTAAAGCATGTTCCAGGAACTGATCAAGTTGCCGACATCCTCACAAAGGCCTTATCAAGCACTCTGTTCTACCAATGTTTGTCCAAGCTGGATGCATACGACCTATACGCTCCAGCTTGCGGGGGAGTGTTGGAAAAGCCCACTTAATATTAGGCCCATTTGTATAGCATTTATTGCTTTTCTCTCCTCTCTTTAGTCCCACATTGTGTATAGGCTTTTTCTCTCTCTTTCTCTCATCTATATATATGTACTCATTCTTTGTCTTTGTACCAAGTGGACATATATACAAGGTTGGCTTTCTCCATTTCTACAAAATAGATGAATGTTTACCCTGAATATATAATGTATTATAAAATAACACAGTATTTCAACTCTTCGTGTAAAATATTATGTAATTAAGAATATTAATATAATATAAAAGATTAATTTAAATAGTAAAGTGGTATTATATTCTATACCAATACATAAATTAGTAAATTTATAATATTGAGCGTATAAAGAAATATTAAAATAAAATAGCTTTAATAGAGGTTCTCATGTTAAATACATAATAATCTTGAACCATTTTGATACTTTTTTTTTGTTTTTAAACGGTTGACCAACTGAAAATCTATTCTTCTCATGTTATAGGTATCCTTCATTTATGTGCACTCATTGGATGATATATTTGTAATTCTGTTACTGTTTGCAGACAATTTGTAAGCTATCATTTGTTGCACAATCAGAATATCTACTGTCAATTTCTCGGGGTTTGAAGCCACAATTGGCTCTTTGGAATTTGTCAAAGATGTCAATGCAATGGTCTTATCAAATTTTGGTGGAAGGTAAATTAAACCCTGATTTAACGTAAGCATGCATGTTAGCCATTTAGTCAAATATCTAGCACGGATAGCGGCTATAGCCTATAAAAATTAGAAGTAGAGTATATCAATTTATAAGCTCTAAGGCTTCGTACGGTTGGATGGAATTGAGACTTCGGTGTTAGAATTGGAAGTCCAATTCTAGTGAAAATGGACTTCTAATTCTAATTTTAGGATCCCAATTTCATCCAAGCAGAAGGACCTTATTTCGAATACAGAAGAGGGCGAGGGATGAGGAGATGAGGACACAACGCATATATCGTCGCCATCACCGAGATAAAGAGGATGCGGTGCTGAGTTGGTTTGATTTTTCAAACCCACATGATTCACATTTCTCACCCACTAGCCGTCAATGAAGACTTTTCCTCTAACCATCCATGTGCTTTGAATGGGTGCATGCATGGGAAGCTTCTAGGAAAGAGGCTATAACATGTGTTTCATTCCCCATTGTTATTGATTTTTGACTATACAAAAGGAGAGAGAAGCAAAGTTATGAAGACACCAAAAGGCAAACCAAAGAGAGTAAAGCCTTGAAGATGAGAGCGATAGTGCAGAACCGAAGACGACAGTGAGCGTCAACATCCGATTGCGGGCTGCATCAACAATAAAGAACGAAAGCGTGCAGGTAGCGATATGGCGTCATATTCACGGTATGTGGCAAGGTTTGCAATGCTCGATGGTTGCATGCTCATAGGCGGTGGTGGTTGTGCACTAGTGATGATGTTGGCGGGCCGAGCGTTCGCGGAAAGGTCAAGCCCTGACTTGGATCTTTTCTTGGTGATGGAGGTGGTTGGTCATCTGACAACGATGAAGGTTTGTTCTGGTACAAATCTTATGTGTCTATTTTACGGATTACAGTTAAGTTCATATTACTCCTGCATATTTTCGTAGTCCGAGTTTTTCTGCAATATATTTTTGGATTTGCATTTCTTAATTTGAGTACTTATTAATTTTATTGTGCTAATAAAATTATTCGAAGTATGTATTTTCTTGTGTCTGTGTATTTGGTTGTTCCTGGGGATTGCGCTTCCGCGGCTGGAAATTCCAACAAGTGGTATTAGAGGGAGGTTCTGTAGGCAATTGATTGGACATTTAAGGAAAGATTTGTCTGCTGTGGTGAACGACTAGGTCATCTTCCCATCCTTTCATATCCAATCTTGAATTAATCAGGTTTTCTAGTCATACCTGAGGACAACTATGACAAAAAAGAATACAACTTTCGCTCGATACTCAGTGATGCAACTTAGGCTCGATGCTCAGTGGAGAAGTTCGATAGTAGCAAAAATTTTAATGTGGCAAATTCGCATCAGAGATATACTAGTTGAGCAGGGGATGATGTGAGTTTTGCGGGGACGAGAAAAATTGACCACCAAAGTGAAGGACGAGGAGTGGGTTGACTTGGATGAGCGTGTCACTAGCGCCTTCAAGATGTGTGTTGTCAAGAAGGTGCTTTTTAACATTGGCGTCGAGGAGTCTGCAATCAAGCTTTGGGAGAAGCTTGAGTGATTGTATCTGGGCAAGTCATTGACCACAAGGTTGTTAAAACAATGATTGTATGAGCTGAAGATGCCGGAAGCTGGCAACCTGCAAAAGCATTTTAATTTGTTCAGCGGCCTTCTAAATCAATTGCATGTGGTTTGTACGAAGGTGGATGACAAAGATAACACCCTATTACTTCTTGCCTCACGCCCGCCGTCCTTTAAACACATCGTGATCATGCTTCTGTATGAGAAGGATACAGTAGGGCTGAAAGAGGTCATATCAGCATTATTGTCGAGTTAGATGTTGAAGGCCCCCACTCCTGGGGGCGAGCATATTTTGGCGGTAGATAAACGAGGGAGAGCATTCAACGGGGGATCGGAGGGTGCACTAGCTCGATCGATGTCGATGAAGGTAGTTGTTTGTTACCATTATAAACAACGGTCACATCAGGAGAAATTGCCCGCTGCGTGTGCAGAGTTCTAGAGACGTCCAAGATGCGGGTGTTGTGATGATAGATCTGAGAGTGTAGAGTGATGGTCTTTATACCATCACTGAGATTCATGACGACTCTGATAGCGGATGAATATTACATTATTGTGCATCACAACATATATGCTCGATTGCGTCGTTGTTCAGTTCTCTGGAGGTGATGAGCGAGTCGATCTATTTAGGTGACGGCTCAAGTTGTGAGGTTACAGACACAGGGACGCTGAACATACAAATGCATGATAGGTTGGTGCACAGGCTTTAGAGGACACATCTAGTTCTCAAGTTGCGTAAGCATCTGGTATTGTTGGGCAGTTTGGACTCGGGTAGTTGCAGTTTTGCAGCGAGAAAAGGAGTTCTGACGGTGACATGCGGGTGTATCGTGCTCATGAAGGCTGTATAGTTTGGTTTTGTATCGACTAATGGGGACCACAGTGCGAGGTGCTACGCTCATGATTTCTGCGGGTGTCATGGTGGATGGTCGAGGTGGTGCTGTGGATTGCTCTTCTTTGGCTCGGAATTGGCGAGTCAGTTTTTTGCAATCCGGATGTGTCGACATCACACAGGTGAACCAGAGCAGAGATGAAGTTCAACTTGTGATAAGTCGGCTGACACCTCATGCCCATGAGGTGTTTTTTTGTAGATTGATGCTTCATGCAGATTGATGCTTTGTGCAGACTAGTGCTTCGTGCAGTTGATAGCTTTGTGCAAATGATGTTTCATGCAGAATGTGATGCTTTGAAAATCAAAACAA
The DNA here is from genome assembly GCA_039583875.1 of Platanthera guangdongensis. Taxonomy (NCBI): domain Eukaryota; kingdom Viridiplantae; phylum Streptophyta; class Magnoliopsida; order Asparagales; family Orchidaceae; genus Platanthera; species Platanthera guangdongensis. Next base: position 168,833,258 of record CM077155.1, read on the forward strand.
GGTGGTGATTGTTGAGTTGGTTTGATTTTTCAAACCCACATGATTCACATTTCTCACCTACCGGCCACCAATGAAGACTTTTCATCTTGTTGTTCATGTGCTTTGAATGGGTGCATGCTTAGGAAGCTTCTAGGAATGAGACCACAACATGTGTTTCATGCCCCATTGTTATTGAATTTTGGCTCTATAAAAGGAGAGGGAAGCAAAGCTATGAAGACACACCAAAAGCCAAATCAAAGAGAGGTAAAGCCTTGAAGAGGAGAGTGATAGTGCATGACCGAAGACGATGGTGGGAGTCGACATCCGATTGTGGGCTGCATCGGCAATGAAGAGCGAAAGCATGCGGGTAGCGACAAAGCCTCAGATTCGCGGGCTGCGGCAAGGTATACGGTGCTCGATGGTTGCATGCTTGTAAGCCGTGGTGGTTGTGCACAAGTGGTTACCTTGGCGGGTTGCGCGTTTGCTGCAAGGTCAAGTCCTTACTTGGATCTTTTCTCAGTGGCGGTGGCGGTGGTTGGTCGTCTGACGACGACGAAGGTTCGTTTTGATACGAATCTTGTGTGTTTATTTTATGGATTGTAGTCTGAGTTCTTCTACAGTATATTTCGGATTTGTATCTCTTAATTTTAGTATTTATTAATTTTTCATTGTGCTATTAAAATTGTTCAAAATACGTATTTTCTTGTGACTCTGTATTTAGTTATTTTTGGGGATTGCACTTCCGCGACCGGAAATCCCAACACACGGATCCCAACATGACGGCGATTTTTTTACCTTTTTGTGTGAGCACGGGCATCGCGCATCGGTCAACTCTATATTTTATTATCGCACATGTATTTCGGGATGCGTGGTTATGTTTTTGCTATTGTGTGTTTGGAACTAGGCCCTGAAATTATAGTTGGAGGTCCATTTAATTGGAATTGGACCTCTAATTCCAAATCTTTAACCTGGATCCTGCCCAACCGGTCGGGCCCAAATAAAATATTGTGCTCAAAAATTTAAAATTTTCATTATTTCACATTTTTCAGCCATCAGCACTACAAAAGATGGGTCTCAATTTGCTATCCTCGCCAGCGATAATGCAAGCAGCGAAGCTCGTAAAAGAGCTAGGAAAAGAGAGGATGGGATAATTTTGTTATTTGATGTGCAGAGTCCTATTCCTCTAGCAACTTGGCGGGTCAGAAAGGTGCAGACTCTTCAAACCCTAAGCTCATCTACTGATTCTGAAAATGATATGAGTCAAAATTTTGCAATTAGCAAGCATTTCAAATCCTAAATATTTAGATGTTCTTCCTTATACATGCCATAGATTGTATCCGGTTTTAATTACGAAGAATTAAAAAAATGAGTTTCATTTGTATGAGAAATTATGCTTGAACCGATCAATTATAAATTTATAATGTGGCTGCTTGGATCTTCTATCTGGTACCACCACATTAGATTTTTTTCATACTTTTTGTTGTTCAGGACTGACTGTATTTAAGAGTTTATTTCATAACTTCTCTTACAAACTAGCCTACAAGTCTTTTGAGGAATCACATCTGATTAGTTAACTATTGTAATATGATCTCATTAAGGGAAAATGTTTCCCATGAAGGTGTTGTCAATTGGTTTTTCTTTTATACATTTCCAAAAAAATCAATAAAATAGAGGGATACGTGAAGGATACATGTAAAAGCATAGTCAGCAGGCTGAAGGAAAAAAACTTAATGTTAGATGCAGGTAATTGAGTTATGATATTGAGTTCAATGAATCATACTGGATAATTTTCCTTTTTCTTAATGTTCACAGAAGCCTTAAATTTTACTTGAACAAGGATTTAATGGACCATTATTCCACATTTTTTAATTTTAATTATGTTTTTCATCAATCCAGGCGAAGGGTGGCGGCATCGCTTTTCTACCATCAGATTTGTCGCTTGAACCTTCAGAGAACGGAACCGACTATTTATTAGTGTACATCAATGGTGATCATGATTATGTTATCTTTGATCCACTGGGAAGTGGAGAAATTCAGGGGACGAGGAATAATCACCCAAGTCAAGTTTCTCGTGAAGAATCAGGTACCGTATTTTACATTACTTTATTATTTCCATCAAGCTAATATGTAACCGTAACTAGCACAGTTAGGTTGAGCCCATTATACTTGTTAAACATGTCTAAGACAAAAAAAATTTATAGATAAATATATGGCCGAGATTTATGACATTTATTTAACAGTTTATGTTGATAGAACTGAAAGGGTTTGAAAATTTAGGAAAAAGTGTGCTATCAGATCCATATACTCTCTCAAATGGCATTCCTATAATGATTAGGTGGATGTTCAGAACTTTATCAGTTCTTTAAAACTTGTGTAATAGCATTGAAATGGATAATGTTATTGATTATATATATATATATAGGGTTATTTACTAGGACCTCCCCTCGAAGTTTGTGTAATTACAGCTTGCACCCCCTCTAACTTTTGAAATTACAAAAACCTCCCCTCAATACTTACATTTCATTTCATTCATGAATAAAAGTATCTTTTTGGAATAAATCTTCAGGGGAGTGTTTTTGTGCATGGATGTTATTAAATGTAAACATTGAAGGGGTAATTGTAATTTCAAAAGTTAGAGGGGTGTAAGCTATAATTACACAAATTTGAGGGGAGGTCCTAGTACACACACACACACACTAATATAAAAAGAAACATCAAGGCTAAGTAATTCAGTACCTAAAGTGAGACAAGCTTTAAATCTTGGCCCTCGATTACATTCATCCAACCATTACATTCATCCAACCATTACATTCATCCAACCATCTGATTACATCACGGTTCCTTTAATATTATTTAAATATTAAAGAAGTGAAGGATGTGTGTGTGAGAGAGAGAGAATGAGAGGGAGAGAGAGGATGCAATCAGGTAATTATGAGGGAGAAAGGGAGAGAGAGAGAGACAGATGGCGGAAGGGAGAGGCAGAGAGAGACATGGCGGAAGGGAGAGGGAGAGATTAGGTGGATGTTCAAAACTTTTTCAATACTTTAAAATTTGTGTAATAGCATTGAAATAGATAATGTTATTGATTATGGAAAAGTGCTCAACATGAAAGTTATAAATTTCGTCGAGATCTACAACCTTCATGTTGAGCACTTTTCCTAAAAATACATGAAAGTAGGTCTATTTTCAAAATGCGCGGCACCCGAGCGGAACTATCAATTTGCAATAGTTCCGCCCGAGTGCCGCGCCTTTTGAAAATAGACTTACTTTCATGCATTTTTAGGAAAAGTGCTCAACATGAAGGTGTTAGATCTAGATCTCGACGAGATCTACAACTTTTCCTCGAAGTTTGCGAATTATAGCTTGCACCCATCTAACTTTTGAAATTACAAAAACCTCCCATCAATGCTTACATTTCATTACATTCATGAATAAAAGTATCCTCTTGAAGTAAATCTTCAGGGGAGTCTTTTTGTGCATGAATGTTATGAAATGTAAACGTTGAAGGAGGTAATTGTAATTTCAAAAGTTAAAGGGGTGCAAGCTGTAATTACGCAAATTCGAGGGGAGGTCCCGGTATATATATATCTTTACCATATATAAGGAGAAATATCAAGGCTAAGTAATTCAGTAACTAAAGTGAGACAAACTTTAAACCCTGCCCCTCAATTACAATCATCCAATTACAATTATCCAACCATCTGACTACATCGCGGTTCCTTTAATACTATTTAAATATTAAAGAAGTGAGGGATGGGAGAGAGAGAGAAAGAGAGGGAAAGAACCAAAGAGGGAGAGAGAGGAGGCAATCAGATAATTACGAGGGAGAAAGGGAGAGCGAGAGACAGATGACAAAAGGGAGAGAAAGAAGAGGCAGAGAGAGAGACATATGGCGGAAGGGAAAGGGAGAGAGAGGGAGAGAGAGAGAGACATATGGCGGAAGGGAAAGGGAGAGAGAGGGAGAGAGAGAGACATATGGCGGAAGGGAAAGGGAGAGAGAGGGAGAGAGAGAGACATATGGCGGAAGGGAAAGGAAGAGGGAGAAAAATTAAAATTTTTACGCCAAAATGTAAAGTTTTCTACAAAATAAAATTTGAAATATTTATATTTTTTACGGTTATTTTGAGTACTCGTATGTATATGTTGCGGCACAGCCCGCAACGACGCATTGAGCACGACCATGGCCCGTACGAAGATGCTTGTGTGCGTGGGTGTATATATATATCTATATCTATATCTATCTATATATATATGTATATGTATATGTATATATATATATATATATATATATATATATATATATATATGTATATATATGTATATATATATAGTGACAGCGCACGGGGGGACCCCACGTGCGGGCTTCGCCTCCCCCCTGCCGTTCTGGGCGGGCGCCCGCTTATCTTGTAATCTTTTTATATATTATTTTTATAATTATATATTTTTTGTATTTTCTTTAATTATTTATTTATTTTTTTATATTTAAAAAGTTAAAAGTAAAAACCAAAAATTAATATATATCTGTACGTTTATATGTATTAATAAAAACTAATTTTTGGAGTTACGCATAAGCGCTCATGCCCTAATGGATAAGGCGACTGACGTCTGATCAGGCGATTGGCGGTTCGATCCCCACCGGGCGCGTGGGTTTTTTTTAACCTGTGCGCGCGTTTTTTGTCTCACATCGCCTATTCGGATAGAGTTCTTGTTGTATATAAGGAGAATATGGAGTAGAGCTGCAAATGCGTTGTTGATGTCGGGTAGCTTCATCTCACGGGCTTGCTTTGTTCACGGATTGGCGGGCCCTTTTGTCAGCTCCACGGGCTGTCGGGAATACATAGTGGGGCACGTGCTAGCTGGCCGATAAAGCTGCGCGTTGAAGATTTTTTTCATAATCTTATGGGTAAAACGGTAATTTCCTAATGTAGGGTAGTAGCCATATTAAAATATTGGTTTAGGGCCCCCATACTATTCATAGGTGTAGGAGCTCTATAAAATTTTAAATGGACGGTCCAGATTCATTTGTTGATCAAGCGACTGAGATATGATCTAACCATATCAGACGGTCCAGATTTATGTAGTGGGCGTCTGCGTTACACCCCAGATTGTGATTGACTGGTGATAAATTTTTGTATATCTAGTATAGATATATTTTTATTATATAAATTAATATGCATATCTTGAAAGCACACCATTCTTGCAATTACAGCTGTTGGATCTCCTCAAAAAATATTATCACCCGTTGAATCTCCTGCTCTCAAATATATCCCTCCTCTCCGCGCTTTCCTATTAAAATCCTTCCCGAGAGCATCGAGCATGCAAAGATGCTAATATATATATATATATATATATATATATATATATATATATATATATGTATATATATATCTTTATTATATGAATCATTATGTGTATCTTGAAAGCACACCATTTTTGCAATTATAGCCGTTGGATCTCCTCAAAAAATATTATCACCCGTTGAATCTCCTGCTCTCAATTATATCCCTCCTCTCCGCGCTTTCCTATTAAAATCCTTCCCGAGAGCATCGAGCATGCAAAGATGCTAAAATATATATATCTTTATTATATGAATCATTATGTGTATCTTGAAAGCACACCATTTTTGCAATTACAGCCGTTGGATCTCCTCAAAAAACATTTTCACCCGTTGAATCTCTTGCTCTCTAATATATCCCTCCACACTTTCCTATTCAAAATCCTTCCCGAGAGCATCGAGCACAGGCCGCCCCAGATTTCGGGTCCCAAATCGAAGACCAAGACGGCTCCAAATCAAAAAGGTGATTAACATGAAAGTTGTTTGTCTCGCTGATATCTACAACTTTCATGTTGATCACTTTTCGTTTTGAGACCATCTTGACCCCCAAAATGCCTTGCCCGTACGCCCGCACAGTAGCTTGCCCGCACGCCCGCACGGTAGCTTGCCCGTATATTATATCTACCATATATATATATATATATATATATATATATATATATATATATATATATATATATATATATATATATATATATCAATATGCACATCTTGAAAACACGCCATTCTTGCAATTACAGCTGTTGGATCTCCTCAAAAAACATTATCACCTGTTGGATCTCCTCAAAAAACATTATCACCTGTTGCATCTCCTGCTCTCAAATATCTCTCTCCACGCTTTCCTATTCAAAATCATTCTCGTGCTTCCACGACGCTCACTTCCCCCAAACACGAAGCCTACACAAATCTCGTCGACGCTCTGCTCAGTCACAAAGGTGAGAGCTGCTCGGTCACGAAGGTGGGATCTGCTCAGTCACGAAGGTGGGACCTGCTCGGCGAGGATGTTCTCTGTTTTTGAAGAGAGTTGCAGCCCGGGTAAGGTCTTCGGGCTTCATAGATCTGGGAAATAAGGGTGCTGCAGCCGGTTGGACCTTTCATAGATCTGGGAAATAAGGGTGCTGCAGCCGGTTGGACCTCGATTTTCGCCAGATGAAGGAAGTGAGCTGCCGTCGACGGAGGCAAGAGATAGTAGGTCACCGGACATGGAGGAGAGCAGATCTGAAGGGTCGGATCTTGGATCGGCCATGGTTGTAGTGTGAGGAGAGCTTTGGAACTAGAGAGAGATTTGAAGATGGAGTTTGCCTAAAAAGAAAAACGGAGATAGAAAGGGAGATCTACAGGTGAAGTTTAGCTAAAAATAAAAACAGAGAGGTAGAGAGAGAGGCAGCGGTAGAGGGGGCAGCTCGCCGGAGTAGCTGAAGCCGCACTTGCCGGAGCTGAGAGAGAGAGAGAGAGAGAGAGAGGCTGCGCCGGAGTAGTTCGCCTTGAGCTGAGCATCGAGATCGGGGAGGAGAAACCCGCGAATGTTCCGCCTCCAAGGGTAGCAGGGAGAGGTCGTGAGCACTGCTCTAACCTAAGCATCCCGCTCAAATGCGGGCGCAGCCCGCCTTGATACGGGAGCAGCTCGCAGCGGCGCATCCAGCCCGGGCGAAGTCCATGCGAAGATGCTAGTGTGTGTGTGTCGGGGGGGGGGGGGATCATATGCGAGGGCGCTTTCCGTGAGAAGATGCGAAGGAAAAATCCTCGCTGTCAATTTGTTCAGCGCCAACGGTGTACTACTTCTCCAAATACACGGCGACCGGCGATCAGCACCTTCTTTAAAAAAAACTATCCTGTCCCTTCACAGATTGGCTGCCGGCGGTTTCGGGCTCGCCGGCCACCCGTGAACGCCGACAAACCACGGGCGGCCGGCAGCCGATCTTTGAAGAAATTTCACAGCAGCGGCATCCCACAGATCGGCGGCCGGCGGCTGCATGCACGCCGGCCACCAGACGCCCGTGGTTCGGCCGGCGGCTGCGTTCACGCCGACGTACCATGGGCGGCCGGTGGCCGGCGAGCCCGCAACCGCCGGCCGCTGATCTGTGAAGAAATTTCACATCTTCGCCGTTTTTACTGTAGCAGATCACGAATTTAGATCGGACGGCGTGGATTTTCCTTCGCATATTCTCACTGAAGGCGCCTTGGCATATGATCCCACATTCCCACCCCTATATACATATATATATAAAGTGTGTTAATTTGTTTTTCCTTTTTTATTCATCTGATGCATTTCAGTTCTCTTTCAGGACACATCGGGTACACATCTGTATACGGCGAACTTCCGCAGTTTGATTCGAAGAAAGAGTGTGTACCAGATGTTCCATTTATGCCAATGGAAAGACCTTGGGAGACTATATTTGCCGGATCTTCCCACATTCTTCCGCCATTAACAAAGCTCTGCTCAACATTTTTGGAATCATTGCTGGAGAGGAGACCAACTGCAAAAGAGCCGTGAATATATGTTATTGTTGTGCTGGGGAAGAGTTTTATTGGCCAACGTTTTGCATCCGAATTCTCCTACTGAAGCAGTGGAAGAGGTGGAAGGGCTCCATCTTAATTACTAGCAGTATCTGCTTATATATTTATTATATGTATTTATTATAAATATCATATATATGTAGCAAATTTTGTTCATGTGTTTTTTTTGGTGAATATGTATTGGTTTAAGGGCAGTAATCAACATTTTGTTTTCCCAGATTCCAAAGCAAGCAGCAGATTGCTTTTACCTTCTCAATTTGAATTCAAAAATGTTGTGTTAGACTGTTGGCTCATTTTCTTTAAATATTTTTTAAAATATATCTTTTTGTGTAGCCGACCCCACTATAGTGATAAAGATTTGAGTGTTGTGTTGTTGCAATTTTTGCGTCGCAGCAGACTTAAGGAAGTCTTGGCTAACTTCCTCAATTTGAATACAAAAATGTTCAAATGCTGTTGGAGAAAATCCAACAGCAAATGAACATTTTCCAGTTATTTTTGCTAGTCAACTCATGGTCATACAGCTCAGAAAATGGCTATTGAAATGTATATTTTAAAGGAAACTAGTTTGAGACATAAGATTATCATTGAAATGTATATTTTTGCTAGTCAACTCATGGTCATCGAGGGTTAAAATTGTCATTGCTAACGCTCACCTAAGGAACTTCCTGCACATTAATGTTCAAACAGATGAAGTTTTTAGGTGATTATTAACGAATGACTGCCATCACCGCACCAAACAAAGCCTAAGGCTGCGTTTGGAGTGGCTTATCGCAGCTTATTTGCTCTGATGAGGTTGAACAAAAACGTCATTGTCATAGAATGTATGTTTGATATCACAAATGTTACAAAAAAGAAACTAGTTTGAGGCATAAGATTTTGATATGACAATGATATTTTTATCCAATCTCACCGAAGCAAATAAATCGTTGCGATAAGCCGCACCAAACGTAGGTGATAGATCAATTATACAGAAGAGGCGAGCTAATAAAAATGTAACAATGATGATGTGAAAAAAGCCGAGCTTTATAAAAAAAAATTTAGCGGATATCAAAAACATTTACTTTCAACTGCAATTTTGTAGCGGATATCAATCCAATGGAGACTGAGGTTCCGGTTGGCACGTCGTTTTTGCGGTTTTCAACGTGGCGGTTATGAACAGTCCTTTGTGAACACACCGACCTCACCTAAGAAACTTCATTCACTTTTATGTTCATGTTCAAAGCTAGTTTTTTTCTTAGTGGCGGTGAGAACCATTGTCAAGTCGAACATACACTCCATGACGGTGGCATTTGTCCAAACTCACCGAAGCAAAAACATCGGCACAAAATGGATGGAACCTGAAACATGAAGCGAAATATACAACTTTTTTTTGTCAAATCAGAAATGTAAGCAAGAAAAAACTTCGTGCATTCAATATTTGCTTGCTAGTTGCTACTAAAACATCACAAAGGAAGAAAGCAACCAATTTCCTTTTCACATATATGTATAAAAATATACATTTTCGCCAAGCGTGGCTCAATCATTCAAAATACGAAAAAAAAACTCCGCATAAGTTTGTTAAAAGACATGATTCCTGAGAACGGAGAACATTCGAGGCGACGATAGCAAGAAAAACGCTAGAATGGATCCAAAAAAGTGTTAATCAGAGACTGCAGTGGACCTTTGTTGGCCTTATGAAGTGTGCGATTTCTCGTGGCTGAAATAGAAGCGGCAGGAGGAATGGCTTCGATCACGGCATCGGCAAGGTCGGAAATGAAGGATGAAGTGCAGCCCAAAACCGGCACCCTGCCCAATTTGTGATGCCAGATTCTAAAGCCAAGTGTTTGTAGTCCATGTCAATTTCTTCCAGGGTTTCAATGTGCTCACTGACAAAGCTGGATTGAAAGAGTTATATATTGTTGTTTTTTGATGCTCCAACCGGACCGGTCCAGTTGGACCGGTTCGGTTACTGTTCTCCTTATATACCTACAGGTGAAATCCCCGATTGATTTCTAACCTAAACTATCGGGAGAAACACAGAGCAGAGGAGCGGCGGCTTGGGAGAGCGCGATCGAGCGGCGGATCGGGGGAATCAAGATCCAGCGAGGCGGCGGGCTTCCTTCTCCGGCGACGGTCGGAGAATCTTGGCTCTTCTTCTCCGGCGGCAAGGAGGAAGAGGCGCGGCAGCATCGCGGCATCGCAGCTTCGGGACGCTCGGCTTCGGGAGGAGATCAGACGGAAGGCAGAGGTTCGGCTTTGGGAGAAGATCCGGCAGCGACATCGGGAGGGAGAAGTGGTGGCGTCGGGCATCGGACGCTTCTTCTCCGGCGACGATCGGCTTCGGGTGGTTCTTCTCCGGTGACGGCCGGCGGTTCCTGGGGTTTCTTCTCCGGCGGGCATAGGGCCCAATCTTGGGCCAGCGGGCTTCTTCTCAGGCAGCAGCGGCGGCTTCTCCGGCATCTTGGGCCGGCGGTTCTTCTCAGGCAGCAGCGGCGGCAGATCTTGCAGGCGAGCGGTGGTTGACGGAGGCAGCGGAAGATTGATCGGAGTTCCGATCTAGTGCACGGCAGCGGCATCGGCTCCATCTCCGGCCAAGGAGAGGGGAGATCCACGGCAGCGGCGGGTGCAGGTTTCCATCTCCGACGGCTCGGCGATCCAGCGGCGGCGGCAATTCCGGCGGTGAAAGAGGGCATAAGGCTGTGGTTCCTTCATCTTGAAGAGGGCAGCGGCTTTCTTGGCCGGAGGGCAGCGACGCGTGGCAGAGGCAAGATCAGTTTCAGATCCAGGCTGCGGATATGGAGTTTTCTTTGTTCTCCTGTTGTTCTTTATTTCATATTTTAGGTTAGTGTCGATCCGTTGAGGATCGTTGAGTGCCTGTGTTGTAATCGGATTGGTTTTTTTTTTTCGATTAGTGGATCCGGCGCGCTCTCCCCGTGGATGTAGGAGCTTAACTCCGAACCACGTATATCTCTTGTCGTCTGTGTTTTTTCTGTGTTTTGGAAACTTGAACTGTGTTTGGTGCGCGCCATTATTTGCTCAAAGCTTCCGTTGCTATTGTCCGCGACGAGTTCCGTACTCGCGGGCAGGTGCCTATTGCACAACAATATATTAGATCCATGCCATCAGGAAATACTAGAAAATCACCTCTTTAATGAGATTAAATATTTATTTTTTTAAAAATTTTTTGGTAAGCAAGTCTATTTCACTAACTTGATTGATAATGTAAATGTTAGGGTCCAATAGGTTCATACAATTAGAAGTGTATGCAGAATTTGGTTTTCATTTCCAATTCCTATAAGAATTATTCAAGGCATAATAGGAATTAATCCGCATTCCAATTTGTTATGCCGCCGCATCCGCTACAATTTCAAGGGCAAACGTACACTCGGCGACCGAAAGCACGGAGGCCAAACAACGGGGCTGAACCATCCGGTTCAGCCCCCAACCTATGAAGACGCCAAGGGGGGACTGAACCGACCCGGTTCAGTCCCCAAGTGGGGGGCCGGCCGGCCCCCTTGAGCCCCAGGTATTAATAAACCCGGGGCTCCCTTTCGTTGGCATGCATGATCATTTCAAGGTATTTCCTCTCTCTCTCTCCCTAACCCTAATTCCTCTCCTTGCTCTCTCTCTAGATCTCCCTCCTAGATCTCTCTTCTACTTGCAAGTTCTTATCATTTGGTATCAGAGCAACATCCTGCGACAATGGTGACTCGCTCAGAAGCCGAAACCGCGCGGCTTGCATCCCTCGAGGAGAACTATGTAGGGTTGTCGGACACGATGACGGCGCTCGAAGAACAAGTGAAATCCTCCCAAAAAACCCTAGAGGATCGCTTGGATGCGCGCATGGAGGAGATCAAAACCCTACTTGCACAAAATCTGAAGGGAAAAAATCCTGCGGTGGAAGGATCGGAAACGGAGGCATCCTACCATCCTATGGCGCAGAACGGTACTGGAATCAGAAGCGGAGTGCAGCAGGGGACCGGATCGGGGCCTATGGGGGGCGGATTCGTCGCTGCGGGGTCGGCGGAAGCCGATCCTACGCGGATCGACGCGTACGCCTACCGCGCGGCAGGATCGGCACCGGAGGGATACGGGGGCCCTGGGGGGCACGTCGGGGGGTCGACGGAGGCCGGCTACCGCCGCCCTGGTGGCTGGAGGCCGCCGGAGGGCCTGGCGGCTCCGTGCGGACCGTTCGGCGCCCAGCCCGCCTGGAACGGACCCGGGACTCAAGCTGGCCCCTCTTGGCGGGGTCCGGGGCAAGGAGTGGCCCCTTTTCGACCAACTGGAGCGAATGCGGTCCCAATCGGAGGAGTGGCGGGCATCCTACCGACACCTCCGCTCTACGGAGGACCGGCGGACTACGGAAATGGCAACCCATGGGGTGGAGGGCAACAAGGAGGCTACGGCATGGACCGGGGGCGGCCCGGGCCCGCAGCGGCCCCGGCGCAACCTTACCAACCAGCACATGCAGAACCCCGGCCATACATGCAGCCCAAATTGACACGTATGAACTTCCCTAAGTTCAAGGGCGGCGACGCCTTAGAGTGGATCCAGAAGGCTGAGCTTTTCTTCAAGTACCAAGAGATTCCTGAGGGGCAGTGGGTCCAGTTGGCGTCTTTCCATCTGGAGGAGGACGCCTTTCAGTGGACCAAGTGGTTTCTGAGGGGACGCAATTACGCACCGTGGGAGGAGTTTGTGGAGTCCTTCTCGGCTCGTTTCGGGCCCTTAGAGTATGAAGATGTGGAGGCTATGTTACAGAAGCTGCGGCAGAAGGGATCAGTCACAGAGTACCGGACAGAATTCGAACGGTTGGCCAATCGGGTCAATTGGGAAGAAAGGACAATGCTGAGTTGTTTTGTATCTGGACTGAAGGACCATTTGAGAGACGAGGTCCACGCGTACATGCCACGCAGTCTGAGTCATGCCATCAGCCTAGCCAGGATACAGGAGGAGCGGTACAACCGGCAGAAGACCCGAACAACAGGACGGGCACCCACAGTGACAGAGGTAATCAGGAAGGAACCACCGGCCGGGGGCCGTCCCACTGTGACAAAGTTGACGTGGCAGGAGCTGCAGGCCAGAAAGGACAAGGGGTTGTGCTTCAAGTGTGATGAGAAGTTCGTTCCGGGGCATCGGTGTCAGAAGGTCCAAGTCTTCATGCTGCGGAACGAGGACGGCGAAGAGGACACTACGGGTGACTCAGTTGAGGATGATTTGGATCTTACGGAGTTTGGAATATCTCTTCAGGCGATGGCAGGGTGCACAACCCCCCTCACTTTACGGATCGCAGGGGAGATTGGCCAGGAGCGGGTTACTATACTAGTCGATAGTGGGAGCACCCACAATTTCATTGACCCCGGGGTGGCTCTCAAGACAGGGATTCCTATTGATCGGGAGGCCGCATTCCAGGTCATGGTTGCGGATGGGAGCAAGTTGCGATGCGAAGGGGTCCTGAAGGGGGCCGAGCTGCGGATGCCGGGGTACATTTGCCACACCGACGTCTACCTTCTCCCCATTCGAGGCTCGGATATGGTCTTGGGCGTGCAGTGGCTCCGGCAGTTACGGCGGGTGACCACAGATTGGGACAGGATGACGTTGGAGTTTACTCAGCAGGGCAAGGACCACTGTTTGCAAGGCATCAGGACATCTCCACTCAAGGAGATCTCATTCAGGGGTTTGCAGAGACTGGAGGAGCAAGGCGGGACAATAGCCATGATTCTGGGGGTGGCACCCGTAGGATCAGAGGCTAGCGCGGAGCCCGAGCAGATACAAGCACTTTTGGGACAGTACGATGATGTTTTCCAGGAGCCACGCTCCCTTCCTCCGTCCCGCTTCAGGGACCATCAGATCCAGTTGAAGGTTGGGACGGATCCCACCAACATCCGGCCTTACCGCTACCCCCATATTCAGAAGATCGAGATAGAGCGTAGCGTACGCGAGATGCTGACGTCCGGTATTATACGTCCCAGTACTAGTGCTTTCTCTTCCCCGATCATACTAGTGAAGAAGAAGGACGGTTCGTGGAGATTTTGCGTGGATTATCGGGGGCTTAACAGTTCCACCATCAAGGACAAATTTCCCATTCCCATGATTGAGGAGTTGCTGGATGAGTTACACGGGGCGCACCTGTTCACTAAATTGGATCTCCGGTCCGGTTACCATCAGATTCGCATGAAGGAGGACGACATCCACAAGACGGCCTTCCGTACCCACGATGGTCACTATGAGTTCTTGGTGATGCCATTTGGGTTGGCCAACGCACCTTCGACCTTCCAGGCAGTCATGAATGAAATATTCCGCCCTCTTCTTCGAAGGTATGTGCTAGTTTTCTTTGACGATATACTTATCTACAGCAGGAATTGGGAGGATCACTTGCAGCACGTCCGCTCCGTCTTCACCATACTGCGAGATCACAAGCTGTACGCCAAGCGGTCCAAGTGCTCATTTGGACAGCCGGAGGTTGAGTACTTGGGACACCTGGTGTCCGCACACGGGGTACAAGCGGACCCAAAGAAGATCGCGAGCATGGTCGATTGGCCACCTCCTACGACGGTCCGGGCTTTGAGGGGTTTCCTCGGGCTGACTGGGTACTATCGGCGGTTCGTGAAGGATTATGTCAAGATAGCCCGCCCCCTCACTCAGCTGTTGCAGAAAGACGGTTTTCACTGGAGTTCAGAGGCAGAGATCGCCTTTCAGTCTCTGAAGGCGGCTATGACTACTACCCCGGTTCTGGCGCTTCCGGATTTCTCCAAGACATTCGTAGTGGAGGCCGATGCATCGGGGGTCGGTATTGGAGCGGTGTTGATACAGGAGGGCCGACCCTTGGCCTACTTCAGCAAGGCGTTGGCACCCCGGACACTGGGCCTTTCGACGTACGAGAAGGAGATGTTAGCCATCCTGCATGCGGTCGCCTTGTGGCGGCCTTATCTCTTGGGACGACACTTCCAGATCCGTACCGATCACCAGAGCCTGAAACACTTTCTGGAGCAGAGATTAGCCTCACCATTGCAGCAGAAGTGGCTGACGAGGTTGCTGGGATACGATTATGAGATTGTGTATAAGCAGGGAAGGAAAATGTGGTGGCCGATGCACTCTCCCGCCTACCAGAGAGTTCCTTGTCCCATATCTCAGGACCAGTGATTGAGTCACTGGAAGAAATACAGGCAGAAGTTCAGCAGGATCCGGATCTACAAGCCATCATTGCAGCACTGCGACAGGGGACGCCTACTGAAGCCGGCTACCACTTGCAGGGAGACAGGCTTTACCATCAGGGCCGGCTAGTCCTCCCTGCCACGTCGGCCTGGCGGACGGTCATGATGCAAGAGTTTCACGCCTCACCCACCGGCGGACACGCCGGCATCTTGCGAACACTACAACGGGTCCGGGCAAATGTTTTTTGGAAAGGGCTGCGACGCGATGTTCAGCGGTTTATACGGGAATGTGAGATCTGCCAGCGACAGAAGTACGAGACTACCTCTCCCGCCGGGCTGCTGACACCGTTGGAGATCCCCCGTCAGATTTGGGACACTGTCTCTATGGATTTCATTGACGGCCTGCCCAAGTCTCAGGGCAAATCCGTCATCTTGGTCGTGGTTGACAAGTTGTCCAAATACGGACACTTCATCGCTATGAGCCATCCGTACACTGGAGCAACAGTTGCTGATGTTTTCGCCAAGGAGATTGTGAGACTTCACGGCATTCCAAGCGCGGTCATATCAGACAGGGACCCCGTCTTTGTGAGCACTTTCTGGCAGGAGTTGTTTCGACTTCAGGGGACTTCCCTCCGTATGAGCACGGCCCATCACCCTCAGACAGACGGGCAGACGGAGGTCCTCAACCGTGGGGTTGAAACCTATTTGCGGTGTTTTGTCATGGATGAGCCACGCTCCTGGACTCGGTGGCTCCATTGGGCGGAATACTGCTACAATACCTCTTTCCATACGGCCAGCAAGCTCACTCCTTTTGAGGTGGTCTACGACCGCCCCCCGCCTACTTTGAGTTCTTATGAGCCAGCCAGCACCGCTCTGCCCGCGGTCGACCAGATGTTACTTGATCGCGACCGGACTTTATCACTCCTCCGGGAGAACTTACGCCTCGCCCAAGATCGCATGAAGATTCAGGCAGACAAACATCGTACCGAGCGGGAGTTTGCGGTCGGCGATGAGGTCTTCCTTAAGCTCCAACCATATCGGCAACTATCGGTCTCTCGACGGACCAACCAGAAGCTGGCACCGAAATACTATGGCCCGTTCCGCATCCTTCGCCGGGTGGGGCCCGTGGCTTATACTCTTGCTCTCCCGGAGGGTTCTCGCATCCATCCAACGTTCCATGTATCCTTGCTGAAGAAGAAGCTCGGGACCTCCACTACCATCAGCCCTACTCTTCCAGAGGCTACTAGCAGCGGCGAATTGCGGCCTTCGCCGGAGGAGATTCTGTTGACCAAGTGGAAGCGGCGGGGTGCCGAGTACCGGCTCGAGCTCCTCGTCAAGTGGGCGCACATGCCCGCCGAACATAATTCTTGGGTTGACTTCTTGGAGTTTCACGAGGCGTTTCCGGATTTCCCACTTGAGGACAAGTTGCCGCTTGAAGGGGGAGGGAATGTTATGCCGCCGCATCCGCTACAATTTCAAGGGCAAACGTACACTCGGCGACCGAAAGCACGGAGGCCAAACAACGGGGCTGAACCATCCGGTTCAGCCCCCAACCTATGAAGACGCCAAGGGGGGACTGAACGGGTTCAGTCCCCAAGTGGGGGGGCCGGCCGGCCCCCTTGAGCCCCAGGTATTAATAAACCGGGGCTCCCTTTCGTTGGCATGCATGATCATTCTCAAGGTATTTCCTCTCTCTCTCTCCCTAACCCTAATTCCTCTCCTTGCTCTCTCTCTAGATCTCCCTCCTAGATCTCTCTTCTACTTGCAAGTTCTTATCACAATTCATGTGTTCGAACGGGATATATAGACTCCTGTTGGCGCGGCGTTGTTGCTCCGGCGAGTTTGGGCAAAAACATCAAGCATGACAATGATTATGACCACCACTAAGAAAAAAGCTAGTTTTGAACACAAAAGTGGATGAAATTCCTTGTGAGGTCGGGCGGTCACGAACCACGGTTCATAACCGCCGCAATCTCGACCGCCACTACTGTGCCAAACGGAACCCTAGTTTTAAACACAGAATTGAAGTTGTATGGTACTTTTGTTTGGATTCAGAAATGAATTCAATCAAATGACTTGCTCGTTTTGCTAAACCTAAAATAAATTAGAATTAAGTAGCACTCATAACAAATTTATAGATCATATTCATTAATGATCTAGGCTACATCAAATTGTAAAATTCATCTGGCTGCTTCTGTAAGCTCCGTACTCGATCTGAACTCAGGCCGTACATTCTTCACTTTTTCTCTATTTGATATTTGATTAGGATCATCTCTCTAGAAATCTATTTCTCAAGGGTTCTATTTCACAAGAATTCTCCCATTCAAAGCTTTTTTGTATAAAATATGATTCTATCTCTTGAAATTTCTCTCAAGAGTACTATCTTACTAGGAATTTTCTGTCCTTAGAAAGCTATCTTCTAAGGGTTCTACTCACTAGAATTCTCTTGCTCAATTTTTCTCTAGGAATTATCTCTCTAGAAATCTCGATACGATTCTAGAAATTTATCTCTAAAAGATTCTAGATATTACGATTCTCTTATTCAAAGATTTTTTTCTTACTATTCCAGTTCTTTGGCGAGGATAGAAAAGTTGAGTTAGTTCATTCTAATTCCAATTTCATGGTCTAATTTTATCTCCGAACATCAAAATTAGAATTGGTGTAACACCCCTTCCCAGTATTACAGAAATCAGCCGTCCGGTCGGGTCAGCGATGTAAAGAAAACTAGGAAGCAGTATTAAAACTAGCAGCAGCAGGTAATAAAAGCCCAAACTAAACAGATTTAATACTTACAGCGGAAGTAAAAATTAAACTAAGGTTAACCACATACCTGATGTCTGGATTCACAGAGCCGCTAAATAAGAATGAGACTGCACTAACTGAAAATCTGAACTATCAAAATAAGTCTGATACAAGATATATAAAATATTAATGAGTTACACTGTCCACAACTACAAGTACATGCTGAAATGAAGTAAACTGAAAATAGTTAAAAGTACTACACTCGGACACCACCATGACGCTCA
This sequence comes from Platanthera guangdongensis, assembly GCA_039583875.1. Taxonomy (NCBI): domain Eukaryota; kingdom Viridiplantae; phylum Streptophyta; class Magnoliopsida; order Asparagales; family Orchidaceae; genus Platanthera; species Platanthera guangdongensis. The sequence goes on from CM077155.1 coordinate 168,851,245, forward strand.
TCGTAGACGAAGTTTCCCACCTGGGTCACCTGAAAAACATTTGCCCACGAAGGGTCAGAGTAAAGAAAAACAATTCCCCTTAGTGACACTAAAGTAGATTTACATATGAATGCATGCATGTCTTTAAAACTAGTCTCGTGCACTGAAAACATTTCATGATATATGATATGCATGCTTTTCCTATACTTACTGGTGAACACTATAATTCTATACTCATGACTTTCCGTTCATTTACCCAAGTCCTGACGTTCACTAACTAGTGTACTGTCTCACGTCAAGTCTGTACTTGAGTTCTAGGTGACTTCTAGCCTACACGTTTACTGGGAAGACTCTAGGCAGAGTAGCTCCTAACGCGCAAAATCTGAAACTGACGACCCGAGACCATCTGATGAACTCAATTGTTCTAGTGTCACGCGGACACGGTCTCGAATCTGCTAACTGTCTCAAAGGGGAGTCAACTCCCAAGACTGTAACTCATAGGATACCATATGCCCTATGAGGATGGTAGTGCGCCTCTACCAAGCACGAAAAGACTGGTGTGCTTCTGACCTTTTTGGTCTGACGCTACTCTGCATGGGATATCTTTTCTGGTGTACTACTGAGCGACCCTTGACTTTCTCGTGGTCGACTTGAAAGGATCTTCGCATCCTTAAGTGGACAATTTCCAACCTTACGTACACGTGTGAAGTTTCGCACTTAACTAAATGTTCAGGACTTTACTAACGTGGTTATGGAACAAGACGTTATCATACGCTTTTCCACAATTATTTTCCTACTGTCACACTTCTCTATGCATGCTTATGATGTTGTACGAAACCTACTTATGCGTATAAAATACAATTACTTGGTATGTCTAACTAAAAGAAATTAGGATTTCTTTACAGTGGTGCTGCGACGTTCGTATACTCGGCGCGGCGACATCTTCTCTTTCAAAGGTAAATCCTGCTGTTGGGGACCTTCAAAAGCTGCCCCGACCCCACCAAAGTCCTGAAATTTACCGTAACCCTAATTTTAGACTTTCCCCTCTACGATAATCTCATGAAAAAAATTATAAATAACAGGGTTACAAAATTTATGCGTTACCCTTCAAGTATTACCTCTAAGTATCGCGTTTGGGGCTACCCAAGCGTTCCACACAAACTCCGTGGTGAACTACTAACACCAAAACCTAGAATAGGGCAAACAGAACGAAAACCTAGGTTAAACTAGTTTCCAAAACGAAGGAAATCCAATCAGAAAACGAGAAAAAGGAAGGGATCGAACTCACCGAAACCAAAACGTTCACTTCCACCGGTTAGGGTTGAATCCGACACTTTCACGGCCAAGGAAGGAAAAGGAATGTCTATCGGTGCTCGTAGAGGAGGGAGGAGTGGTCGGAGATGGGTTCTAGAGAGGGATCGGACGGCGGAGGTGTTCGCGGGATGCGCGGCTCGGCGTCGTCGCTGTGTGCGGAAAGCGGACTGTCGGCTATGGTTTCTTCTCCCGTGAGGAAATGGATTACGGGAAAGGGGTTGCGGGATTTAATTCCTGCGGTTTTTATGTGTTAACCGTATGAGAGAGAGGGGGGGAAAAATCCTATTGGCACCCCCAAGGTTATTTCCTTACACAAAACTTCATCCTCACTGCGCGCCACTAAAAGAACGCGTCACGCACTAAAATTTATGCACTTAACGAACTAATGGTCGCTATCAAAAGGAAAAGTAACATTATACCTTGTCAACGCGCCGCCTCGATCAAAATTCGTCACGACTTTCTCCTACAATTTTAAATAAAATTGCGTCAGATCTATGGATGTTACAATTGGGCCTCTAAATTTAAGTTCCCAGGGCCCCATTCCATTATAGTTGAAACAGTGCCTTAATATTATATGACAGTCTGCTTTCAGGATTATCTAAAACTAAGATCAGTTCTTAAAAATAGAGAAAGTTACTAACAATTAATTGTTTAACTTTCTTAAAAAATGGATAAAACTGTTTGATCACTTCTCGATATCATCTCAACAAAAAAGGAAAAGTGTATGATGATTCTTTTCGGACCTCAACCATGTTTGAAGAGAATTTTTGGCGGAAAAGGTAACTTGCAGGTATGTACCTACCTTATCGGAACTGTGAGAAGACTTTGTAAGCCTTTCTGACCAAGCTCGACTATAACTTCATCAGTGTAAGGCTTCAGCCACTGAACAGGCCCAACTCGGCTCTGAGAATGTGACAAAACATTAAGAAAGTATTGTTTGTAAACTAGGAACAGGTAGTTAACAATTAAGTTCTTGTGCGGTTCCTTGAATTTAGATGTGGCCGGAACCTAAGCATCCAACCTACATCCAATTGCTTATAGGCGGAGGGGGTAGTACATTAAATGCACAAGGGTGCAAGGCTCTCTAACATAAATTTCCCATTTTAATTGGGTGGCATGTGAATAGGCCGTTGGACCTAGCCTGCCCGGATGTTATGTTAGAACCTAAGCATCCAATATTTAATAAATTAATTATAGATGAACACAAGGTTACATGAGTTATCGATCAGGAATTATATTTCAATAATAAAATGCTATCTAAAATGACGATCTTACTAAATTTCATCAATTTTTTGGGTGTGGACAAAAACCATATTGAATTACTCTAGAACTCCTTTAAATGATGATTACATTTTTCACGTTCAAAAGGGTGCCCCGGTGGACAAAGCATCCCCGCGCAACAAGGGTCCGGGGAAGGGTCCCACCACAAGGGTGAAATGTAGGCAAATCTTACCCTGCATTTTTGCAAGAGGTTGCCTCCAGGACTCAAACTCGTGATCTCAAGGTCACAACTCACACGACAACACCTCAACTGGTGCGCCAAGGCTCCCCTTCACGTTCAAAATTAGTGAAAATTGACCATTCTCTAATACATGTGTAGGATATAGAAGGAATCCAATGAGCGCCAAGTGAGATCAAACAAAGCTAAGAAAAAGCATATTTAAAAGGTGAAGACATCTAACTCTCCAAAACGAACCTGATAGGCAAGAGTGTGGTTGTTCATGACTCCCCTTGACGTCAGCTCATCCATGATCAAACTGACACACTCCTCCATCTGATTTCTGTAAGGATCTCCAGCATTCTCAACACAACTAAGCGGAACTCCATGTGCACTAAAGAATATCATGGCCTGTCATTGTGCATGAAGTGATTAGTTTTATAAATAAACAAAGAGTTCCGTTTCAAATTTTAAGAAATAAAGAGCTAATTTCAAAAATATGGATGTAAATAAAATCTCAATGTCGTATCTTCTTATACATATATATACATACAACAACAATACTCAAGCCTTTACCCCACTATAGTGGGGTCGACTATATGGATCCTTTGTTGCCATTGTGCCCAATCTTTAGTCAGTCACACTAATGCCAAAGTACATCATGTCTGTCCTTATACATATATATATACATAATGGAAAAAAATTGCAAGATCAACAACATAACAACAACACTCAAGCCTTTATCCCACTATAGTGGGGTCGGCTATATGGATCCTTTGTCGCCATTGTGCCCTATCTTTTGTAATAATCTCTCAAATGCCTAAGTGCATCATGTCTTTCCTTATAGTTTCATTTCAAGTCTTTATTGGTCTACCCCTCCCTCATTTAACATGCCTAGTGACTAGACTCTCACAACACCTAACACGTGCTTAGGTGGATGTACGTGTCCAAACCATCTTAGTCGAGCTTCTCACATCTTCTCCACAATTGGTGCTACTCCTGTCTTATCCCTGATACATTCCTTCCGAATTTTATCCAGTCTCGTGTGTCCACACATCCAACTAAGCATTCTCATCTCCACAACTCCCATTTTTTGCTCATGTACACAATTCACTGCCCAACACTCAGAACCAGAGCATTGTTGGTCTAATTGTTGTATGGTAAAACTTGTCCTTAAGTTTTAATGGTACTTTACGATCACATAAGATCCTTGACGCGCCTCTCCACTTCAACCAACTCGCTTGGATTCTATGTGTCACATTTTTATCAATACCCCTGTCTTTTTGAACTATTGATCCAAGATATTTAAAACACTCACTACGAGAAATATCCTGATCACCCAACTTAATAACGAAGTCATCCTTCCTTCTTGCGCTGCTAAATTTAAGCTCCATGTACTCGGTTTTTGTCTTGCTCAACCTAAAACCCTTCTTTTCTAAAGTGTCTCGTCAAGATTCAAGTTTTGTGTTTACACCTTCGCGCGTCACATCGACCAAAACGATATCATCCGCAAACAATAAACACAAGGTATTGCTTGTTGGATATGTTCGGTAAGCTCACCTAAGATAAGGGTAAAGAGATAAGGACTTAAAGTTGAACCTTGATGTAAGCAAACAGTGATAGAGAATTCTTGTGTTAATTCTCCAGATGTCCCGACCCTTGTCACTGAATTTGTATACATATCTTTGATTATGTCAATGTATGATAACTTTACACATTTCTTTTCTAAGAATCTCCATAACATCTCTCTTGGAACTCTATTATAAGCTTTCTCAAGATTGATAAATAGCATAAGGAAATCTTGTTTTCTTTTTTGGTACTTGTCAATGAGTCTCCTCAAGAGATGTATAGCTTCCATGGTCGACCGCCCTGACAAGAATCAAAATTGATTTTTCGAGATGTTAGTCTCCATAAATAACATAAAAATTTTTGCTCAAACAAGATTATTTACGCTAACACTCATAAGCAACACTTAAAAGGTGAAGCCCAAGTAACATTCTTCAATATTAAAATTGCGATAGACTATGTTTGGTTATCTGGTCCTGACTATACATATAGAATAGCGGATACGAGGCACTGTATAATTAAAACTAGTAAAGGAGAACTTGTAGAGAAAAATGCGCTAATTCTGTATGCATCATTGTTGTGGGCAGGGCCAGCATAGGGCTCAGTTTAGGCGGCTGGCCATGCTGAATTAAAAAAAACACTAATAAAAATTAAATTAATATTATTTTTTGTCCTTGTATATATTGTATAATGTTACTATTCATTAAATATTCAATAAAATACGGTTGACATAGTGGCCATGGTCTCATGTTTTTTAGTAAAAGGTCATGAGTCCTATTCTTCATAGCATCATAATTTTGCCGAAATTTTGTCAAAAAAATATTTAAAATGTAGATATTTTTTATACGTAGAAAAATTGCACAAAAAATCATTAAAAATATGGACATAATGTAAAAAATGTGGCATTAATATAACATAGGCATTTTTTTATATTTGTTGATTAAATTTTTTCGAATAAATTAGGTATTCTGCCCACACAGAAAAAACTATGCGTCTGCACTGATCATTGGGCTAAATAAAAGTGCTGTTTGGCATCTATTACATGATGAAATGCTTGATAAGAAGTTGAGTATCTATACAGATATTATAAAGAGGGAAAGGAAGCTAGATAATTCGAAACCATATTTTTTAGCACATTAAACAGAAAGTACAATACCGAGTTCTTTTAAATACATCCGTCGATAATTCTCCTCTCTTTCCTTGTTAAATCAAGTCAGTAATTAAGCCATTCAAGTCATTAGGTGTTAAGAAAGTGCATACATATTACAAGAAACCTTAATATCCTCTACAAAGTACTTTAATATTGGACAATCCAAGCAACCTTAATCTCCTCTACATTCCAATATTGGACAAAACTGATCCCTTAGGTTGAATCGCCCGCGCAGAGCAGATTTTTTAATAGTAAAACATGCTGAAAAATCAGGTGTATTTGTTTGCAAGAGTATCTCGACCTGCTTCATTATGGGGTTTTTTTTTACGTTGCAAACAACCATACATTCATATCCAGCAATTTGCAAATGAAGCATTACCAGATTATTATTGACGTTGAAGATGAAGACATTATCATGGCTGATTGTGAAGTACTTTAATAGGATGACAGTCATCCACTTCCATTGGATCATGCACAACTCTACAAGTTGGGGTACTGATACAATCATAATTTTCCTCACTCGACCTTGACGACAATGTCAACTTTCAAGATGGGAGTATCGATATATGCACAAACGTAAATCCGATCTAAAGCGCCAGGCGTTAGCCATACTCAACAACATAGCGTCACATTAATTTTCTATCTTTTAAGCGCGCGCACGCGCGCGCGCACACACACGAGTGATAGTGCATCCAGAGCCTCTCGCGTAGCTGCGACAGTACCCAGACCATGACTAACTCCACCTGTCCACACACCATTACACCACTAGGCGGGTGGGAAAAAATAAGAGCATTAGTAATTTTTATTTAAAATCAATGACCAAGATTGCTTTTTTCCTTGATGAGAATCAGTTTTGATTTAAAATGGACAACCAGATTGAACAAATGGTGTACACCATTACCATAAGAGGATATATTTATATATTTGTGTGTGGGGTTATTTACCAGGACCTCCCCTTGAAGTTTGCGTAATACAGCTTGCACCCCTCTAACTTTTGAAATTACAAAAAACTCCCCTCAATGTTAACATTTCATAACATTCATGCACAAAAATACCCCTTCAGGAGTAAATCTTCAAGGGGGGTCTTTTTGTGCATGGATGTTATGAAATGTAAACATTGAAGGGGGGTAAATGTAATTACCAAAGTTAGAGGGGTGCAAGCTGTAATTATACAAAATTCGAGGGGAGGTCCCGGTAAATAACCCTTGTGTGTGCGTGTGTGTTTGTGATGTCTATAAGTCCTTTCACATAAGTTTGTACTAAAGAAAGAAACTTGTCACTTGATTTTGTATCATATCCGCATCCCCACCGGATCTCTCCACTATCATCATATTTCATCATAAAGAGAGAGTCTTTATGAATGCTAACCTCTCAGTCGAATTGCCAACATGAATATTAATAGGGGTTGTAAACATTTAGAGGTTGAAGGTGATGGTTTCATCTCTGAAGATCATTGAGATCCAGAGATCAATTGTACTAGAAAATTTATTCAGTTAACATAGTGTTCAACTATGTGGAATACTCGTGTCAAATCCCAGGAGGCTGGTTCTTCCTTAAAGTCCCTCTCACGAAGAGAGATGCCAAACCCTAAGCATAAAAGAGATAATTAAAATTCCCAAGTCACTTCCTTACATAAGGCGGGGGCTCACATATATATTACCCTAGGTCCCTAATGCCCTACAAATTAAAGATACGAAATACAATTAAGATGTTGCGTGCGAAGTGCATAACAATAAATCCTGCCTGAAAATCAACCTTGACCCCAGGATGAAGGTGTCACCCTCCGTCTAGTAATGATACACCTGTGGGTTGGCTGCCACAGAGGTGACTAGGGATCAGTCCGGCGGTGCTTCTATGATTGCAAAGGCGTCAAAATCTGCTATGCCGATCTCCTCCAAGTCATTGTTGATGAGGGCTCGGACCTCTTTGACAGGACAATCATGAGTAGGAGAGTATGGTTGCTTGCAGTGGAAACACGCGCCCTTACTCCGCAAATCATGATACTCTTAGGGGCAAAATATGGTTGGTAGAGGGGTTGGAAGGAGGTGAAGTATAATGATGGTACACGGGAATCACAAGGAATTCAACCTCCACGAGTAGGGAGAGGTCCATGACTTGGTTGATGGTAGACGAATAGAGGGTGCAGGGGCGAGCACAGGCATGAGGTCGTAAACCATGCATGAAATAGCCTAAGTAGTGTGGAAGACCCGAAATGTGGGTGACCAACTCGATAAATTAATCCACGCATGAGTCAATGGAGCCGCCCGACGAACCCCGCAAATGTGTTCAATCACGTTGCTGGAGTAGCGGTGATTAGACCGTTGAATGAGTACCTCGGTGAAAGCTGTCCAGGTGAGACCAGGAGAGGACTGGCGGAGCCGGCGGACCCTTTCATGCCGATAAGAGCCGTGGAGACCTTTTACACCTGATAAGTCTGGTGAATGTCAAAATAATGCTTGGTTCAGGTAATCCAATCCAGTGGGCCAGTTTTGTTGAATGCAGGAATGTCGATGCGGGGAAAATACGAATGAGGCAGTCCCGGCAAAGCGGGTTCTTTAGGGGGCAATGTGTTGGGGGATCCCAAGGCAAAGGAGGCGTTAGGACCGGAGTGCTAACCGGGTTGCGGGCTGTGGAGCAGGGCCATAATCAAAGTGAACTGCTCGGTTTGAGCATCAAGCCAAGAGTTGATGGTGGTGAGGGCGTGTTTGAGGAACTCCACATGGGATTCCATCAAGAGACGGGCCTTTGGCATAAGAAGGATAGGGAACGAGTGGCGGCAAAAAAGAAGCGTGCGGACGAACACTGCCGGTGGGAGGAACGGTCGACGGAAGTAGGAGATGTCCAGAGAGAAAGAGCGAGAAGAAGGGCTTAATAGTGAGAGAGAAGTCAACCGACGAAAAGGCATCCGCAGGAGTTGCAGGAGTTGGAGTTGCAAGAGGGCCGTATGAGCTGTAGGCAGATCGATGCGGAAGATGCAGAAGAGGCGGAAGAGCTAGAGCCTAGATGCACGGAATCGTCGTCGAGCTGGGTTGAGAGCGGAATAGGCGGAAGCAACCGATAGAGTGGCACGACCTGAAATATGGGAATCGTCGACGCGAATCAGGCGGAGGGCTGACTGGTTGTCGTCGCGCTAAGATATAAGGGAACGCGCATCAGACGAGTGAGGCGCGTGCGAAACCGATAGATTGAGCGTTGGTAGGCGTAGGTATGCGAGCGAGGTCGAGGATGATCATCACGTGCGAAAGGTTGAGGACGAGATTTAATTGATATGAGAAGGATTCTGATCGAGGCGAGAAGAGATTTGATCGATGCGAGTGTGGGTCGCGGAAGGGTCTCGGCGGATATGGAAGCAGCGAACGGGGACATCAGGTTGAACCAATGTTACCGATACGACATTAATTACAATAAAACTCGAAGAATTGAAAACATTCACGAGGAATACTTGTGTCTAACCCCAGGAGGCTGGTTCCTCTTTGAAGTCCCTCTCACAAAGAGAGATGTCAAACCCTAAGCATATAAGAGATGACTAAAACTCTCAAGCCACACCTTATGTAGGGAGGGGGCTCACATACATATTACCCTAATGCCCTACAAATTAAAGATACAAAATACAAATAAGATGACGCAAGCACGTGGGTAACACCCTCTTTGGATAATATTAATTACCATCTATCTCCCTTGCTGGATAATTTAGCCTCTAACAAAAGGATAATGGTCTGAGCTGCGGGAGAAATGTTATAAAAAATATAATTTCTCTAATGAACTTCAAAATATTTATAAAAAAAATTATGAGTTACTTGGGTAAAAATGAGACATCAATATGTCATATTGGAATAAATTTTGTTGAAAATCACAACTGAGTGTTCATGTGGCCTGATTTTTTGATCAGCAATACAAGGGATGATTCACTTATTTCTCACCTCATTTGGTGGAGCCCAACTTATATGCAAGTATATTGATACACTCGAAGAGGTTTTTTGTCATTGAGGAACGCTCCATCATGGATTTAAGATTGTCCGTTTGTACAGCTTTAAGGCTACAGTAATCTCCGACTTCATCTGAGTTTGATTAAGCTTAAGGTTGAGACGAACAAGAATGATATGTGGTATGTGGGGACATCTTTCCTGTATGTAGAAGTGCTCCTGCATGGCCAAGTCAGTTATTAGCCAACCTGAGTCTTGATGTGGATAAATTTATTAGAATCTCCAGTATGCTGGCCTTTTTTGTGTCTTACCGGGGTATAACCACATCTAGGCCCTGGTACCCTATAAATGAGAGCATGTTGGACTATGCTGATCCAAACACTTGTGATATTTCGCCATTGTACATTTCCGATCTTGTCTTTCAAAGGGTAGATTTATTGTCCATGTCCTTGGTGGAGATGAGTTATAGGTTCGGTCCCATTGTGACTTATGACCTCCGAAGGATCCCGAGCAAAAATTCTTAAGTCTGGTATAGGTTGTTGGAATGGACTGAGCAAAGGTTGTTGGGTCAATTCTAAACTGTATTATAGGTGGGTTTCCTACTAGCTTATGTGACTGAGGACCAAACTATGCCAGAAAAGTAATTTTAATTCCAAAGACCATTTATAACTCCTGTAAAATGATAAATACTGGGAGTAATGGCTTGTCCCGTTCTATAACCCAATATGCCACATCGCATGAAGCATGCAACGTAGACTACTACATAACAAAAAAAGTACAAATTCAAATTTAACATAATGAAAAGTGCATAAATGAGAATAATAATAATAATAAGAGAAATGCATGGAAAAAATAGGAACAGAACAAGAAACATTTATATGAAAGAGATTGTGCCAGTGGCACCTTCTGAAGATAAGATAATAGTTGAAAAGGAAACATATATTATTAGGGCAAACACCATGGTTATTTATACCATACAAAATACGCTCAATATCACAACACTTTTCTTCAAGATTGACGAAAGATATTCACTAAACTCATCTTGTTACAACCCATGATCATATCCTTTGAACAGAGTCCCTTGGTTAAGTAGTCCGCAATCTGACCCTTGCTCGAGACGTGACTCAACTCCAGTAGCCCACTATCAAGTTTTTCCTTTATAAAAAAATTTATCAATCTCTATATGTTTGGTGTGATCGTGCTGGACTGGATTATTTGCAATATTGATGACTGACTGACTGTCACACCACAACTTCATCCTATCTCCTTGATCCAACTTCAACTCCACAAGCATCCCTTTCAGCCACAGGAGATCTACAACCTCAATTGTCATGGCTCTGTACTCTGCCTATGTTGTCGATCTAGCCACTACTGACTGTTTCTTGCTCCTCCAGGAGACTAGATTGCCTCCCACAAATATGCAATAGCCTAAATTAGACCTCCTATCATCCGCACAACTTGTCAAGTCAGAGTCGCAATAGCCCTCAATTTTCACATGCCCATTCCTTCTGAAGCACTCTCCAAGTATCGCAAAATATGGTATATTGCATCCATATGGCCCTTCCTTGGGTCATGCATGTAGCGACTCACCACGCTCACAAAAAAAGAGATATACGGGCGAGTGTGACTCAAGTAAATCAACTTTCCAACTAGTCTTTGATACATCTCACGATCTACTGGTTCTCCGGCCTCTGCACTCAGTTTACACCTCTGATCGATTGGCATCGCAACAGCTTTGCACCGCAACATTCCAGTTTCAGTGAGATCTAACGTGCATTTCCTTTGGGAAATGATTATCCCCTCTACCTCATAAGCAATCTCAATCCCAAGTACCTAAGAAGGCCCAGATCCTTCACCTCAAACTCCTTGCCCAGAGCCCCCTTGAGGCGGCCAATCTCCTGCTCATCATCCCCCGTAATGATCATGTCGTCCACATGCACTGCAAGCATGGTGATATGACCTTCATTCTGCCTGAAAAAAACTGTGTGATCTGCATTGATCTGGTGATACATACCCCATCCCAATCATCGCTTTCCTGAACCTGTCGAACCACACGCGAGGTGACTGCTTCAGCCCATAGAGGGATTTCTTCGACCTGCAGACTCTGCCTTCTGTCTTGGCCATACCAAACCTCGGTGGTATCTTCATGTACACCTCCTCTGCTAGATCTCCGTGAAAAAATGCATTCTTCACATCTAGTTAGTGCAACATCCATCCACCATTCACCGCCAGGCTGATGAGAGTCCTAACGGTGCTCATCTTTACAACGGGTGCAAATGTCTAGTCGTAGTCGATGTCATAGGTCTGATTGTACCCCTTGACAATCAATCGAGCTTTGTTGCGCTCGACCTGTCCATCTGGGTTCTGTTTTACAGTGAACACCCACTTGCACCAAATGACCTTCTTGTTCTTTGGCAGTTGTGCCAGCTCTCAAGTCTTGTTCTTCTCGAGAGCCATCATCTCTTCCTTCATCGCTGGCTTCCATTTTGGATCGTCTTTGGCAACCTATCAATTATGAGGCACAATAATATTATCCAAAGATGCAATGAATGCTCCGTAAGTAAAGGAGATATGATCGTAAGAGACAGAGTACGCAAGGTCCCAACCGTATCTATCAGGAGGATTTCTCGCATTACTGTGAGTAGTCCTTTGTAACGTAAGAGAAGATGTAGGGGAAGGGAAAAGATATCACCTGAGGCTTGTGGTGGTGTGGGTGTTCAGGAGTATGGAGCGACGTAGCTAAGGGACTGGCAGCTAAACTGGGCACAAACACTAGATTTAGTACTGCTGGTAGTTTCTTCCTACTGTATGTCAGTAGCTCCCCCTAAGCCGTAGGTATCACATCTCGCCTCTCCTCCTCAATCTCCTCCTGCTCCTCGTCACTCTCCTGCTCCTCCTCCACAGATCCTCCCTGCCATACTCCTAGATCAGTCATCAACCTTTCTCTCTCTAGTCTCATATTTTCGGTATCTGACGAGACTAATGTGGGTGGAGTTCCCTCTTGTCGGTAGTACTGTTCTAGCTCTCTAAAGTGAACATTCATGCTCACCAAACATCTTTTCTCCATTGGGCTCCAACACATGTATCCCTTCTGAGTATGAGAGTAGCCCGCAAACATACACTTGACTGCCCTTGCATAAAGCTTACCAACACCCTGCCTATTGTCCTTTACGAAGCACACACACCTGAATACCTTCAAACGAAGTATCCCCCCCCCATTAAGTCCCTGCAACTGCTGACACAGAGGCTTCCACCCATACCTGTGATGGCATCCCGTTGATCAACTGTGCCGCTGTTAACACTGTATACCCCCACAGACTCTAAAGAACCTTCATGTTGAGCATCATACTCTTTGTCACCTCTAGAAGATGTGTGTTCTTCCTTTCTACCACTCCGTTCTGTGCAGGTGTGTAGACACATATGGTCTGGTGCAATATCTCATGGGTTGATAAGTATTCCTCCATTGCCTTTTTAGTGTATTCTGTTCCATTATCCGATCTTAGTACCTTAATCATTGTAGTGTATTGTGTCTGAATAAGCTTATGAAAATCTCGGAAACAGATAAGTACCTCACTCTTAGTTTTCAACAAATATAGCCAAGTAAAACGATATGCATAGTCAATGAAAGCTACAAAGTACTTATAACCATTCAAAAAACTTTCAGTACAAGGTCCCCATATATCAGAATGAACAACATCAAAAATAGAAGAGGTTCTTCGGCTCGTACTAGCATACAAAGTTACGAATTCCTAGTAAGCTTGCCTAAATCACAAGCATCACACACCAATTTTATTTTATTTGTTGTTTCAAAAATAGCAGGAAATAATCTAACTACAGTGCTAAAGGAGGGGTGCCCCAACCGTCTGTGATGGAGTATCAACATATCCTCTGCACTCATCTTCTGTCCTATAACTCTCGTCTTCTCTATCACAGATACAAGAGTCGCATCCAATCCTTCCCGATCCAGATACCACAGTCCGTCATGTCAAGTCTCAGTCCCAAGTATCCTCCTTGTTTCTTTCTCCTGAAAAGTCACCTTGGGAATATCAAAAGAAACAACACATCTCAGTTGAATGATCATGAAACTAATTGATAAGCGACTAATTGGAAAAGAAGGAGCATGCAAAATATTGGATAGTTTTACTGAACCTGAACAATTAACAATGCCCTTACTGACCAGTGGCTGGAACGTACCGTTCGCTGTCTGGATGTTATCTGCAGTAGCTAGACGAGTGTAGGATGAGAACTTGCCTGCATTTCTTGTCACGTCACGTGATGCGCCTGAGTCAATGATTCAATTTGATGCCCTGGAGGAAGATATGAATACAAGAGTGAGAGATCCATCAGTTGGGTGGGCATACATAACGACCCCCAGCTCCATCTCTGCTCCCCTCGCCCGTATGTTTCCTCTTGATGCCCTCCAACATGATAAGGAGGGTCTGCTCCTCCCCTGTATAAATAATGTCAACTTCCTCTGCACTCTCAGTCATGCCCAAATTGGCTTGATAACCTCCTCTGCCACCACGAGCAAGACCATGTCCCCGACCACGTCCCCGCCCACCACCCAAATCTCTCTCCTTGGGTGGCTTGGGGAATGCTTGCCTCAGATGGCCCACCTCGGCACAGTTGTAGCACTGTCGGGTTTCTTCCCTCTGTCCTGTAACACCGGGGGAAACAACCACTAGTGCTGACTTCACAGTCGTGGACCCTCCTGTCCCTACCTGAAGTTTGAGACATGACTCCTCCTAAAACATAGCAGAGATGGCCTCAGTGAGTGTAGGAATCGTCGTACCAGAAAGAAGTAGGGTTTTCCACTGATCGAACTTGTCATCTAACCCCTTCAGAAACTTCATCGTCCTCTCTTCCATGATGATCTTGGAAGCCCGACACTGTGAGTCGTTGCAACACATCCCGCCAGAGGCGTGATCGTAATCTACCCATAGTCATTCCAACTTGGAGGCATACTCCCGCACTGTTTTCTCTCCCTGAGCAGTGTCATCAATTTCTCCCTTCACCTGAAAGACCCGCAGAGTGTTCCCCACGCAATCATATGTGTTCTTCAGCTTGTCCCAAACCTCCGTGACTGTCTCGAGGCCATCTACAGTGGCGGCAATCGATGGGACAACCGAGCTGAGAAGCCACAAAAACACCGTCATATGGGTCGACTATAACTCATCTCTAGACGAGTTCTTTGGTTTCTTCAACGTCCCTGTCAAGAATCCCCCAACCAGTTTCACTGCAAGGATTTTCTTCACACGGCATGACCAACTAAGTTAAGTCGTCGGTCCGTCAAGCTTCAAATCAATCGGTGAAAGTTCCAACTTCGTCGACCGTTGCGATGAACCCAACACCCTCAACAATGTGGTCAACTCATCCAGACCCAACATCTTGAAGACACCTTCCTTCGGCGTCATGGATCAACTTCCTCACCGATCACCGCATCTCGTTCGGTACCAATCAATACCTCCTCCTGCCCTAGATCCGATCACTGCATCCTCAGATCCGCTAGGATGCGGAGGTGTTGTTGTTGGAGACCCGCTGAAGACACGCTAGATACGGACGTGTTGGTTTGCCCACTGTGACTAGTCTCGCAGCAGCCGGATACGGCGGCAGCCGCTGGATGCGTCGGAGGGAGGGGCGTTCTCGTAGCCCTAGAGGCGGAGGTCCTCCGTCGAGCGCAGATCTGGAAGCCCTAGAAGCGGAGGTCCTCCGTCGAACGCAGAGGCGACAATCACTAGATGGGGCGGCGAAAAGAGGGTTCCCGCAACCCTAGAGGCGGAGGTCCTCCGTCGAAGTCGTGCGCAGATCTGGAATCCCTAGACGTGGAGGTCCTCCGTAGATTGCAGAGGCGGCAGCCGCTAGATGGGGAGGCGAAAAGAGGGTTCCCGCGGCCCTAGAGGCGGAGCTCCTCCGTCGAAGTCACTGAAGTCGCGCGCAAAGTCGGAGGCGGAGGTCGCAGAAGTCGTCGAGAGTGAAAGCGGAAGTCGCCGAGCGCGAAAGTGGAAGTCACGGAAGTCAGTCGCCGCTCGATTTTTTTCCTCCCCCGCCCTGATACCAAGTTGAAAAGGAATCATGTATTATTAGGACAAACACCATGGCTACTTATAGCCTACAAAATACGCTCAATATTACAACAATAATGATAAATAGAAATAAGTGATTTGAGTTTGAGGGTAGACATGCGCCAATAAGATGGGTAAACAAATGCAAGGATTGTGTACAAAATAATAAACCAAAAGTAGATGGTATAGAAATTGTGAAAAAATATTTGAGCAATAGATTTATGTAAGATTTAATGGGAAAGAATGGAGAATGGGGAATCATAAAACCAGATCAATAATTAGAGCATGATATAATTAGAAATGAATAAAACATTTTTATGAGAGAAATTATATAAATATAAAATTTGGCTCATAAAGGAACATCAATATATTCCAACTTATTTTTCCATGCCTCATTAGAAGCCAAAGCAAGGGAAGAGCAAACCATTTTCAATCCTGCATCAGTTCTACCAAAGAGACTATCTATTTCCTCAATGGCATGACAAGTAGATGAGGAGATTACCAGAGAATACCTCATCAGGTTTAGCAAAAACTGACAGTTCCTTCTCTATCAAATCTGCCATTGATCTTATATAACCTTCACGTTGATACCATGATTCTATTATAGAGATGGCCACTTGTGTAAAATAACCATCTTCCCTGTCAATTGATTCATGACAGTAATCATTAGCCAAAGATCAGCATTTCATAGGTTCTGTGGAGGAACAGATACGGTAGACCAAGATTTTCACCTGAAGATACTCTGAAGTACACGGATACTTGACCCACTTGTTGATATGGAGAACTGAGGATATAATGGTAGAATAACAAGTTTTGTAATGCCATCCTTCTTTATCTGACATTTTCAAATTGAAAATAATTTATAGAAAAGGAAATAAAAAATAATTTGTTATTAAAATAAATGCAGTATATTAAGGAAGTTGGTTGATGTATTGTCGAGTAAAAATTTGCAAAGTGTAGAAAGAGCTCAAAATCTTGTATATACTTCTTGTGTATCAAAATATAAGCAGAGAATACAAATATATAGGAGAGAAAAGGAGATGGAAAGTCCTATACAAGATGTGGGACTAATGAGAGAAGAGGAAAAGAATAAAATACATGAGCCCAATAATAAGCCTTTTTACATGGGCTTTTCTAACACTCCCCCGCAAGCTGGAGCGTACAAATCGTATGCGTCAAGCTTGGACAAGCACTGATAGATGAGAGTACTAGGAAGGGCCTTTGTGAGGATGTCAGCAACTTGTTCCGTCCCGGAACATGCTAGGTCGAGTTTCTTCATTTGAACATTTTCCCGTACGAAGTGACAGTCGACTTCAATATGTTTGGTTCTCTCGTGGAATACTGGGTTCTTCGCAATATGTATGGCAACCTGGCTGTCACAGAGGAGAGCTGGGGAAGAGAGCTTTACACCCAGATCAGTAAGAAGACCTTCAAGCCAAGTTAGTTTAGAAACCACTGATGCAATTGCCCGGTATTCTGCCTCGGTGGATGATCGAGCAACGACTGCTTGTTTCTTGTTTCGCCAAGTAATCAAATGTCCTCCAAGATATGTGCAAAAACCACTGGTTGACCGTCGATCATCAAGGGAACCAGCATAATCGGCATCGGAATACGCCACCAACGTTGGAGCTGAAGACGAGGTTTTGTAAACCAGACCATGACCCGGAGCTGTTTTAAGGTATCTGAGAATGCGTTCAACAGCCTGAAGATAAGATCTTCGAGGGTATGCATGTATCGACTGACAATACCAACAACAAAAGAAATATTTGATCTGGTTACCGTGAGGTAGATCAACTTCCCAACGAGAAGACAATAGTATTCTGGGTTCTGGAGTAGGAGATCAGAGTCAGATGCTTGAGCGTACAACTTGTGATTTGCATCCATTGGTGTGTCAATTGGCTTACAGCCTGAGTAGCCAGCATCTCGAAGGAGGTCGAGGTAATACTTCCGCTGAGAGAGAACGAGACCGTCTGACCGTCTGGCAACCTCAAGGCCCAAGAAGTACCGAAGGGGCCCCAGATCTTTTGTTAGGAAAACTGTACTCAGGTGTAGTTTGACCTCCTGTATACCTTTCAAGTTGTCTCCTGTAATTATGATATCGTCCACATAAACTAACAGAAGAACAGTTCTCGTTGTTCGATAACGAGTGAATAGCGAGAAGTCGGCCGAGCTGTGAGTAAAACGAACCTCTCGAAAAGCCTTACTGAATTTGTCAAACCACGCCCGAGGGGATTGTTTGAGACCATACAGAGCCTTCGTCAGTCGACAGACCTGAGACTCCCCCGTGGTCTCAAACCCGGGAGATTGCTGCATATAGACCGTTTCTTGGAGATCGCCATTCAGAAAGACGTTCTTAATATCGAGTGGAACAAGGCCACCGACGATGGACAGCCACGGAGATGAGGACTCGAACAGTGTTGAGTTTGGCAACCGGAGAAAAAGTTTCGTCATAATCGAGCCCCTGTTGTTGGGTGAAGCCACGGGCCACCAAACGAGCTTTGAGGCGGTCAATCGTTCCATCAGCAGCATGTTTGATAACATAAACTCATTTACACCTGTAGATAAAGCTCAAAACTTGTATGTATTGATTGAGTATGTAAATACAAGGAGAGAATACAAATATATAGGAGGAAGAGAGAGAGAATAAATCCTATACAAGATGTGGGACTAAAAGAGAAGAGAGCAATAATGGGCCCAAAAGATGGGCCCAATACATGGGTTATTCTAACACTCCCTCGCAAGCTGGAGCGTACAAATCGTATGCACCAAGCTTGTACAAGCATTGATAGAAGAGTGCCTTGGGAAGAGCCTTTGTGAGGACATCCGCAACTTGTTCCGTCTCTGGCACATGCTTTAGATCGAGCTTCTTCATTTGAACTTTTTCTCGAATGAAGTGGCAATCGACTTTAATGTGCTTCGTTCTTTCGTGGAAGACTGGGTTCTTGGCGATATGTATAGCCACTTGGCTATCACAAAGGAGAAGAGTCGGAGACGGTAATTTTACATCCAGATCAATGAGAAGACTTTCAAGCACGTCAGTTCCGATAGAACAGATGTCATTGCCCGGTATTCTGCCTCAGCTGATGATCGAGCAACGACCGCTTGTTTCTTGCTTCGCCATGTAACCAAATGTCCTCCAAAGTATGTGCAAAAACCAATAGTAGATCGCCGGTCATCAAGAGAACCATCATAATCAGCATCTGAGTATGCCACCAAAGTTGGAGCAGACGAAGAAGTCCGGTAAACAAGTCCTTGACCAGGAGCTGTTTTTAGGTACCTGAGAATACGTTCAACAACCTGAAGATGAGATTTTCGAGGAGAGTGCATGTACCGACTGGCAAGACCAACAACAAAGGAAATATCTGGTCTGGTAACCGTGAGATAGATCAATTTTCCAACGAGTCGTCGATAATATTCAGGATTCTGGAGAAGTAGATCTGAGTCAAATGCCTAAGCACACAACTTGTGGTTTACATCCATAGGGGTATCACTTGGTTTAGACCCTGAAAGACCAGCATCATGAAGAAGGTCAAGACAGTATTTCCGTTGAGATAGAATAAGCCCATCTGGTCGTCTGGTAACCTCAAGACCCAAAAAATATCGTAGAGGTCCCCGGTCCTTTGTCTGGAAAACCGAGTTTAGATGTACTTTGACGGCATGTATCCCTTGGGAGTCATCTCCTGTAATGATGATGTCGTCAACATATACTAACAGAAGGACCGTCCCTGTTGGTCTGTCACGAGTAAACAGCGAGAAGTCGGCCGAGCTGCGAGTAAAACCGATATCACGAAAGACCTTACTGAATTTTTCAAACCAGGCCCGTGGAGATTGTTTGAGACCATACAGAGCCTTTAGAAGGCGACAGACCTGAGACTCCCCCGTGGTCTCAAACCCGGGCGGATGTTGCATGTAGACCATCTCATGGAGATCCTCATTTAAGAAGGCATTCTTGATATCCAGTTGAAATAGGGGCCACTGGCGATGAACAGCGACAGAGATGAGGACGCAAACGGTATTGAGCTTGGCGACCGGAGAGAAAGTTTCCTCATAGTCGAGCCCCTGTTGCTGGGTGAAGCCACGAGCCACAAGACGAGCCTTCAGACGGTCAATTGTCCCATCAGCAGCATGTTTGATGACAAAGACCCACTTGCACCCAACCGGTTTCTGACCCGGAGGAAGGGGTACGACGGTCCATGTCTGGTTAGCCCAGAGAGCAGACATTTCTTCCTCCATGGCTGCCCGCCAGCCGGAATGTTGAAGTGTATCCTGCACAGAATTAGGAACAACAATCAAAGAGAGAGAAGTAACAAATGTGTGCAGAAGGGGAGAGAGGCGATGAAGAGAGACGTAGTCGGCCAGAGGATGGGCAGTGGAAGGTGGTACCTGATCAGAAGGACGCAAAGTATCTGTGGTAGAGGTCGGCTGCAGAGGGGCAATGGAACTGGGAGGGCGACGAGTGTAGACACGGATAACGGGTGGTTTGGCGGTAACTGGAGCCGGGGCAGGGGAAACTTGCGAAGGTGGCGTAGTATCGGGAATAACGGGGCGTGGGATGTATGGCGGGATAGGAGTTGGTGGTAGATCGGCGGGTAAAGGAGAAGGAAAAACGGTAGGTCTTCCCGGAAGGTAACGTCAGCAGAAACGGAGATCTTGCGAGTAGTGGGAGAGTAACAGACATAGCCCTTCTGGGTGCGTGAATAGCCGACAAAGATGTGTTTCACCGCCCTGGAATCCAACTTATCCGAGGAGGGTCCCAGACGGTGGACGTAGCAGGTGCTGCCAAATACACGAGGCGGGAGAGGAAAAGCCGGAGTGAAGGGAAACAATATGCTAAACGGAGTAGCATAATTGAGGACAGAGGAAGGGAGGCGGCTGATGAGAAGGGAGGCGGTTGAAAAGAAAGCAGACAGTCGAAACCGCAAAGTTCCAATACGGCTTGGGAACATGCATTTGAAGCATGAGGGAGCGGGCGACATCGAGTAAGTGACGGTTCTTCCGTTCGACAACACCATTTTGCTGGGGTGTGTAAGCACAGGAGGTTTGATGTAGAATCTCGTATTCAGAACACAAAGCGGTAAAGTCGTGGCCGGTGTACTCACGAGCATTGTCGGTGCGGAGGATTTTGAGGTGTGGTGTGGAATTGTGTACGGGTCTCGAGGACAAATGCCCGAAAAACCCGGGAAGCTCGGAGCGTTCACGGAGTAAGTATATCCACGTAGTTCGAGAGTGATCATCAATAAATGTGATAAAATAGCGAAAACCAGAGATACTGAGAATCTTAAACGGACCCCATACATCAGAATGTACTAAATCAAAGGGAACAGCACTCTGAGTACAATGCGAAGGAAAAGAAGAACGTGACTGTTTGCTGAGGATACATGATTCACACTGAAAAGAAGAAAAAGGGATATCTGGAAGAGCCCGCTGGAGGACCGATAGAGGGGCATGCCCAAGTCGACGATGCCATGCAGTGGAAGAGACGGAAGACAGAATGGTGGGAGATTCATCGAGAAGGTAGAGCCCATTCCGCAGCTGGCCTTTACCAATGGTAGTTCGCGTCCGCCGATCCTGTATAACAAAGGAAGAGGAAGTGAATATAACGGAACAATCCAGATCACTTGTAAGACGACCAACAGATAGTAAATTAAATGGTGAACTCGGAACATGAAGAGCCGAGCGAAGGGAGATGGACTGGTTGAGAGAAAGATCTGCCGAGCCGGAGACAGGAACCAGCGCCCCATTGGCCACAGTGATAGACTTCGGATAAGGAGAATCCGAGTACTGGGCAGGCCGTCGCGAAGTAATGTGATTAGTGGCACCGGAGTCCACAATCCATCTCAGGTTGGTGGAGAGACAAGCAGTACCTGTGTTGGAGACGGAGGCCGATGGTGGGTTGAGCAGGCCCTGGAGATGTTGGAGCTGAAGACGGACGGTCTCAAGATCCGGAGGACTGATGTCAGTAACAACATAAGCCATCGGACGAGGAGGATAACCAATTTTCTTGTAGCAGGTCGCCTCAAGATGACCATCTTCCCGCAGAAGGAGCACTTTGGCCGTCCCCGGCCACCACGGCCACGACCCCGAGAGCCCGAACGTCCCCCCTGAGCAGAAGTAGGAGGGGATGGTAGGAGCGGAGGGGCCTGCTGAAGAAGAGCCGGGGGAGAAGGACAGGAGTATCTGGAGGAGGTGAGACACGGAGAATCATGGAGCATACATCAGAGAAAGATGTTGTGGTGGGAGCAGTCAGGACCTGAGCATGAAGGCTCTGAAGATGAGGTGGAAGACGGGCCATGATGATGGAAATGCAAGCGGCTTCCTTCTGAGCGCGCTGAGCAGCATGATCATTGGTGGACGGCTGATGCTGGATCCAGGCTTCAGCAAGAGTTTTAGCCCGAGCGACAAACGAGGTTATATCTGAAGCCCCGCCAGTGTCAAGAGCAAAGAGGTCAGTGAGTATGTCATAGAGATGCTGAAGGTTGACGCGGCCTGAGTATAAGGAATGCAGCTCATCCCACGTAGCCTTGGCGGTGTCTTGGTACATAGCCATTTGATAAGGCTCACCATCCAATGAATTCAGGATCCAAGTCTGAACGCGGCCATCATTGCGGAGCCAATCATCCGTAAGAGGAGACGGAGGTGCTGAGTAAGGTGAGGCAGAAGACCCTTGGCCTGAAGAACCCGCCGGACTGAGTGTACCCAAGGAATAAAGTTTTTCTTGCCATAAAGAGAGATGATAGTGATCCTTAGCTCGTCACGGACTTCAGCAGAGCAAACCGGGCGGTCTGTCAGACAGGTCGGGTGGTCAATAGGCGGACTGGCCGCCGAGCTAGTAGAGTTACCTGAAGAAGCCATAGAGGCAGACCGCAGAACCAGACCACCTAGGAAGACCGCCGCGAAAAGAGCAGGAGGCCGCACGACAAGGCCGCTGCGGGAAGGACAAGAGACCGCGACCAAGAAATGCGGAAAAGTCACTTGTCCGCACGGTCACGCAGGCACCAGCGATTAGTCAGATCGCGACCAAAATGCGGAAAGAAAAGAGTCTGCACGGTCTAGGTGAACACAACAGCGGTCAGAGCACAGGAAGCAGTCCGCAGCGGACAGGAGCAGGCTGCAAGAAGAGAGGGAGAGGCCGGCGGACAAGAGCAGTCCGCAAGAGGGGAGAGCCCGCGCGACTAGAGCAGAGACCGCCCGGTCAAGATGTGAAAACACCAGCGGCAGGAGGAGGCCGCGACCAAAGGCGAAGCGGGCTGGGAAAAGAAGTACGCAGCGGGCAGAGACAAGCCGCGCGGACAGAGAAGAGAAGAGCGGGAGGAGACCGCGACCAAAATGAGGAGAGGAATAGCCCGCACGGTCTGGCGGATCACAGCAGCGGTCTGAGGAGAAGGAAACCGCGAGTAGAGAGACTCAAGCGGATAGAGAAGACAGGTTGCGGCGAGCTGGAACAAGTCGCGGGCAAGGCAGACCGCGGATAAACAGCAGCAGAGAGCAGAGCAGCGGACTGAAGACAGGCCGCGACGAGCAGGAGCAGTCCGCCAGCGACCAAGAACCGTCTGCGAGCAAGGAGCCCGCAGCGGACAGCGGAGAATAATGGAGAAGGTGGCTCCACGGATTAGGAGGAGAAATGGTTATAAGAAGCCAGGGGGGTGGAATCACGGGAGAAAGAGAGCCACTGGAGGCAACTAGAAAGAAGCGGACTGAGATGGGCAAGCCGCAGAATGGAAGCGGACAGAGACAAACAGGCCGCAGGAGGCAGGTCGCGGGAGGCAGGCCGCGGGAGGCAGGCCGCGAGAGATCAACAGGGGCGGATAGAAAAAAAGAGGCCGCGAGAAACCGATTTTGGCTCTGATACCATGTAGAGAAAGCTCAAAACTTGTATGTATTGATTATGTAAATACAAGGAGTGAATACAAATATATAGGAGGAAGAGAGAGAGAATAAATCCTATACAAGATGTGGGACTAAAAGAGAAGAGAGCAATAATGGGCCCAAAAGATGGGCCCAATACATGGGTTATTCTAACAACACCCAACCGGTGTGTGACCCAGAGGAAGGGGTACAAGAGTCCATGTCTGATTGGCCCAGAGAGCAGCCAGTTCCTCTTCCATGGCGGCCCGCCATCCAGGATGTTGTAGCGCCTCCTGCACAGAGTTAGGAACCGAAATCGAAGAAAGAGAAGTAGCAAATGTGTGGAGGTGAGGAGAGAGGCGATGCAAAGAGACATAGTTTGCCAAAGGATGAGCAGTGGAGGCAGGTACCTGATCAGCAGGGCGCGGAGTAGCCGAGGTCGAGGCCGACTGCAGAGGGGCAACGGAGTCGGACGGGCGATGAGAGTAGACACGGATGACAGGTGGCCAGGAGGGGGCAGGAGTCGGTGCTGGTGGTCCCAGTGGTAGAGGGATAGTAACGGGAATAACAGGCCGTGGGAGGTGTGGTGGTAGAGGTGTTGGCGTGGAAGGAGTGGGTAAAGGAGCAGAGAAGAACGGTTGATCTTCCCGGAAGGTAACATCAGCATAAACGGAAAGCTTGCGGGTAGCAGGAGAGTAACATAGATAGCCTTTTTGTGTACGGGAATAACCAACGAAGATATGTTTAGTGGCTCGGGGGTCCAACTTGTCCGTGGAGGGCCCCAGGTGGTGGACATAGCAGGTGTAGCCAAAAAACCCGAGGCAGGAGAGGGAAAGCCGGAGTAGAGAGAAAGAGGAGGCTAAACAGAGCAGCATAGTGGAGGACAAAGGAAGGGAGTCGGTTGATCAAGAAGCACACAGTAGAGACCGCAAAGTGCCAATAACTTTTGGGGACATTCATTTGAAGCATGAGAGAGCGGGCAACATCAAGAAAGTGCCAGTTCTTCCGTTCGGCAACGTCGTTTTGCCGCGGTGTGTAAGCACATGATGTTTGATGAATAATCCCGAATTCAGAGAACAAGGCCGCAAAGTCATGAATAGTGTATTCCGAGCATTATCGGTGCGTAATGTTTTGATGGTAGTGTTGAATTGCGTACGCGTTTCAAGGATAAAGTCCCGAAAGACACGAGGAAGCTCGGTACGATCACGTAGTAAGTAAAGTCACGTTGTTCGAGAGTAGTCATCAATAAACGTAAGGAAATAGCGATAACCAGAAATACTAGTAACTTTATAAGGACCTCAAATGTCTGAATGCACTAAATAAAAGGAGCAGTGCTCCTGGTACAATGTGCAGGAAAGGAAGAACGCGGTTGTTTGCCGAAGATACAAGACTCGCACTGAAAAGGATGAAGAGAAATATCTGAAAGAGCCCGCTGGAGTACCAGGAGAGGAGCGTGACCAAGACGTCGATGCCACTCACTGAAGGAGACAAAAGATAGTATGGTGGGATTGTCGTCGAGAAGGTAAAGCCCGCCCTGCAATGTTCCCCTACCAATGGTAGTCCGCATCCGCTGATCCTGTATGAGAAAAGAAGAGGGGGTGAATATGACAGAGCAATTTAGATCATTTGTAACGCGACCAACAGAAAGTAAATTGAACGGAGAGCTCGGAACATGAAGAGACGAGCGAAGGGAGAACGAGGGGTTGAGTACAAGGTCAGTCGCGCCAGAGACGGGGACCGTTGCCCCATTTGCCACAGTGATAGACTTGGGATGAGAAGAATCTGTGTACTTGGGTGGCTGTTGCGAGGTAATATGATGAGTGGCACCCGAGTCCAGAATTCATCGCGGTCTGGGGATAAACAAGCAGTACCTGCGTCGGAGGCGGTGGCGATGGAAGCAGAGGGCGGGTTGAGCAGCCCTTGTAGTTGATGGAGCTGGAGACGAACAACCTCAAGGTCAGAAGGAGTGGCAGAGGAAGTGTCCGCAGCAACCGCGGTTGTCGGACGAGGAGGATAACCAATCTTCTTGCAGCAGGTCGCCGCATAATGACCGTCCTTGCCGCAGTAAGAACAAGTCGGCCGACCCCGACCACCGCGCCCGCGGCCCCGAGAACCCGAACGGCCACCACGAACGGAAGTAGGGGTGGGCAGTAAGGGAGAAGGGGTGTGCTGAAGAAGGACCGAGGGCAGAGGCGTAGGAGTATCGGGAGGCGGTGAAACCCGGAGGAGCATAGAGCAGACATCAGATAAGGAGGGTATAATGGAGGAAGCCAGAATCTGAGTGCGAATATTGTAAAGGTGAGGCGGAAGACGAGCCATCATGATGGAAATACAAACAGCCTCTTTCTGAGCACGCTGAGTAGCATGGTCAGTGGTAAACGGTTGATGTTGAATCCATGCCTCAGCGAGAGTCTTTGCACGAGCGACAAACGAGGTCATGTCCGAGCCCCCCCCCCCCCCCCCCCGCGGTGAGAAGAGTCATAAGATCGGTGAGGATGTCATAGAGATGTTGAACGCTGTCTTTACCCGAGTACAGGGAGTGCAATTCATCCCACATAGCTTTGGCCGTTTCGTGATACATGGTCATCTGATACTGTTCGCCATCGAGGGAATTCAGGAGTCAGGTCTAAACACGGCCATTATTGCGGAGCCATTTGTCGGTTGAAGGAGAAGGAGGAGCTTGAGTGAGGTGATGCAAGAGGCCCTTGGCTTGAAGAACCCTGCGAACAGAGTGAACCCAAGGGAGAAAATTCTTCTTCTCGGAGAGGGAGATAGTTGTAATCCGCAGCTCATCACGGATTTCAGGAACAGGAGTCAGGCGGTCTGTAGAGGGGCTGGCCGCAGTGGAGTCGCTGGAAGTCATGGCGGGGAGAGGAAGCAGAACCGGCGGACATCAGAAGCGGACTGACACAGAAGCCCGCGAGGAAGTGAGCGAGCAAGGACCCCGAGGGGCAGGTCGCAGTGGCTAGGGGAAGAGCCAAGGAGGAGCATGCCGCAGCGAACCGGGGAAGTCTGCAGCGAGTAGAGAGGCAGTCCACAGCGAACCGGTGTAGTCGACAGCGAGTAGAGAGGGCAGTCCGCAAGTGCAGGAAGGGAGCTCGCCGATTGGAGAGGCAACAGACTGGAGCAGTAAGCGAGCAGGGAGACCGCAGCAGATATGAGCAGTCCGCGGCGAGATAGACCAAGAGACCACGAGCGAGAAGAGAGAGCGCGGTCTGGGCAGGGGTAGAAGCTCGCAAGGAGAGAAGGGAAAAACGCAGGGACTGGAGGACAGCCCGTGCAGCGTGCGGGAGCAGGTTGTAGCGGACTGAAGCAGAGAGCAGGCCGCAGCGGACTGAAGCAGAGAGCAGGCCGCAGCGGACTTAAGCAGAGAGCAGGCCGCAGCAGAGTAGATGAGAGCTCGCAGCGGACTAAAACCGCAGCGAGTAGAGGCGCGCGAGATAAGAGAGCGAGCTCGCAAGGGAGAAAAACAGAGCAGGGAGAAGAAACCCTGTGGTGGACTGAAGCAGGAGCTCGCAGCGGACAGGAGAGTGAGCTTGCAGCGGACAGAAGCAGAGAGGGATTGGTGGGCCCCACGGGTCAGGGAAAGGAGGTTATAAGAGGCTTGAGGAGGAGGGTGGAACCACGGAGAGAAGTGGAAGCGGAATCAAAGAAAGCAGGCCGCAGAAGCCTAGCGGCCTAGGGAGAAGGTCGCGGACATAGTGGCGGACAGAGAAGCGGGTCGCGGACAGAGAAGCAGGTCACGGATTGGAGCGGATACGGGAGAAAACCGCGGGTTGATCAGGAGAGGCAGACAGAAGAAAGGAATCCGCAGGAGGAAACGAGTCGCTCTGATACCATGTAGAAATAGCTCAAAATCTTGTATATATTTCTTGTGTATCAAAATACAAGGAGAGAATACAAATATATAGGAGAGAAAAGGAGATGGAAAGTCTATATAAGATGTGGGACTAATGATAGAAGAGGAAAAGAATCAAATACATGGGCCCAATAATAGACCTTTTTACATGGGCTTTTCTAACACAAAGTAATCTCTCCGAGGATGTACTACAGTGGCCCAATATTATACAGTATCATGGTCTTAGAATTTATAGCGAGCAAACAAAACTAGATTCTGAAGTTTACAAATTGCCTCTAAGAAGAACAACAAAGGATTTTACGCATAACATTTTGCCCGCCAACATAATCGATGGAAAATTTACAATATTAGACAATGGCATTAAATGAAAAACTGTTTGGCAGCTAATAAGGGCAGAATAATAACCTGCCGAATAGATTCCTCAGTGAATGGATGCCAATATCGCATTGCAAGATACACATTTGCACGCAAACCTTTGTCTTCCAAGGCTATTTTTAATGCTTGTGCCTGACAGAAAAATCATTTGGACTTAACAAATAGAAAGTAATTTTGTAATTTTTGTGAATGCATATCATCAAATGACAGATGATAGGTTTAGGTTTGTCAAAAATAGATAAAAGATTAAAAAACAGATTGAAAATAATGAAGCCATGACCGGAATGAAATAATGTTTTTGTACTGACTTGTAGATTAGAGAGCACAAGTAACCTCATATGCTAAAATGACAAGGGATGCTGAGCGTAGAGTAGAGCGACATCTTAAAGGCTATATATTTTCATTCAAAATATCATAAAATACAAACATACCTGCTCATCTGTAATCTTTCTAAGAGGCGATCCACCGCCAATAGAGGCATAAGCTTCTTTACTCTTTGGAGCTCTAAAGGTTGAAATTAGTTTAGCTAAGGGCATTTGAAGAAAACGGAAAAGCCTGGGAAGTCTGATTATATCCTGTGGCAAAAGACAAAATTACTGTCTGAATTACAGAGCAATGAAGCCTACAAGAACTTCAACCATCTAGGTAAATCCGTAAATCATACTAGTATCATATATCAAACACCAAAAAATTTGTTTAGAAAGAATATTCATGATCAAAACAGATAACAACTTCTTAAATTAAGAAAAGTATCCGTCAATATGCAGGATCTTACTAGTATGTAGGTTTATAGCTTTTCCCTATGGGAATATTGGCCAAGTTTAGGATAATTGTCCACATAGTTAGCATAAAATATAAGTCCATAAATTTGCTTGCACTAGGGCATCCCCAAAAGCAATACACTATGATCAAACACAATTGGGGAAATAGTTGACCGAAGTCACCTGGATACAATATTAAGATTATATTCGCTACTTAGAGTCCGTTTGCCATTGGTGGTGGCGATCGTGAACGTGGTGGTTATCGTTCGTGAATGCCCGACCTCATCTCTGGAATTTTGTCCACTTTTATGTTCATAATCAGTTTTTTTCCGGTAATGATTGCAATCATTAACATAAATTTTATGGCGGTGATGTTTTTGTCAGAATTCACTAGAGCAAAAAAACCGCACCAAACAGACCCTAAAATTTTATAAACTTTAAATAGAAAGACCAGAGAATTGATGGGCACTTGATTATAAGAAGAACAAATATTCTTTGTTTAGAAGAGAATGACTAGAAAGGAGAAAAAGCAAGAAATATTGAGAGGGATATAAGTTAATGTAAGCTGGAAAAATTAATAATATGAAGGTGGATGAGATAGCGCTAAATTAGGAGTTAATATTGATGTGAATGAGCTTAGATATATGGTCACTATTAATAAAATAATTATCGATGAGGATATTGTTGATTAGTGTTTGTGCTTCTTAAATTGAATTATATAATAAATTAAAAAAATGGAAAGAGGTGAATGTTTTTGTTAGAGTTAGTAGTATTTATATTATTGAGTTTAGTCTCACACCGCCTATCGGTGTTGTGTGTCTTGTTGTATCTCATATATTTTTCCCCTTTGTGGAAGAATATAGCACCAAGTATCTCCCTTTCATGATTTCCTGCATGGTATCAGAGCACTCGATTTGAAACCCTAAATAATTTTTTTTTGTCTGCTCCGCTCTCGCTGGGCTAGCCAGTGATCCCGTCCGCGGCTCCCGCTCTCGTCCCGTGCTTCCGCTCCCGCTCCTGGCGATGTGATCGTTCGGTGAATCCATCGACGGGAGAGGTCCTTCCCCTCTGCGCGCTACTAGGGCTCCGTCCCCTGCTTCTCCCGTCGACTTCGACGACTGCTTCTGCCATCGACGTCTGCTACCGAGCTTCCCCTTCTCCTGTCGACAGCAGATGGTGCTGGTCCTGGCGGATCTTTCCTCTTCTCCTGGCGTTGGCTCCTTTCAATCTTCTTGCAGCTTCTCCTGTTGGCCCCAGCTCCGCCCGGGCCTGCTTCTTCTCTAGCCGGGAAGGCTTCTTGTCTACTGCTCCTCTGCGTCCTGCTTCTTCCGTCAACGAGGGCTCCGTCCTCTGCTTCTCCCGTCGACCTCCTATTGTCGTTGTGCCTCCTCCTCCGGAGCCTCCATTTGCACCAAAATCTTCTCCCATTGCCAGATTTGCCCTGTCGCTGCTTCTCCGCACATGTGTTGTGCTCTGCTTTGTTGTGGGCCACTGCTCCTATCTTCTGGTCGAGCTCCTCTGCCGATGCTGCTCTCCAACAGACCTTCTTCTGGCCTTGTCTTTCTGCTCGCCGGGGATATGGATCTTGCCGCCCCCTTCGCGCGTTGTTGATGATGCTACTGTAGTTTTTTATTTTTAAAAAAAGTTGCTTGTTGTGTTTGTCTGCATCTCTTTGCGATTTCTGCTTTCATGCACGTGATCTACGTGAGGGGGACTGTACGTCACGGCCTCCAGGCGTAGTCTATGCCTTCATGCACATATTCCACATGAGGGGGAGTGTTTGTGATAACGGCGCCTCGGATGCCTCTTTCCCGACTACTGCCTTAGTCACGCATGGTCTTCAGGTGTAGCCCATGTCTTCATGCACATGATCCACGTGAGGGGGAGTGTTTGTGATAACGGCGATTCAGATACCTCTTTCCCGACTCTTGCCTTACTCACACATGGCCCCCAGGTTGATTTCGTCTGTTGTTTGTGTCTCCCCGCCCTTTTCTTTGATTTGAGGTAGGAATGGTTTGGCCTTTCTTGGTTGACCTAGTTTCAGCTCCGAGTGCATCCGGCGTGGTCATGGTCAGTTTGTGGACCAACGTCGTGTGGCTTTTGCCCGGTTGTAGTATCTTCGGTGACACGCGGTTGGGCTTCGGTGGCTGTTGTTTTGTCTCATGTTGTCAACCTTCTTTTACCTTTCTTTTCATGATGTGTTCAAGCTGTAGGTTTCCCCTCCAGCTTGAGAGGGAGTGTTAGAGTTAGAAGTATTTATATTATTGAGTTTAGTCTCACATCGCCTATCGGTGTTGGGTGTCTTGTTGTATCTCATATATTATGCCCTTTTGTGGAAGAATATATTGCACCAAGTATTTCCCTTTCATGATTTCCTACGGTTTTAAAAAAGTATATACCTGAAGAATAAAAGGGAATTATTGGTGGTGACTTGAATAAGAATATATATTCAAGTCAGGCGAGGTATGAGAAGATCCATGGTGGGTAACAAAAAAGAAATAAAAAAAAACGTATGAGAGAAGTTATCAAGTTATACTTATTTTAATGTTGCTTATGATCTATAAATATTATATTAAAAATAAACAAGAGGATTTAGTTACGCAGAAAAGTAGAGCTACGAAATCAGAAATAAACTTCTCTTTACTTACAAGGAAAGAGAGAGCTTCTTGAGAAGTGTTAAAACCTGCAAACTCAAAACAAATTTTCAATAAGTGGAGTGGCTTGTGATAAATATTAAGTCCACAAGATTGCATGAGCTTTCAAAGTAGGATTATTCTCAACACGTCCTTATGTAGGGTCTTCTATCTCTAATAAGTAACAAGTGACTTCTTCTTTAATTCTGTGACATGAAAATGAGCCATTGGGCCTAACAATTTTTGATATCATCTTAACACGTATGTATTCAACCCAAATCACATGTTATAAGTGGAAGGTCCCATGATCAATATTAAGTGCACAAGACTATATTTGTTTTGCATTGTGGGACTTCTCAACAAAAAAAGTATAAGATAATCCTAAAAGAAAGACACCACGCACAACATAGTAGAAATTATGAAAATATAACGGATAAAGCCAAATGAATGGATTCGTTGTGCTCAACCATGATCTTACTAAATTTGAATTAAGTCGAAGGCTATAAGATTAAAGAAGAGTACCGAGAGTAAGGAGGGAAAATTCAAGGCTATCAGTCAACAAATGATAAGGTTCCACCCTCGGTAAAAATATTTGTATCACGCAGATCCCTCACTTTTGTGACTTGGGAGGATAGGAGTATCGGCTATATTCGTGGAATTACCTCTCGCTTAACTCGTGTGTATTCGACTCTAAAAGAAAATATCAGCCAAGTGAGTTTATGTTCTGTTAGAAAAGACTATGTAAAGGCCCACATAATGACCCATTTAGTTTCTCCTTCACTCTATGTATTAGTCTCACACCTTGTAAATGAGACTCTTCTCTCCTTCCTCTTCCTATATATATGTACTCATATATTGTATTTATATACTCAACAAGGATATGCAAGGTTTTACTGATTTTCCTTTATTGATCGTGTGCTTCTATGCATGGTATTAGAGGGAGCGGTCCTATCTCCTGTTTCGGGCGGATAGCATTTCCTACTAACCGCCAGTGCTGCGGTTTTCCGCTCTTTACCCGCTGTTATTCTAGCCGTGCGGTTTCTTATGTCTACCCGATGCTGTTCTAGCCATGCGGTCTTATTCTGTCTAACCGCAGGCTCCTTCCCGTGGAACCACTCTTTCGCCTTCTATCTTCCCTTTCATACTCTTTCTTCGATCTGCTCAGTGGGACCCACCCTCCTTTTTCTCCTCTCTTTTCAGCGGCCTCTTCTGCCTAACCGCTCGGCTTCTCCCTTATCGCAGTGGTCTTCTCTCCCTAACCGCGCGATCTTCTTCTTATTAATTCGGCCTTATCCCTTGATAGCGGGCTGGTCTTAGACCGCTGCGGTCTGGTCTTAGACCGCTGCGGTCTGGTCTTAGACCGCTGCGGTCTGGTCTTAGACCGCTGCGGTCTGGTCTTAGACCGCTGCGGTCTGGTCTTTGGCCTCTCTTGTGTCGGTCGCTGCCTCTCTTTGCCCGCTGCGACATCTTGTTTTTGTTAGCCGCAGTTCTTCTCAGTCTCTTAACCGCGCAGTCTTCCCTCTTCCTGGGATATCTCTTAACCGCGGTTCTTCTTAGTCTCTTACCGCTGCGGCATCTTGCTTCTGCTATTGCGGTCTCGTTTAGTTGTCGCTCTTTGTCCTTAACCGTGTCGGGCTCTTTCCGTTGCGACCTCTGTTCGCCTAGACGTCGCGCCTTCTCGCTTACGCTTTGCTAAGCTGCGTGTTCTCTTGTCGCCGCTCATCTTCCTTGCCGCTACGAGCTTCTCTAGTCACGACGACCTCTACCTGTGGATAATTTCCTTTGCAGCTTGTCGCAACCGCACGATCCGCGACTCCGTGCTAGTCTTTTGCCTGCAGCCTTCCCGCCTGCTGTGCCTTAGCCGCCTGTTGTGATTGTGGTTTGCTCGCCCTGCCGGTTAGTCGCCCTGCGTAACTGCCTGCCCTCTTGGTCATGGATACGTATATTGCCACTTCCTCTCCTGCTCCGGCAGTTGTCCCTGTTCCTGAACTCCGTGACGAGTTACGCATCACTACTATTTCTCTCACTGGGAATAACTTCGTTGAGTGGGTGTATTCTGTTCGTCGGGTTCTTCAGTCAAAAGAATTTTTGCATCATTTGACTCAGGATGATCCCTCTACATCCACTGATGACTAGCTTTGTAATGATGGTCGTGTTCAGACATGTCTTCTCAACTCCCTTGATGGCGAACCTTATCGCATGACCATGTATCATGAGACGGCCAAGGCAATGTGGGATGAGCTTCATTCTCTTTACTCAGGCAAAGATAGTCTCCAGCACTTGTATGACATCATCACTGATCTTCAGACTCTTGACACCGGCGATGCTGCTGACTTAACCTCATTTGTTGCTTGGTCCAAGACACTGGTTGAAGCCTGGATTCAGCATCAGCCCCCCACTATGGATGTCGCTGTCCAACATGCTCAAAAAGAAGCAGTTGATATTGTCATGATGATGGCTCGTGTCCCACCTCATCTTCAGAGTGTTCGGGCTCAGATCCTCTCGTCTGCGCGACTCCCTCATTCTCTGATGTGTGCTCCATACTGCTAAAGGTTTCACCGCCTCCTGATGCTACCAACCCTTCTTCACCGGCCCTTCTCCAGCACTCTTCTGTGTCATTACTACCTATCCCTCCCCCTACTCGTGAAGGATGTTCAGGATCTCGGGGAAGGGGTCGAGGTGGTCGGCTATGGCCTAAGTGTTCTTTCTGCGGTAAGGATGGACACCTTGAGGCGACCTGCTACTGCAAATATGGTCTTCCTCATCGTCTGACAGCTTTTGTTGTTGCCTACAGTCCTGCTACTCGTGCAGATCTTGAAGAAGTCCGCCTCCATCTACAATAACTTTACGGGATGCTCAGCCACCCTTCTGCCTCTGTTGTCTCCATCTCTAATGAAGGTATCGCTTATCTCTCCATTAGTTTGCGCTGGACAGTAGATACAGGCGATGCGCACCATATCACCTCGATGACGCCACCTCAGTACTTGGATTCTTCACATCCTAAGTTTATCACAGTGGACAATGACGACACAGTTCCTGTCTTCGGCTCTGCTGACATACCTCTCAATTCCTCTTTCTCTCTCCGTCCGGCTCTCCATGTTTCGGGCTCCCCGTTTAATTTACTTTTTGTTAGTCGCCTCACTGCCAATTTGAATTGCTCTGTCACATTCACCTCTTCTTCTTTTCTGATGCAGGATCGACGGACGCAGAATATCATTGGTAAAGGACGACTGCAAAACGGGTTCTACCTTCTTGATGTCTCTCCTACCATCCTCTCCTCAGCTTCCTTCATTGATTGGCATCGGCGTCTTGGACATGCTCCTCTTTCGGTTCTCGAGAAGGCTCTTTCTGATATCTCACTTCCAGCTTTTACGTGTGATTCATGTATTTTGGGAAAACAACATTGTTTCTTTTTTACTCATCATTGCACTTGGAGCTTTGCTCCTTTTATTTTAGTGCATTCTGATGTTTGGGGCCCGTACAAAATAACTAGTGTGTCTAGTTATCGTTATTTTATCACTTTTATTGATGATTATTCTCGAACAACATGGTTGTACTTACTTCATGATCGCTCTGAGCTTCCCCGTGCGTTTCGAGATTTTGTTCTCGAAACTTGCACACAGTTTTCCGACAAAATTAAAAATTTAGGTCTCGGATCTTTAGCTCTGATACCATGATACCATGTAGAAAGAAATGAAAGGTGTAATATATTCTTTCTCAAAAGGACTTTATATAGAAAATACAACAAGACACACAACACTGATAGGCGGTGTGGGACTAAACTCAATAACACTAAAATACTAATATCTCTAACAACTCTCAAGACATGTTTCACAACCAATTTCCCCCATATTGAATATATAGACAAGCCCAGCTAGTTCTAAACTTGATTATTAGCAGTTTAATAAAGTAAATAAAAAAGAAGAAAATGTTCTCCAAGGTGTAGAGAATTTCTACAAAACAACATGCCCCTGAAATTTTGAAGTAATGAATAGAGCACGGCATAACTAGCAGTATCAAGTGATCAATGACCCAGCGAGATTATGATCTCAACATTAATCCATCAATACCAAGAAAAATAAAAGGTTGGCTTGTTACATACAGGATCGGCAAACAGATTGAATAGAAATGGTTGAACATCATCAAGGGTCTCGGGACCCCCAAGATTCAGTAGCAACACTCCAACTTTTTCTTGAGCTGAATT
Organism: Platanthera guangdongensis; assembly: GCA_039583875.1. Taxonomy (NCBI): domain Eukaryota; kingdom Viridiplantae; phylum Streptophyta; class Magnoliopsida; order Asparagales; family Orchidaceae; genus Platanthera; species Platanthera guangdongensis. Next base: position 168,886,354 of record CM077155.1, read on the forward strand.
TGCAGAAATATTCTGAATATTCTCACTAAAGGAGCATGCTTCAATCGAACCATATGTATTCTCTACACATTTTCTCCTCCCACTTGCCACGTTTTTGTAGGGTTTTACCCCAACCCCACCCCAATTTGATGAAGACAGAGAAGAAATTTTGGATGAACTGTTAATCCAGCGTGATTTTTTATCTGTATCATACAATTGAGTCCACACATTGCAAAAGGAAGAATCTTCCCGTTTCCGAGACCTGGAAAGTAAAAAAACAGTCATTCTGAATTTATCAATAAACAAACCTGATGACTTAACCAGGGAGGAAGGCAAAAGAAACATTCAGTTTCACTACATAGAAACATTTGAAAGGTAGGGAAGTTGAAAAGGATAAAATATTGGGTTAGTCGTCCTATGAGAGCCTTCTTTTAGTTACCAATGTGAAGATTACATTTGTCAACATACAAAACAATCAGAATATTTATAGGTTTTTTATGTTTAGTTAGTATAAAAAGAAAATTGAAAAAGGCAGCCCCATGCACAAAGTATCCCTGTACAGCGAGGGTCCGGGAAAGGGTCTCACCACAATGGTGAAATGTAGGCAAATCTTACCTTGCATTTTTGCAAGAGGCTGCTTTCGGGACTCGAACCCATGACCTCAAGGACACACAGAAACACCTCAAATGGTGTGCCAAAGCTCCCCTTCTTATGCTTAGTTAGTCTATGCCCTTTTTGTCATAAAACTTTTCAACGCTATTTTTATTCCACAAAAATGTATGTGTAGAAATGGAGAAAGCCAACCTTGTATATATGTCCACTTGGTACAAATACAAAGAATGAGTACATATATATAGATGAGAGAAAGAGAGAGAAAAGTCCTATACACAATGTGGGACTAAAGAGAGGAGAGAAAAGCAATAAATGCTATACAAATGGGCCTAATGTTAAGTGGGCTTTTCCAACACTCCCCCGCAAGCTGGAGCGTATAGGTCATATGCACCCAGCTTGGACAAACATTGGTAGAACAGAGTGCTTGATAGGGCCTTTGTGAGGATGTCGGCAACTTGCTCAGTTCCTGGAACATGCTTTAATTCAAGTTTCTTCAATTGAACCTTTTCACGAACAAAGTGACAGTCAACCTCGATATGTTTTGTGCGCTCATGAAAGACCGGATTCTTTGCGATGTGTATGGCGGCTTGACTATCACAAAATAGAACAGCAGAGGAGGGGAGTTTTACTCCCAGGTCAGTAAGGAGACTTTCAAGCCATGTGAGTTCTGAAACAACTGAGGCCATCGATCTGTATTCAGCCTCTGCAGAGGAACGGGCCACCACAGCTTGTTTCTTACTCTTCCAAGTAATAAGATGCCCACCAAAATACGTACAGAACCCACTAGTTGACCGTCGATCGTCCAGGGAACCCGCATAGTCGGCATCAGAATAGGCAACCAATGCGGGAGCAGAGTCGGAGGTTTTGTAAACCAGCCCTTGGCCTGGAGCTCCCTTAAGGTATCGAAGAATCCGTTCGACCGCTTGGAGATGAGAAGCCCGGGGGGCATGCATGAACCTACTGACAACCCCAACTGCAAATGATATATCTGGCCTTGTGACTGTTAGATAGATCAACTTGCCCACAAGGCGTCGATAGTATTCCGGGTTCGGAAGTAGCAAATCGTCATCTGAAGCATGAGCGCATAATTTGTGATTTGCCTCCATCGGGGTACACGCTGGCTTGCAACCAGACTGACCAGCATCTTTGAGAAGATCGAGACAGTACTTTCGTTGGGAGAGTACCAACCCGTCCGGCCGCCGGGCGATCTCGAGACCAAGGAAGTAGCGAAGTTTCCCCAGATCTTTAGTCTGAAAAACAGTGCTCAGGTGTTGTTTGACGTCTTGAATCCCCTTTGAGTCATCCCCAGTGAGAAGGATGTCGTCAACATAAACCAGCAGAAGAATGGTGTCAGTGGCCCGGTGTCGGGTAAAAAGGGAGAAATCTGCAGAGCTCCGAGTGAACCCCATGTCCCGAACCACCTTGCTAAACTTGTCAAACCACGCCCGTGGGGACTGTTTGAGACCATAAATTGACTTTTTGAGAAGACAGACCCGAGACTCCCCCGTGGTCTCAAACCCGGGCGGTTGGCGCATGTAGACAGTTTCCTGAAGGTCGCCATTCAAAAAGGTGTTCTTGATATCAAGCTGATGAAGGGGCCAGCGGCGGTGCACCACGACGGAGAGAAGAACGCGGACAGTGTTAAGCTTGGCCACCGGAGAGAATGTTTCCTCATAGTCGAGGCCCTCCTGTTGTGTGAAGCCACGGGCCACAAGACGGGCCTTCAGTCGGGCAATAGTGTCATCCGGAGCATGCTTGATGACGAAGACCCATTTACAGCCAACAAGGTGCTGACCGGGAGGTAAGGGAACCAAGACCCAGGTCTGGTTGGCCCAAAGGGCCGTCATTTCGTCGTCCATGGCAGCCCGTCAGCCAGGATGGTGAAGCGCCTCCTGCAAAGAGTTAGGGACTGAAACAGAAGATAAGGAGGTGGCAAAGTGAAGAAGAGAGGGGGAGAGGCGATGGAGCGAGACGTAGTTCGCCATCGGATGAGCGGTGGAGACGGGAGCCGGAGCAGCAGGGAGCAGAGCACCAGAGGGCGAAGCCGACTGCAGAGGAGCCACAGGATGAGGAGAGCGACGAGAATAGACCCGGATAACCGGTGGTGGTGGACGGACCGGAGGTGGGGAAGGGAGAGAGGCTGAGGAGTGAGGAGCAGGAATGACAGGACGAACGACGGGAGCGGGATGCAGAGCGATATCCGGAGCAGGGAAGAATGGAAGATCTTCACGGAACGTGACGTCAGGCGAGACAGTAACCTTGCGGGTAGTAGGCGAATAACATACATAACCCTTCTGAGTGCGCGAGTACCCGACAAAGATCTGCTTGGTGGCACGAGGGTCCAACTTGTCCGTGGAGGGACCGAGGTGGTGAACGTAGCAGGTACACCCAAACACCCGTGGCGGAAGGGGAAAAGGCGGAGTTGTGGGAAAGAGGAGGCTGAAGGGAGTAGCATACTGGAGGACGGAAGACGGGAGGCGGTTGATGAGGAAGCAAGCCGTGGAGAGAGCGTAGTTCCAGTACGGTTTGGGGACCTGCATTTGAAGCATAAGCGAGCGAGCGACATCAAGAAGGTGACGATTCTTGCGCTCGGCGACACCATTCTGTTGTGGAGTGTACGGACATGAGGTTTGGTGAAGAATGCCGAAATCAGAGCATAGAGTGGCAAACGTATGGCTGGTGTACTCCCACGCATTGTCAGTACGAATAGTGCGAATAGGTGCAGAGAACTGAGTGCGAGTCTCGAGTATGAAAGCCCGGAATACGCGGGGAAGTTCAGAGCGATCCCGAAGGAGATATAACCACGTCATGCGAGAGTAATCATCAATAAAAGTAAGAAAATAGCGATAGCCAGAAATACTAGTAAATTTGTACGGACCCCATATATCGGAGTGTACTAAAATAAAAGGAGCGGAGCTCCGAGTACAATGAGGGGGAAAGAAGAACGGGGCTGTTTGCCCAAAATACATGTGTCGCAACGAAAAGCAGGGAGAGTGACATCAGGAAGAGCCTTCCGGAGGACTGGAAGAGGAGCATGTCCCAGACGGCGATGCCAATCCGAAGAGGAGATAGATGCGAGGACAGTAGGAGAGTCGTCAAGAAGATAGAGCCCATTCTGCAGCCGTCCTCTACCAATGATAGTCTGCGTCTGCTGATCCTGTATGAAAAAAGAAGAAGAAGTAAATGTCACTGAGTAATTAGAATCAGTAGTAAGGCGACCGACAGAGAGTAAATTGAAAGGAGAGCCCGGAACATGTAGAGCCGAGCGCAGGAGGAGAGAAGAGGTGAGAGAAATATCAGCACATCCAGAGACGGGAACCGACGCCCCATTAACAACAGTAATGTACTTCGGGTGAGGTGAAGACAAGTACTGTGGTGGCCTAATAGAGGTGATATGATGAGTGGCACCAAAATCAAGGATCCAGCGCGTGCCAGAGGATAGACAGGCGATACCTTCATTGGAGATAGAGGCAGCAGAGGCAACCGAGGCAGGCGGACGGCTGAGCAAGCCATGAAGATGCTGGAGCTGAAGGCGAACCTCGTCGAGCTCAGTACGAGAGGAGGCAGAGTCGGTAGTAGCAGCAGAGGCATGTGGACGAGGAGGTCGGCCATGTTTGCGAAAGCAAGTGGCCTCAAGATGACCATCTTTACCACAGAACGAGCATTTAGGCCTAGACCGGCCACCGCGACCCCGGCCGCGAGAGTCAGAGCGGCCACCACGGGCAGAGTGGGGAAGAGGCAATAAGGGAGCTGGTGCCTGTTGAACAAGGGCCGGAGAAGGAAGTCCGGGAACATCCGGAGGCGGGGAGACTTTGAGAAGCATTGAGCACACGTCGGAAAAGGACGGTGTAACAGTAGAGGAGAGGATGTGAGCCCGGACACTGTGAAGATGAGGGGGTACCCGGGCCATCATCATGGCGATACCCACAGCTTCCTTCTGGGTACGTTGAGCAGCGAGATCTAGAGTGGGAGGCTGATGGTGGATCCAAGCCTCAACCAGAGACCGGGCTTGAGCAACAAAGGACGTCAAGTCGGTTGCGCCACTGCTGTCAAGGGCCTGGAGAGCGGTGATGATATCATATAGATGGTGGAGACTATCTTTGCCAGAGTAGAGGGTGTGTAGCTCGTCCCACATGCCTTTGGCCGTCTCATGATACATGGCCAGGCGATAAGATTCGTCATCAAGAGAGTTGAGGAGCCAAGTCTGCACACGCCCATCATTGCGTAACCACTCCTCAGTAGGGACACCAATAACGGTCTGGGTCAGATGATGAAGGAATCCCTTTGACTGAAGGACACGGCGAACTGAGTGTGCCCATTCCACAAAGTTCTTCTTGCCAGTGAGCGAAATTGTAGTGATCCGGAGCTCGTCGCGGACTTCCTGTATAGGGGCCGGGCGTTCAGGAGGAACAGCCGTACCAACGGAGTCTGCAGATGTAGACTGTTATGCCCTAATTAGGAGAGAAACTAAGAGAAGATGTAGAGGAAGCTAGAGAAAGAGATTAGGGTTAGGGTTGAGAGAAGAGGAAGAACCTGAATATATTCTTGCATATCTTCCAAAGAGAGGGGTCCGGATATTTATACCCCCGGACCCAAGACCGGCCGGCCAAGGGGGCCGGCCGGCCCAATGGGGCTGAACCCGGCGTGGTTCAGCCCCCCCCCCCCCCCCCCCCCGAGCCATATATTTAAGAAGAGGGGGCTGAACCCATTGGTTCAGCCCCAATAACGCCACATCCGTGCCGCCGCCGCTTGTAATGTTGTCCAAACAACCGAGCCTCGTCCGGGGGCGTAACATTCCCTGCCCCATCAAAAGTCAACTTGTCCCCAAGGTGATAGTCCGGGTAAAGCTCCTGGAACTCCAGTAAATCGACCCAAGTATTGTGCTCTGCCGAGAGATCCTTCCACTTAACCAATAGCTCGGGACAGTACGCCGTGCCACGGCGTTTCCACTTAACCAACAGAACATCCTCCGGAAGCGGGCGAAGCTCGCCACCACTAGTAGCCTCGGGTAACACGGGGAAGACCGGAACAGCAGGCCCCAACTTCCGCTTCAGCAAGGAGACATGAAAGGTAGGATGAATCCGGGAGCTCGCCGGTAAGGCTAAGGTATACGCCACCGGCCCGACACGCCGCGTGATCCGAAATGGTCCATAGTAGCGGGGTGCCAGTTTCTGATTTGTCCGCTGGGCCACCGACAACTGGCGATAAGGACGAAGTTTGAGGAAAACGTCATCCCCCACCTGAAACTCCCGCTCGGTACGATGACGATCGGCCTGAATCTTCATACGATCCTGTGCTGCTCGAAGGTTCTCCCGTAGGGTGGTGAGAGTCTGATCACGATCACGGAGCGCCCGATCAACTGCTGCCACGGCCGTACTCCCGGGCTCATAACTGCTCAAGGTAGGAGGTGGACGCCCATAGACGACCTCAAACGGCGTGAGTTTACTGGCCGAGTGATAAGAAGTGTTGAAACAGTACTCCGCCCAATGTAGCCAACTAGTCCAGGTCCGCGGCTCATCCATGACAAAACAGCGAAGGTAAGTCTCGACGCCCCGATTTAAGACCTCGGTCTGGCCGTCAGTCTGGGGATGATGAGCCGTGCTGAAACGTAAGGAAGTCCCCTGCAAGCGGAATAGCTCTGTCCAAAATCGGCCTACGAAGGTCGGATCACGGTCGGAAATGATCGCGCGGGGAACACCATGCAAACGAACAACCTCCCGCACAAATAAGGTCGCAACAGACTCCGCGGTGTAGGGATGGCTCAGAGCAAGGAAGTGCCCATACTTGGACAACTTGTCCACCACTACCAAGATCACTGTTTTCCCCTGCGACTTAGGTAGCCCATCGATGAAGTCCATAGAAACCGTGTCCCAGATCTGATGTGGAATTTCCAAGGGAGTGAGGAGGCCGGCCGGAGAAGTAGTCTTATATTTTTGTCGTGGGCACACCGCACACGTCTGTACGAACTCCTGAATGTCGCGGCGCATGCCCTTCCAAAACACGTTGGCCCGAGCCCGCTGAAGGGTGCGAAGAACGCCGGCGTGGCCGCCTGTCGGCGACGAGTGAAACTCATGCATCATCACCGTGCGCCAAGCAGAATGAGCAGGAATGACCACCCGCCCGTGATAGAAGAGTCGGTCATTCTGTAAATGGTAGCCTGGAGCTGTCGCATGACCTTGCTGCAAGTCCTCCACAATAGCCCGTAACTCGGGGTCGCGCTGCACCGCGTCTTGAATTTCATCCATCGACTCCAACTGCGGCCCGGAAATGTGTGCCAAACCCCCTTCGGGTAAGCGAGAGAGGGCGTCAGCCACCCGATTATCCTTCCCCGGTCGATATTCGATCGCATAATCATAGCCCAACAGCTTGGTGACCCACTTTTGTTGCAGGGGGGAAGAGATCCTTTGCTCCAAGAAATGCTTCAAACTCTGGTGATCGGTCTGGATCGTAAAATGACGCCCAAGTAGGTAGGGCCGCCAGAGAGCCACCGCATGAATCACCGCCAGCATCTCATTTTCATACACTGAGATACCCAGAGTCCGGGGAGCCAAAGCCTTACTGTAAAAGGCGATCGGCCGCCCCTCCTGCATCAAAACCGCCCCCACACCCACGCCAGAAGCATCTGTCTCGACCACGAACCGTTTGGTAAAGTCCGGGAGTGCCAACACTGGAGTCGTCGTCATAGCTCGCTTGAGCGCCTGGAAGGCGGTCTCGGCCTCAGCGTGCCACTCAAAAGCATCCTTCTGTAGCAGCTGTGTAAGTGGCCTAGCAATCTTCCCGTAGTCCCGTACAAAGCGTCGGTAGTACCCAGTGAGGCCTAAGAACCCCCGCAGTGCCCGAATGGTCAACGGTCGGGGCCACGACAGCATATTCTCGATCTTCTGTGGGTCTGCCTTCACCCCTTCAACAGAAACTAGATGCCCCAAATATTCCACCTCAGGTTGTCCGAAAGAACACTTAGACCGCTTAGCATATAACTGGTGTTGCCGAAGAGTAGAGAAGACCTGAGCCACATGAAGTAGATGATCCTCCCAAGTAGCACTGTAAATCAGGATGTCGTCGAAAAAAATCAGGACGAAGCGTCGCAGGAAGGAACGGAAAATCTCATTCATATTGGCCTGAAAGGTAGACGGCCCCCCAGTCAATCCATTGGCCATCACTAAGAACTCATAGTGACCGTCATGAGTTCTGAAGGCAGTCTTATGCACATCCTCCTCTTTCATCAGGATCTGATAGTAGCCGGACCGCAGATCCAGCTTGGTGAACAGGGTCGCCCCATGCAACTCATCCAAGAGCTCCTCGATCACGGGAATCGGAAACTTGTCCTTCACAGTTACACTGTTCAAGGCCCGGTAGTCCACGCAAAATCGCCATGATCCGTCTTTCTTCTTAACCAAAATAATCGGTGCGGAAAAAGAACTGGTACTAGGCCGTATGATACCTGCATCAAGCATTTCCTTCACACTGCGTTCAATCTCGGCCTTCTGGATGTAGGGATACCTGTACGGGCGGATGTTGGGCGGTTCCGCCCCAGTCTGTAACACAATCTGATGATCACGGAAACGTGACGGTGGAAGGGTACTCGGCTCCTGGAAGATGTCATCATACTCCTCTACAAGCGGCCGCAACTGATCTGGCACCTGTGTTAATCCCTCCTCGTCCGACCGCACCCCCAGCAGGATTGCCATCAAGCTACTAGACTCCTCCAGCTGCTGCAAACTGCGAAGGGAAATCTCCTTAACTGGAGACGATCTGAGCCCCGTCAAACAGAACTGTCGTCCGCCTTGCATGAATTCCATCGTCATCTGATCCCAATCAAAAGTAACCCGCCTCAGCTGCTGTAACCACTGCACTCCCAAAACCATGTCTGAGCCTCGGATCGGTAAGAGGTAGACGTCCGTGCACCCCACATATTCCTGCATCCGAAGCTCTACCGCCTTCAACATCCCTTGGCACTGTAACTTGCTGCCGTCTGCAACCATGACCTGAAAGGCTGCACCCGTGTCGATCTGTTGCCCCACCTTCCTTGCTACATCAGGATGAATAAAGTTGTGGGTGCTCCCACTGTCGACCAAAATCGTCACCCTCTCACGCCGAACCCGTCCAACCAACCGCATCGTAAGCGGGGGGGATTGCATCCCTCCATGGCATGTAGGGAAACGCCCAACTCCGCCAGGTCTAGGTCTCCCCCAAACTCCACCTCCTCTGGTAATACGTCCTCCTCGAGCTGCTCCTCCTGCTGCAACATGAAAACCTGGACCTTCTGGCACTTGTGACCGGGGACGAACTTCTCATCACAATTAAAGCATAAACCCTTCTCCTTCCGAGCCGCCAACTCGCTCCAAGACAACCGAGTCACCGTTGGCTTGGTACCCGTGGGGGGCTCCCGTCGTGCTGCCATCGTCGGGCCCAAAGCTGGTCTACTCGTGTTACGTGCCCGTTGCCTGTTGAACCTCTCCTCCTGAATACGTGCCAACGTAATGGCATGGTTCAAGGAACGGGGCATGAGTGCCTGAACCTCATCCCGAATATGCTCCTTAAGACCGGATATAAAACAGCTGTAAAGCGTCCTCTCTGGCCACTGAACCCGATTCGCCAACTTCTCGAACTCGGTCCGATACTCCATAACCGACCCCTTCTGACGAAGCTTCTGAAGGAGTGCCTCAAAGTTCTCATACTCCAGTGGCCCAAACCGGGCCGTAAATCCCTCCACGAACTCCCCCCAAGGCACGTACTCCCGTCCCCGCAAGAACCACTGTGTCCATTGGAAGGCATCATCCTTCAGATGGAAGGACGCTAGCTGCACCCACTGGCCTTCAGGCACCTCCTGGTACTGGAAGAATAATTCGGCCTTGTGAATCCATTCCAGGGCGTCGCCGCCCTCGAACTCTGGAAAGTACATACGCGTTAACCCGGGGGTCAACCGTTGTGCTCCTGGACCTCCGTCCCTCCTTGCGTGTTCCCCATGCTCAAAACCCCCGTACCCGTGCGGCTGTCCCGCTCCCCAAGGCGGAGGCTGCGGGTGCTGCGGCTGGCCGCCCCACCCTGGGCCAAATCCGACCCCTCCTGGTGGCCCAAACCCGCGTGGAGGAGGAAGGAGCCCCCCCCCTTTGCTGTCCCACCATGTCGGGTGGCCGCCGGAGCCCCAAAAGCTCCTCCCCGCCTCGGCGCCACTCTTCCGGGGCCGATCCCAGTCCTCCGAAACCTGCTGCAGTGAATCCGGGCGGAAACAGCCCCGCCGGACCCCCGTAACCCGCTCCCGAAGCCGCAGGAGCCCCGTATCCCGCCGATCCCGTGCCGCCGACCCCTCCGTGCCACGCCGCGCCGGCCGGAGCCCCTCCCGCAGGCCGCACGCCCCTGACACCTTCCGCAGCCCGCGCAGAGACGGAGCCGGCTGGATCGGCTCCCGATCCGGCCGAATCCTCGTTGGCCGGGCCCTTCCCCTTCAGTAGGGTCTTCAACTCCTCCAAACGGGTCTCCAGACGCACTTCCAACGCCGCCATGGAATCGGTGAGGCCAACAACATTCTCCTCTAGGGTTTCAATCCGCGAGGATTCCTCTTGATTGCGAGTATTCACCATTGCCGCGAGAATCGACTGCTCTGATACCAATTGTTATGCCCTAATTAGGAGAGAAACTAAGAGAAGATGTAGAGGAAGCTAGAGAAAGAGATTAGGGTTAGGGTTGAGAGAAGAGGAAGAACCTGAATATATTCTTGCATATCTTCCAAAGAGAGGGGTCCGGATATTTATACCCCCGGACCCAAGACCGGCCGGCCAAGGGGGCCGGCCGGCCCAATGGGGCTGAACCCGGCGTGGTTCAGCCCCCCCCCCCCCCCCCCCCCTGAGCCATATATTTAAGAAGAGGGGGCTGAACCCATTGGTTCAGCCCCAATAACGCCACATCCGTGCCGCCGCCGCTTGTAATGTTGTCCAAACAACCGAGCCTCGTCCGGGGGCGTAACAATTGGTATCAGAGCAGTCGATTCTCGCGGCAATGGTGAATACTCGCAATCAAGAGGAATCCTCGCGGATTGAAACCCTAGAGGAGAATGTTGTTGGCCTCACCGATTCCATGGCGGCGTTGGAAGTGCGTCTGGAGACCCGTTTGGAGGAGTTGAAGACCCTACTGAAGGGGAAGGGCCCGGCCAACGAGGATTCGGCCGGATCGGGAGCCGATCCAGCCGGCTCCGTCTCTGCGCGGGCTGCGGAAGGTGTCGGGGGCGTGCGGCCTGCGGGAGGGGCTCCGGCCGGCGCGGCGTGGCACGGAGGGGTCGGCGGCACGGGATCGGCGGGATACGGGGCTCCTGCGGCTTCGGGAGCGGGTTACGGGGGTCCGGCGGGGCTGTTTCCGCCCGGATTCACTGCAGCAGGTTTCGGAGGACTGGGATCGGCCCCGGAAGAGTGGCGCCGAGGCGGGGAGGAGCTTTTGGGGCTCCGGCGGCCACCCGACATGGTGGGACAGCAAAGGGGGGGGCTCCTTCCTCCTCCACGCGGGTTTGGGCCACCAGGAGGGGTCGGATTTGGCCCAGGGTGGGGCGGCCAGCCGCAGCACCCGCAGCCTCCGCCTTGGGGAGCGGGACAGCCGCACGGGTACGGGGGTTTTGAGCATGGGGAACACGCAAGGAGGGACGGAGGTCCAGGAGCACAACGGTTGACCCCCGGGTTAACGCGTATGTACTTTCCAGAGTTCGAGGGCGGCGACGCCCTGGAATGGATTCACAAGGCCGAATTATTCTTCCAGTACCAGGAGGTGCCTGAAGGCCAGTGGGTGCAGCTAGCGTCCTTCCATCTGAAGGATGATGCCTTCCAATGGACACAGTGGTTCTTGCGGGGACGGGAGTACGTGCCTTGGGGGAGTTCGTGGAGGGATTTACGGCCCGGTTTGGGCCACTGGAGTATGAGAACTTTGAGGCACTCCTTCAGAAGCTTCGTCAGAAGGGGTCGGTTATGGAGTATCGGACCGAGTTCGAGAAGTTGGCGAATCGGGTTCAGTGGCCAGAGAGGACGCTTTACAGCTGTTTTATATCCGGTCTTAAGGAGCATATTCGGGATGAGGTTCAGGCACTCATGCCCCGTTCCTTGAACCATGCCATTACGTTGGCACGTATTCAGGAGGAGAGGTTCAACAGGCAACGGGCACGTAACACGAGTAGACCATCTTTGGGCCCGACGATGGCAGCACGACGGGAGCCCCCTACGGGTACCAAGCCAACGGTGACTCGGTTGTCTTGGTTCCTCCATCTGAAGGATGATACCAATTGTTATGCCCTAATTAGGAGAGAAACTAAGAGAAGATGTAGAGGAAGCTAGAGAAAGAGATTAGGGTTAGGGTTGAGAGAAGAGGAAGAACCTGAATATATTCTTGCATATCTTCCAAAGAGAGGGGTCCGGATATTTATACCCCCGGACCCAAGACCGGCCGGCCAAGGGGGCCGGTCGGCCCAATGGGGCTGAACCCGGCGTGGTTCAGCCCCCCCCCCCCCCCCCGAGCCATATATTTAAGAAGAGGGGGCTGAACCCATTGGTTCAGCCCCAATAACGCCACATCCGTGCCGCCGCCGCTTGTAATGTTGTCCAAACAACCGAGCCTCGTCCGGGGGCGTAACATAGACATGGAGGCCGCAGCGAGCGGAAGGAGGCCGCAGCGAGTTGAAGGAGGCCGCAGCGAGCTGGAGGAGACCGCAGCGGGCTGGAGGCCGCAGCGAGTTGAAGGAGGCCGCAGCGAGCTGGAGGAGACCGCAGCGGGCTGGAGGCCGCAGCGAGCTGGAGGAGACCGCGGCGGGCTGGAGGCCGCAGCGAGCTGAGAAGAGAAGACAAGCCGGGGCTGACTTGCGAGCTGGCGGGCTGGAGGGGACCGCGGCGGACTGGCGAGCTGGCGGGCTGGAGGAGACCGCGGGCTGGATAGCAGAAGAACACCGATGAGCTGGTGAGCTGGCGAGCTGGCGAGCTGACGAGCTGGCGACTGGCGAGCTGGCGAACTGGCGAGCTGGCGAGCTGGCGAGCTGGCGGGCTGGCGAGCTGGTTATCAGAAGAAGACCAAGAAGAGGAGGCGAGCTGGCGACTGGCGAGCAGCGGACGGCGAACTGACGAGCTGGCGGACGCTGCGCAAACGGCGGATGAAGGAGATCAAGGAGAGGAAGCGAAGACAGAGGTCGCAGCGGTCAGAAGAAGACCGAAGGATAGAGATCGCCGAGGTCGCGCCGGACAGAAAGAGGCCGCAGCGGACAAGGGGAAGCAGTGGACCCCACAGGATGGCTATAAAAGGAGGGGGCCAGAGGAGGAAGGAAGAGGGGGGGGAATAGAAGTGGATCCACGGGAGAGGAAGCGGACTGGAAAAATGAGGCCGCAGGAGAGACGCGACTAGAAGGTGCGGACTGGACAAGGGAGGCCGCAGAGACCGCAGGCTGCAGGGCGGACAGAAGAGGGAGTCCGCAGGAGATTCGAACCTGGCTCTGATACCATGTAGAAATGGAGAAAGCCAACCTTGTATATATGTCCACTTGGTACAAATACAAAGAATGAGTACATATATATAGATGAGAGAAAGAGAGAGAAAAGTCCTATACACAATGTGGGACTAAAGAGAGGAGAGAAAAGCAATAAATGCTATACAAATGGGCCTAATGTTAAGTGGGCTTTTCCAACAGTATGAAATATTTTTTTTAATGTTTTGCATACTTTTTTTCATTTTGGAGCACTTTCTTACCCCTATACGCACACATACCCTCAACTACGCTCGGGCATTGTGAGCAAAACAAACCTTGTACTTAAAAAAAGTTCCTCTTGGAACAACAAACACCATTTTTCATCCTTTAAGACAAGGTATAAAAATTATATGAAAATTTGAATGAAATTAAAATTTTGACAAAAGAAATACTTGTTATACTAAATAGATAGCTTACAATGATGAATATTTTCTAAATCTTTTCTGATAAACACCTGATAACTTCAACTGTAGTGTTGAGTTCGCAGCTTCCATGATGTAAAGCTAGTTTTGGCTCAATTCCAGACTGAAAAAAACTTGAATACATTCAGGAATGTCAGGAAGTTCTCTCAGCTGGAAAATAGAATATGAACAAAAATTGAATGAGACGCAGTACTTATTTCTCAGTTTAATTTATCTTCATATGATATAATACGATTTCTCTTGAGAAATTTCGGCTTTTGGGTACTGTACATCCCGGAAATATGGGTTTTTGGCACTTTGCACCTTGAATCTTTAAAATTGATAATTTTCACCTCAAATTACCGATTTCTGGCAATTTGCAACCACCTGGCGGAACTTTTAAGGGTATTTAGGTCCATGTAGCATCAAAAATGCTCATTCATGGAGATTTAGGTCCGGGTAGCACCAATGAGTAGGAGTGCAAAGTGCCAAAATAAGTATTTTTGGTGCTGCCTCAATCAAAAATTTCGGCCTGAGGTGCAAAGTCTCAAAAATTGGCAATTGCTGATGCAAAGTGTCAATTTCAAAGATTTTGGGCTATATTTTGAGGGTGCAAAATGCCAACACCTTATATTTTGGGGGTACAGAGTGCCAAAATCCTGTATTTTGAGGTACAAAGTGCCAAAAAATCGTTAAATTCCAATATTAAAGAATAGCATAAATTGACATAAAATTGGAATGAGACTATGAGTGTAGTATAAAGCATTAAGAATACTAATTAAGGATCAAAAATATGTATATTGTAATGTGAGATGACGAGTTGACCTTATGAATAGATAATGTAGACGAGCGATCAAACAGGTTTCAGATCGAAAGGGGAAAGAGAAGAGACATTCAGGAGATTATTATGAGAGGATCGGTGGAGATTGTGAACGTACCCAGAGATGGCCGATCCGATGCACACCCAACGCGGATTTAGGGTTTAATGCGCAGAACGTCGGCGTGGAAAATGGAAGAAGCTGAAGCGCGGCAACCACTCCACCGCTCCTTTAACCAGAATCGTGTAGCTGTACATCAAAGTCATGCCAATTAACCAGGATATTTATTTGGCAAAAATTTCAAATGCTTGATGTAAATTCTTTGTGGTTTATCTTTTAAAAATAAGTCTCATTTAACTATTCATCCACTTTGGCTCTATTTGGTTAAGCATTTCGCTGTTCCGTTTGAGGCAAACGCTGCTGAAAGGCGGATAAACAAATAAAATTTTGGCGGCATTTGCTCCATTTTCACCTGCCCGTCTTAAGAAACGCCCCCAAAAAGCTCTGTTTGGAGCAGCCACATCCCCCCTCGGTTTCGAACACTCCGTTTATTAAAGTTTTTGGCAGCATTGTTTTGTCAATGTAAGTAAATTAGCAACCACAATGCTTGGAGGTTGTGTTATGTCGCTCGAAGCATCTGAGTGGTGATCAAAGTGGAATCACCTACCCGTTGCCCCTGGGCGGGTATAAATAGACAAACTCAAGGAGTTTCTACGGGTATCGGATCTACACGTGTCCGAACTGACCCGTTATGCCTCCGAACTCGTTATTCGTCAAAATATACATTAACAATCTCCTCCTATATTTGTGACAAATAACGTGTACGTTTCGGAGTGCAGAAAGTGGAGAATATCAAAATAAATTTCCGACTTTACACATTACATAAGAGTTAGCACATTTTTAACATAAAACATGAACATAAGTTTTAAATAATAATATAAAACATCACAAAAATATAAATGTGTTACTCCATAACAAATAAGTCTGAAAAATTAAAAAAAATGACTGCAGATAAACGTGTAATAATTCTACTCAGAGAGTAGATCATCATAATCTATGTCAAAATCCGTTTTCTCGCATCCATCTTCACCAGTGTCTGTAAATAATTTTATGAGTCAGACTATATGAATTCATAAACATATGCAGTGACGTATCAAAGTAAACTAGCTCTACCTAAATGAGCTTAACACTTGTAGCAGTAGTGAAGTAACAATGTCAGCATCTCTATCCAGTCTACCTAGGACAGTCAAGTTTTGATTTTAATAAATCAAACGTTGTTATCTTACGCATTAGTGACCACTATGTACCTCATCATATGATTTGGCACACCATCATTTGCAACATTATCAATGTGGAATAATGTGTTATGATCACTAATGTTAGATTAACACATACAACGACTTTCTATTTCCAGTTGAATAATTCTCAAATCAGCTTACAACGAGAAAAATGTTAAGTCATCAAGTGTGAAATGACTAGTATCTAACCATCTTGGGCTTTCATCAAGAAATTATTTGGGGTTTTCAGTCTGTTATTAGATGCTTGAATGTTGCGATTATAGGTTCTTGCTATGAAAACATAAACATAGGAGAAAGTTTTATATTTTTATGAACTTTAATCTCATCTCCCCCGATGTTTTAATGATGAGAACTCTATTTAAGCCTTTTGTTAAGGCGTCTGCAACATTATCTTTTAACCTCACATCAACGAGTTTCACAATCCATTGACTCGTAAGGGAGGTCAACCAGGCTTGTTTTATCCGTAGTTGTCTTCTTTTGCTATTGAACAACGTGTTCGTAGCAATTGTTTTAGTAGCCTGACTGTCGCAGTAAACTGCGATAGAACTCAACTTCAGGCTCGATAGTGGAATGTCCATCACCAAATCTCTTATCCACTCTGCTTCTTCTCCTGCTAAAGATAGAGCATAGAGTTCAGATTCCATAAAAGATAGTGCAATACATGATTGCCTTTTGGACTTTCAGGCTGCAGCTGCTCCTCCTAGTGTGAATATAATTCCACTAGTGGACTTGCTGTCGTTTAATTATGAGCACCATGATGCATCAGAATATCCTTCTAAAACTCGAGGATGACCATGGTAACATAAAACATATTTTTGGGTGTGCTTTAAGTATCGCATCAGCCTATCAAGGACATCTCAATGGTCTTGGCTAGGATTACTAGTGAACCTGCTTAACATGCCTACCGTAAAGGCTATGTCAGGTCTTGTGCAGACCATAGCATACATGAGACTACCAATCAGTTTAGCATAATCTAACTGTCGAATCGCAGCTCCATCATTGGGCTTCAAGCGATTATTGTAATCATAAGGTGTCTTCACTGCTCTACGTTCACTGTATCTCCACGTGTCCAACAAGGACTTTATGTAGTGGCTTTGACTTAGGGAAATGTCATTTTTCTCAAAGCTCACCTACATGCCTAGTATAGTCTCAGCTACACTTATGTCTTTAATACTAAATGTCTGCATTAGTTCCGACTTAGCGTCATCCACCACGGATTGATCAGAACCAAGAATCAGCATATCATCCACATACAAGCATATTATAGCAACTTTGTTCGATCTATGATGTATGTAAAGATATTTATCCGAGAGACTTGACATGAATCCCATGTTCCTTACACTATAATCAAACTTCTCATGCCATAATTTTGGTGCTTGTTTGAGTCTGTATAGCGACTTGATCAACTTATAGACCTTACTTTCGTGACCGTGAACTGTGAAACCTTCAAGTTGGCTCATGTATATCTCTTCGGTCAGATCTCCGTTCAAAAATGCAGTCTTAACATCCATTTGATGAACAATAAAGTTCTCAATAGACGCAATAACAAGTAGTATCCTAATGGTTGCTAAGTGACACACTGGTGAATATACATCAAAGTAATCCACCCCACTAACTTGTGTGAAACCTTTAGCCACCAGGCGTGCTTTATACTTAGCTATGTTACCATTAGGATTGAGCTTCTTTTTCAGAACCCACTTACACCCTATAGTTTTAGCCCCTTTTGGCTTATCAACCAACGTCCAGGTGTTGTTCTGAAGCAAAGAATTCATCTCTTCATCAATGGCCTCTTTCCAGAGTAGGGAATCCCTTGATCTCATCGCGTCCTTATAGGTGGATGGATCAGCCTCAACGTGGTAAGTGACAAAATCAATACTGAAGGTTCTGGGAGTTCTCCCTCTCATCGAAGTCCTTCTAGACTCTAGGACATTATTGTCTACCGGGACTGAATAGTAGGTGCTGGGTACTGATTCAGGTTCTTCCTCAGTAATAGTTGCTTACATACCTGGGATTGTCAGGTTTTTATCTTTAAGTAACTTATCCTCAAAGAACACAACATCCATAGATTCAATAATTATATTATTAGACAGGTCTAAGAATCTATCTGCAGCACTATCTTCAGCACAACCTAAGTAGACACAGGTGTTGGTCCTAGGTCTAAGTTTAGATCGTCTAGGGTCAGAGACCTTGACATAGGCTATGCAGCCCCAGATCTTAAGTTTAGTTAATGTCGGGGGTCTCTTAAACCAAAGCTCATAGGGTGTGACGTCTAACTTAGCATGAGGGACTTTGTTCAGAATGTTGTTTGCAGTTAAAACTGCTTCTCCCCAATAGGCATTAGGCATGCTAGCAGTGAGCAACATAGAG
This sequence comes from Platanthera guangdongensis, assembly GCA_039583875.1. Lineage (NCBI taxonomy): Eukaryota > Viridiplantae > Streptophyta > Magnoliopsida > Asparagales > Orchidaceae > Platanthera > Platanthera guangdongensis. The sequence continues at coordinate 168,904,316 of CM077155.1, forward strand.
TTCAACATCTCTGTTAACGTTCTATTTTTTCACTCGGCTATACCATTCGATTGGGGTGAGTAAGGAGCAGTGGTTTCTGCTATGATCCCTTGAGAGGCAAGGAAACTCCGGAACTCACTAGACATGTATTCTCCTCCTCTATCACTTCTAAACCTCTTAATTCTCATGTCTAGTTGGTTCTCTACCCTGGTTTTAAAAAGACAAAACTTTTCAAACGCTTCATCTTTAGTTTTAAGAAGATAGATGTGACAGAACCTAGAGCAGTCATCTATAAACGTGATCATATACTTCCTTCCTCCTCTGGTGACAAAACTTTTAAAGTCACATATGTCGAAATGTATAAGCTCTAGAGGTGTTGTGCCCCTAGTAACTGCACTAAAAGGTTTCCTAGTGATCTTAGTCTGAGCACACACATCACATTTCTCATGCTGTGACTTAGTGTCTAATGTGATCTGGTGAGTTATAGTTATTTGGAACATTTTCCTATAGTTCACGTGTCCTAGTCTCTCATGTAGAGTCTTAGGGCTAACTAAGTTTATTTGAACTTGTTGAACTAATTCGTTTGCTAGACTTAGTCGGTACATCCTATTTTGGACGTATGCACATCCAAAATAGTATGAGTTAACTGACAGTGTTACTCTACCGCTACAAAAGGTAAACGACATACCAACATCACATAAAAGACTAATAGACACTAAGTTAGCAACTAATGAAGGAATAAATTTGACGTTCTTTAAAATTAAAGACTTACATAAGGACAGCAGCAAAGTTGCTTTCCCCACCTTCAGCACGTCAGCTGTGTCGTCATTGACCACCGTCACAGACTCTTTCACAGTAGTGAGACCTGTCATAAGAGCAGAATTATTGCAAACGTGGCACGTCGCCCCCGAATCCAAGTACCACTCTGTGCTGGTCGTAGTGTTTCTGACCATTGCAACAAAGTCAGAAGGCTCAGCTTGGCTAACCATATTGGCTTGGTTGTCATCCTATGGTGCTTTGGTTCTTTCCATTTTAGGGAGCCTGCAATCAGATGCGTTGTGTCCTCACTTGTTGCAGTTGAAACACTTTCCCTTGAATTTTTTTATTGTGTTTGTTAGGGCCTACAACTTAGGAGCTACCATGGGAGGGTCTGGTCTTTTTAGGGTTCGGCACGCGTTTAGAACTAAGAAGCATGTTAGCTGCAGCCTTCTGCTTGCTAACAGTTTCTAAAACGTGTCGAGTCCTATTTTCATCCTCAATGCGAATAAATCGCTTGAGGTCAGTAAGACCGACCTGCATCTTCTTGCGGTACATTTCAGTTTTAAAGTTGTACCACATAGAGGGCAGTTTAAAAATAATCGTGTCAGCAACAAAACTGTCTGGCAGAGAAATATTCTCACTACGTAAAGAATCTACTAAAGCTTCAAAATCTGATACCTGAGGGAGAATCGCCTTCTCCTCGTCGAATATGAAAGAGTGGAATTTGTCCACCAGGTGTGCCTTGGACAGGTCCTCCTCTTGTCTGAAGTGCTCCTCTAGTGCCTCCCAGATTTCCTTAGCGGTCTTCATTTTGATGTACGTCTTCGCCAGGCTGGAGGACAAGCAATTCAGCAGGTAGTCGCGGCAGAAGTCCTCATCAGCAATTCACTGAGCTTCATCGTCAGTCCTCATAACAGCAGCATGATCAGACTGAACTGTGTAGAACACGTTCAGGTACTTCATTCCAAACTGAGTGTTCAACTTTTAGTCGTTGAACTCGGTCGCTGTGAATTTCTCCAATTTTATCATAGGAACCGGGGACGAGAAATTTCCCTTCATCATTTTATATTCTCTCTTTTTCCAATAAATAAGAACTGGAAGATCAGTGAAGTTGCACAGCTGATGGCACCAAGGGCTTCACAAAACAGTTGAGGTTCTGTACCACCGAAGCCTTTTGCCCTTCTATCTGATCAACAGCAATGGTGGCGTCAAGAGGGCCTTCTCCTCTTCTGTGTCGTTTGTCTTCAGCGTTGCTATAGTTCCTTCAAATGGGGCAGCCGTAGTTCGGGAGAAACAAGAGATTTTTTTTTTTAATTAGAAGCAGCTCCACTTCCAAATAATAAAACAACAGTCGGCTTTCTCCTCCTGCTGCAGTCGGCGGCTCTGTGTAGGCGACAACGACCAACTTTTTTTTCTTTCCGGCAGCCATAACCTTATTTCCTGATCAATATGGCATCCTCCTCCTCCCGTTCCAAGATGCCTGGTTGTTTCCTCTTTTTTTGTTTTTAGAACACAGGACAGAGTCGGCTACTCTGCTTCACACCAACAGCGAAGGACAGGACTGTAGCAACAACTCCTATGATTTCCCTTTCCGATCCGGCAGCGGGGCAGCCAGAAATCGGAGCGATTTCCGGACGGGAACAGCGATGACACTGTGCAGCGACGGCCGAAATCAGAGCGATTTCCTGTGTCTCCGTCCCGATTCACCGACAAAAAAACCCCGAATCCAGGAAAATGGGAGCGGTTACGGGATGGTTTTTTTTCTTCGTCGTTCGCAGCGGTTACAGGAGAGACAGGATCGGTTCAAGAGCAAACCTACGCGAGAAGCAACGACGCCTCTTCCTCCACGATCGATCGGCGGAGGAGTTTTCCTTCTCTCGATGAACAGTGGCTACCTCTTCCGATCTACTGTAAAATGGAACGGTTGCGGGAAAATATGAAGGAGTGAGCGATTACGGGAAAAAATGTTCGAGCAACGGGGGGATATGCTTCGAGAATATTATGTCGCTCGAAGCATCTGAGTGGTGATCAAAGTGGAATCACCTACCCGTTGCCCCTAGGAGGGTATAAATATGCAAACCCAAGAAGTTTCTATGGGTATCGGATCTACACGTGTCCGAACTGACCCGTTATGCCTCCGAACCCGTTATTCGTCCAAATATACATTAACAGGTTGAACAATGGAAATCTTTGTGGCTCTGTTTGGGATACCTTTTTGGCTCCATTCCGGTTTCAAATTGGAGGAAACTGGACCGGTGGCGTTGTTTGGGACACCATTTCGACTCCATTTTGGTATCAAATTGGACCGGTGTGTCACGGACTTGTCCCCTTGACAATGACGTGTGCGGCCTTTCCTCCTTTCTGCGTCCATTCGTAGCTATATAAGGCTTCATTTGTTTTAGCGGTGGCGGGTCGATCCGGCGGGTGGAAACAAAGAGTTCGAACCGGAGGGGGGAGGTGGTTGCTCCAAACGGAGCTTTTTGGGGCATTTCCCAAGGCGGGCGAGTGGAAACAGAGCAAACGTCGCCGGAGGTTCATTTGTTTACACTCTTTCCGGCGGCATTTGTCCAAAACGGAGTTGCGAAACGCCCAAACAAATAGAGCCAAAGTCAGCCTCCTTCAACAATGATCGTAACAAGATGAGTAGGTGAACACTTAGAAAGAGTGAACAAGAGAGTGAGAGAGTAAGAATTCTTATTACTTGAATTCCTTAGATACTTTACAAATGAGGGCTCTCCCCCTTGTATTGGCCTCTGAAGGGGTTTTCCTCCAGAAGATAGAAGGATCTAGACTATTCTACAACTATCTTGTATCTACATCTTTCAGGAATCTTTTAGACTATTCTCCAAAACTCTATGCACAAGAACATCCTCCAAGATTCTAGATTTCTCTAAAAATCTCCAGAGATTAACCTCATAGATGGTAACTTGGGACATCCTCCCCTACATAACCTTGTGACGCCCTTGTAGTCTCGTACTGCTAGACTCTGGTCATCTTTTCCACTTGATCAAATATTGTGCGCTCGGTTGCTCGCCTCTTCGCCACACAATCTTCTTTGTAAGCACCTCTTCCATCTCTTTATCAAAAGACTTGGTCATCACTAGTGGTGCTCTCTAGGATGTTCCTCTTTGAAGGTCTTCATGGTCTTCATGATAAGATTTTAAAGTGCTGACACGAAATACCGGGTATATCTTCAAAGAGTCTGGTAGGTCGGGGCGGTAGGAAACCTTACCCACCTTAGCAATCACCGAAAATGGGCTTCATAGCTTCTAACCAAACCCTTATGCAAACTACGCAAGGCCTTGAATTGTTGGGGTAGAAGTTTTACCATGACCTTGTCCCTAACTATATACTCCACCATCCATCGCTTAAAATCAGACCACTTCTTCATCCATTTGCGCGTTTTATTTAATCACGCTCTAATAAACTCCATGTGTTCCTCCCATGACTTAACCATTGTCTATGCTCCTGGGATTTTTCCTTCATCGTCTATGGTCGCCAAAGTGTGTGGAGTAAGTGGTTGTCTTCCTGTTTCAAGCTCAAATGAAGTTCTTCTGGTTGCCTCACTCCGTTGCAGATTGTAGGATAATTGCGCCACATCGATCAACTCGGCACAGTCCTGTTGATTGGCACTTACAAAGTGCCGCAAATAGCACTCGAGCAAAGCATTCACCCTCTCAGTCTACCCATCAATTTGAGGGTGGAAGCTGATGGAGAAGTTTAGTTCAGATCCTAACAACTTGAACGATTACATACATAATTTTCCTATAAATCTAGGGTCACGATCACTAATAATAGCCTTTGGCAACCCCAAATATTTCACCACATTCTTGAAGAAAAGGCGTGATGTCACCTCCGCGGTAGTGTCCCTTGTGCTAAGGATGAATGTGTCATACTTGGAGAATCGATCCACCACCATTAAGATCGACCCAAACCCTTCAGATTTAGGCAATGCATTGATGAAGTTATGTGTCATCGACTCCCAAGGATGCTCAATAATGGGCAATGGTTCCAATAGTCATACGAGTTGCTTGTTATCCACTTTGCCTTGTTGGCAAACAAGAGAAGCCTTGATGTATAGCCCAACTTCATCTCTCATCTGTGGACAGAAATATTAGTCCTCCATCAAATCCAACTTGTGTTTCTGTCCAGGATGTCAATCCCATTTTGTGTTATGACTGTAAGACCCCCCCCCCCCCCCTACAACTTTTTTCCTGGGTCGGGCTGGAGGGGATCTTACTTACCCAAGACGTCCACTCAGTGCTCCTTAAGGGGTAACGACCCACTATGCTAAGCACTAGCTGGTCGGCTTGCTCGACTTGAATCACAACATTCACATCACATCATAGAGTATTGCAGAAAGCATTAACAAAAAAGCACAGTATATATATATATATATATATATATATATATATATATATATATATATATATATATATATATATATATATATATATATATATATAACAATATATATTTAACAAAAACCGCAAAAGGCCGTATCCACAGTTTATACATAGAGCCCGCAGGCTATATAGTACTACAATTAACAACTCCTCTCTCTCGACTTTTCTTGCTAGTTCTCACGTCTTGAAACTCTAGAGACGCCGGAGGTGTCTCTGCTCGGGTAGTCCTATCAGCTGGCGTATCGTCCTGCAACAAATGGTCGTTATGGTGCTCCATCTCATGTGAATGGTTATTTAAATAACCATTAGTCATAGAACTAAGTGGAAACAAATCTCCTCCCCGGATCCATATCCTAGGGACGAGCTCACGCACCCAACAAAAGTAGATAGTTGAAGCATGAGAGGGTTAGTACAACATTTCATGAATAAGTTAGGAGCAACTAAAAAGAGGTGCAACATGGTATTACTGGACTAGCAACGACAATATACATCAGTTATAGTTTAGGCTCCACTAGCACAGCAACACAACATGTATTCAAAACGTCGCAGGCTTTCACAACTGCGCACACACCGCATGCATTCACAGCCGCGCACACATCACATGCATTCACGGCCGCACACACATCGCAGGCATTCACAACCGCGCATAACACCCTATGTCGACATAGTATGAACCGCTTCTTTTCAAGCATGGTAGTGAGCCCCGCGGGCCTCACCGATGTGGCCGTCGGTGATAGTGTTCAGTCCTGCCACTTCTGGGGGGTGGTCGTACTGCACAGCCCCAGGCCCCAATGTACAACCCCATGCACTATTATATATGAGCGACATCCGACGATACAACATTTTGACTGACCAATGGAGGAAAACACAACGGGGAAAGATAACGGCCGGTCACCCGTGGTACTCATCTCCCCTGTCGCCTTGAGTCGTCGACCTTCCCCCACCAGTACGAACGGTCTACGGAAGGGACTGACCCGCCATAATTCACCGCAAGCAATTCACAAGAAATCAATCAAACCATCAACCTAATACGCACCGGGTTTGCGGCGGCTTGCCTACTATACGTTAATCTTCAAGCAGTGACGCTCAGCTCAACTTTCGACAAGGATCGTGAGAGCACTTTATTTGAGGTTAAACCCGAAGGAACACCTCAACTCCGGTTATCCCCAACTAAGGCTCAACATTAACAAACAACTGCTCGTCAAAGCAGGACCCGTGCTTATAATAGTAAATTGCAGTAACAAAAATGCAGTAATTTAAACTGCTAATAATAAACGCTGCATAATGAGATGTGACCGGTACGAAACTGGAGTATTACTGAAACGAAAGTACTGAACTGTAATGAACTTGACCAGTACGAGACTGGAATAGTACTGAATTGAAAATACTGAACTGAAATGAACTTGACCAGCATAAGATTGGAGTAGTACTGAATTGAAAGTACTGAACTGAAATGAACTTGATCAGTACGAGACTGGAGTAGTAATGAATTGAAAGTACTGAACTGAAATGAACTTGTCAGTACAAGACTGGAGTAGTACTGAATTGAAAGTATTGAACTGAAATGAACTTGACCAGTACAGAATTGGAGTAGTACTGAATTAAAAGTACTGAACGGAAAAGAACTTGACTAGTACGAGACTGGAGTAGTACTGAATTGAAAGTACTGAACTGAAATGAACTTAACCAGCATACGATTAGAGTAGTACTGAATTGAAAGTACTGAACTGAAATGAACTTGACCAGTACGAGACTGGAGTAGTACTGAATTGAAAGTACTGAACTGAAATGAACTTGACCAGTACAAGACTGAAGTATTACTGAATTGAAATTAGTGAACTGAAATGAACTTAACTAGTATGAGACTAGAGTAGTACTGAATTGAAAGTACTGAACTGAAAAGAACTTGACCAGTACGAGACTGGAGTAGTACTGAATTCAAAGTACTGAAATGAATAAAGAAACTGGACTAGTGCAAAACTGGAATAATCATAAAGAAAATGGTTAGTAGTCCAATCACTCCATCCAGGAGGCTTCAGTTCCATATCCGTTCTCAGGAGGCACATTCAGTTCTATCTCCGTTCACAGGAAGCTTATCAGTTCTATCTCCGTTCTCAAGAGGTTTCTTTGGGTTTCACCCATTATTAAGATCTGAAAACAATTCAGTTGCGCCAATTTAATCACGGCTTAATCAGATCAGGGGAAGCTTATTATGAGTTATATTTTTATTATTCATCCGAGAATAAATAATAATTCGATTGCTTGCGTCAGATCGAATACGAGAATCTCGTTAGAGAGCACATTCTTTCTCGAATTTCAAACTCGAAAATCGCTTCCAACACATGAAGGAAATTCTTAACCCGGAATGAGGTTGTGGAATATTTTTCTCTAAATTCGTACTTTTATCTTCTGAATCTACCCAAAATGCTCGAGAGATATTTGAAAATGAGGCGTTCAGTGGTTTGCAAAAACCCCGAAATACTCAGTGCTGGAAATCTTGTCTCGATAACTCTCGTTGATTACTCAATTGAACTTAATATTCAATATATAAAATGGTCGCGAGCTTCGATTTTCATTTTCGAAGAATTTGAGTGCGTAAATTTCCGAGCGCGACTTTAGGCTCTAAGAAATTGGAAAATCCTCAATTTTTATCCTAAGGTTCCCAAATTTTAATACAACCTTTAATAGGGTCTGAAAAAAGGCTAGTAATTTTTCCAAAAATTTCCGAGCAATATTGGGCCTCTAAATTGACCAAATAATTCTTATCTAGGCTTTTAAAAAAATACCAAATCAATTTCAAAAATTCCCAAAATTTTTGTAAAGATTGCCCTCATCAAGGAGAACAATTTTTATGTTAAAAACTTTTTCACTAGACCTATATTTTATACCCAGAAAATTAAAATAACAATTTTTATTATAATATTATAATATTTATATATATTATAAAAATTATAATTTATAACTCATCTTCACCCTCCCTATGGCTGTACCGAAAACCGCCCTTGTTGGTCATGTCCGCCGCCGGCCGGCCGTGACTCCGCCCCCGGTCGAATGTCCGGGGGTGGGCGCTCCCTCCGGTGGTGGTCCGGCGGCTTGCCGCCACCGGCCACCGCCAGAGCTATATATACTTTTTTAAAATCGGAGGGGAGAGGTTGACGGCTGCGGCGCTCCCGCCGCCGGAGCTCACATGCAAAGTATCCAAAAGATAGGGAGGAAGGAAAGGAGAATATTTCCACCTTGTTTGGGGTCTCCGGTGGCCTCCGGTGAGTTCCACCATTAATGGCGGTGGAAGGTGGTGGAGCTCGGGTGGGCTGTTTCCGGCGAGCTATGCTCCAACAGGGGGGGGGGGTGGGGTGTGCTCTCAGAGCTTGGGAGTTGAGGTAGGAGTTCTGACGCGTTCGTATTTACTGTTCGAGGCCACATGAACTGAAATAACTCAAATCGGAATTCTCTAGCTCGATATTCAAAAATCTCGTATTCACAACGTTCTACGAGGAACGATCATATCCTCCATATGACCTCAGAGTTCAACGGAATGAGTTCTAACGCGCTCGTATTTACTGTACGAGGCCACAGAAACTGACATAACTCAAATCGAAGTTCTCTACCTCGATATTCAAAAATCTCGTATTCACAACGTTCTGCGCGGAACGGTCATATTCTACATATGACCTCATAGTTCAATAGAATAAGTTCTGACGCGCTCGTATTTACTATACGAGGCCACAGGAACTGACAGAACTCAAATCAGAGTTCCCTAGCTCTATACCCTGCCAAGGGTTGTCTCCTACCGAGTCACGGGTAGAGGTTCAGGTCACTTTTATTGGGCCCATTAGGGTTCCGGTGGTCCAATAAAAATCTGGATGTTACAATGACATTCCTTGATAAGAACCCCCTGTAGCTTTTCCAACTATGAGATGAATAGTCGTCTTCCTTTGGTATAGAGTAGCTCATCCTCTACCAAAAATCTCATGGCTTGGGCCTCCTTGACCAACTGCATGAGTTGCAAGGCAAAATGATCCTCTTTCAACTATTGCCTCATGCGATTCAACATTCCTCCATTAGTCGTGGCCGGTGGATATCGCGACTATCACAACTTTGCATCTTAGTGCATCTACCACGATATTGGTCTTCCCCGCCTTATGCCCTAAGATGTAGTCAAACTCTGCTAAGAAGTCGAGCCATCATGCTTGCTTCGCCGCCAGCTTCTTCTGCATCTGGAAATATGTGGTGGCAACATTATCTGTCTTGATTGTAAATTGTGCTCTAAGTAGATAATGTATCCAAACTTGTAAGTAATGCATGATGTGTAATCTCTCGAATTTTATTGGATCACTAGAACCTTATTTGACCAAATAAAAGTAATTCAATCACAAATAAGAGGGCTTAGAAGCTAGTAGGCGACCTAGATTTGGATATTTGGCATATACACTCCGGATTGAGTTTTATCAATTGCATTAAACTCGTATAGTTTATACAAGTGCAAGAAAACTTGTTTCGTCCCGATCTGAGGTCATATGTTGAATCTGACTATTTTGAGTATTATAGTATGCCACAACGACGTCATTTTTGAATATTGAGCATACGTGTTCCAAACCGAGTTTTATGAATTGCATTAGACTTGTATAGTCTATACGAGTGCAACGGAACTTGTTTCATCCTGATACGAGGTCATATGGTTAATATGACCATTCTGAGTTTGTAGTGCGTCCCGACGACATCATTTTGAATATTGAGCATATGTGCTTTGAATCAAGTTCTGTCAGTTACATTAGACTCGTATAGTCCATATGAGTGTAATGGAACTTGTTTTGTCGCGATCCGAGGTCATATGATAAATATGAATATTTTGAGTATTGCAACGTGCCACGACGACACCATTTTTTTAATAACGAGCATACGTGCTTTAGATCAAATTCTATCATTTGCATTAGACTCATATAATCCATACGAGTGCAACAGAACTCGTTTCATCCTGAACTGAGCTTATATGATGAATATGATCATTTTGAGTATCGCTGCGCGTCGCGATGACGCCATTTTAGAATACTATGCATATGAACTCGAAATGGACCCTGGTAAGTTGCATTGGTCTCAAATTGTCAATACGAGACCAACAAAATTTGTTGCACTTGATTCCGATGTTGTTTGGTCAATATTGGTCAAATCAAACATTATGGTGCATTGAAAAGCACGCTCATGCCAATATTACTTAAATACCGCAATATTGGCCCGTCGCTCGATGACTTGAACTTACTTTGACACTGGCTCACATGGGAGAGCCACTCAGGGTCGACTTTGGAAAAAACCCTTCAAAGGGCAATTTTATGAAAATTCTCTAAACCCTTTACTCAAGCCAAGTCCCCTCCCCACCCCACTTAAAGCTCATTTACCAAGGCCATCATGGACTCTGATTTATATATAGACAACTAAGGAATGGGCCATGATGATAATTATAAACTCGCCACACAATTATAAACTAGTCTCTTATGAACAGAGAAACCTTCTATGAACAGAGAAGCCTCCTATGAATGAAGTGAAGAACTGAACTTGACTCTTATGAACTGAGAAGACTCCTACGAATGGAGTGAAAAACTGAATTTGCCTCCTTGACTAAAGATAAAACTGCAGAACTGAACTCTTCTTATTTTGTTCTTTTAGTCTGCATTTCAACTACTGCATCCCAATTCAGTAATGTTTTTATTCAGCTCAACATTGTGAGAAAATCTAAATAACAAGCTTTGTATTTCACAAAAAGTTAACTTACATGAATATGAACTCCTATTTATAGGGAGAAAAGAAAGAAGAAAAATACAATAGACAATGTGAGACTAAAATACAACAAACGACCTAGGCGGTTACAAAAAAGTTTGACCGCAATAACTGAGCAGTTAGATACTGTCCTCTCCATACTTGTGTCCGCCGGTCTCTCTAAGCAGTCTGATGCTGTCGGTTGTGAACAACAGTCCGCTCCACAGAAGCGGACAGAAGCACCAATCCCCGAAACTCCAGATCAGCTCCCTTGAACATCAGACTGTAACAATAGCGTGTACCCACAGCTTCAGCTCCTTAGACCGCAGCATTAGCCGTGCCTCTATCCGCAACGACATCAACTCTGTTCGCCAAGACTGCAACACCGAGATCAGAGCGTGATCGCAACACAACTGACTAGACCTCTGATCAGACCGCCATCGACATACCTGCTAGTTCGCTAAACACAATCCACCAGTTACTTCGCCATACCACTTGGACTAAGCTGTCAGGCCGCCAAACCTCTAGACCGCATGGACTAAGCCGCCAAACCACAAATCCTCCAGACCGCCTGGACCAAACCGGCAGACCGCCTAACTGTCAGGCCTCCCGACCAAACTGCCACTCCGCCAAGCTTCATAAAATCTAACAAGCATTTTAATTATTATAGTTCTTTTCAGTATTTCAATTCACGTACTTTACTTTCAACATCATTTCATTTACTGCACTTTCTTTATTGCAATTTACTAATGCTTTTATTTCTGCACTTTATTATGGGTCCAGCTCGGGTAAGCAATTTAATTGGTTGAACATTAGTTAGAGTTAATTTGGAGTCGAGGTATCCCTCCAAAACTAGTCCTAAATAATGAGCTCCCTCGATTGCTACGCTCATCGTCACGAGTCGAGCAGTACAATCATACTACATGTAAGGCAACCACCTGTCTGAATTATTTTCTGTCAAGTAGGACAGACTACCGTAAACCTAAAATGTGTCAGTGATTTATTTATTGAAATGCTTGTGTATGACTTGTGGTAAAAAGTGGCGGGTCGATCATGCTCGTAGACTGTACGTACCGGTACGAGAATTGACGACTCTAAGCAATAGGGAGATGTGCACCCCGAGTGATGTCAAGTGTGTGTGTGTGTGTGTTGTTTTTTGAGTAGATGTCTAAGTGCGTGTCCATGTTTTATGTGTGTATGTATCTGTATTTAACTATTTATGTTTGTTTGTGTATGTGTGTGTATTTGTATGTTTATGTGTATTATGTGAATTTTATTTAAATGAGGACTGTATATATATGTTTTTAAATATATGGATTATATTTATCCTGATATCTCTATTTTGTCACTATTTTAAATTTAAAATTTCATTTTCATCCATTGAATTCTAACATATGGCTAAACAATTGAATTATCAATTTCAATTCCTGTGACAGAATTTCTGTATTCAATCGAACAACATGACTGGAATTGACTTCAATTTCATTTCCTGCTGGAATTATAATCGGGTCAATTCCAATTTCTGCATCCCAATTCCAATAATTATGATGAGGTTTTAATCATAGTTCACTTTAGAACAATAAGCTTTATCATTGCCCTGCTAACTACAAACAAGTTAAAGGTTTCCTAAACAAAAGCCAATTTTGTATTTTGAAATGACTACCAAGGCGAACAAGTCTTTCTAGAACATTCCTTGGGCTGCAACTAGAATGGGCATGAAGATAAAATATAAAACTGAAAATACTCTTTTGAAGTCTTGAAGCAAGCTCCAAGAGCATAGTATACCAGGATTAATGATTATTTTCGACAATAAATACTTCTAACCGCTAGCATGAACAGTACCTGTATGCATGCATGCTCCAACCATGGAAAGAATTATAACACACTCTAATTCAACATGACAACAAAATTTTAAATTTTTACTTGAAGTTCAAAGCAGTAGCATAATAAATACTCTCCCCACCCATGGAGTTAAAACATGTTGCAGGTCCCTGATTTAGTCATGCATGATCGAACGACGCAGAGCCCTAAACCCCCCAGTCCCCACATGTCGCGCCGAACAGAAGAACAAAACGGGGAGATCGACTGGATACACACCATTTTGTATACGAATCAAAATCGATACACTGATTAAATTCTGAAAATGGGAATCACTTAGATGTCAAGCAATCTTGCGATCCAAGCACTGTGATCATAAAAATAGCACCATCACCGAAAATCTTGAGCGAGGTATTTGCTAATCGTGATCGTACTAGGAGGAGAAGACGGGGAGTTCGATTGGAAAGTAACCGAGAATTGCTGAGGGGAAGTACCTAACGAAGATGTCATGCCGAACGGGAGGGGCCCAGCGATTTAACCTGGCCTGCCATTATATCAAATTAAATTTCGTGTTTATTAGGCCCTATTGTATTTGTATGAGTCATACTGTGGAGATTTAGTTGTTGAAAGTTTTTTTTGTCCAAAAAAAATTTAGGTCAAAGTGTTTAGAAAGCTAAGTGTTTTTTTTGGCAACTGAAATTTCATGGTTTTAACCAAAAGGATCTTCATATCAATATCAGTATGTTCGGCCTTTTCGACGAAATAGACTTGCTTATCTCAACTTCAAGATGGATTGAAGCAATTCATAAGATTGATTGAGGACGATCGACGATACATACACATCTATTCCTGCAGGAAGTGGTGATGAGCGACTCATTTGGGCGATCCGAGTCCACAAATGCGCCCGAATGATCGTTCTGAATCTTTTTTGAAAAAAATTTTATATTTTCATGTTGTATTTGACACCATATGGATCCGAACGATATCAGCTGCCCCACAAGTGTGCCCTAGTTCTTATTTTTCGTTGAAACTGTATATATACTTGTGTGTGGGTGAAATCAGGGATCGGTGGTTTTTTTTCCTGCGCTGGCGGTTCTTGTTGGGTGGATTCTGAACCCGTACGCGTGCTCTTCCCCCGCTTCCGCCTGTCGACCTCCCCTTCCAGCACGCCGGTAAGCCTCCGGCAGCCCATCTCCGCCTCCCCTTTCCCCCTAGCCCCCGGCGACCCACTGTAGGTCGGCCTCCTTCCCATCCTTCCCCTGCAACCCTCCTCGCGCAGCAGCTTCCCCTGTTTCCGACCCCGTCCGACCACAACCCGCCTTGTTCCCAGCCCGCCACCCCATCTACTGCCCCACTTTCATCCAGATCTATCTCACCCAGCCCGGCCTCCCTCCCTCCAGCCAACCCACAAACCCTGTCAAACCCGCAATTCCTGTAGCCCTCCCGTGTGACCCTAAACCCACAGATCTACGCCATCCCCTCGCCCTGCAGCCCATTCGTGGAGCCACATATTGCCCGAAGGAAATTCTGCCAACGTCTACCCATTCACATGCCCGAGTGAATTAGGTATGGATATTGTATTTCTTTTCATTGTTTGTTTTGATAAAGACTCTTGCTTTGGGCTTTAATTTCATAAGCATTTGTTGTCGTTATTCGTTGTGTAACTTGCGGAGCATATTCGCCACACTTGAATGAAAATTGCACTTCACTTCGGTGGTGAATTATAATCGTTCTTTTCTCGTCAACGCTTGCTATTCAATTGTGCAAATTGTTGTTTAGAGTTTTGATAAATTTTAATTGTTAAAAGATCTTTACCCAGACTGCTATCTCTAGTTTGCACACGCATTGCATTTAGATTGCATTTTCAGTTTTGAGTTTTCAGTCTGCCTACCCCTGCATCATTTGATATCATTGTTAGGTTCGAATCATGTTTTATGTGTACAACCCCGTATTCGCGAAGAGTGGACCCCAAACAAGGCGGACACGTTTTTAAGCTTTTTGGAAATTTTGCACTCTCGGTGGGCAATTTTGGCTCTGGCTTGGAAATATACTAGTAGGGGGGAAAAATTTTACCTCCCCCCCCCCCCCCCCCCCCCCGGTGGCCCCATCCTTGAGGCAGGTGCAACGGTTTGGCAAGGGCGAGACTGGCCCGGGGCCGGGTCTCGCCCGCCCCGCGGGCAGGCAGGGGCGAGACTGGCCCGGGGCTGGGTCTCGCCCGCCCCGCGGGCAGGCAGGGGTGAGACTGGCCCGGGGCCGGGTCTCGCCCGCCCCGCGGGCAGGCAGGGGCGAGACCGGCCCGGGGCCGGGTCTCGCCCGCCCCGCGGGCAGGCAGGGGCGAGACCGGCCCGGGGGCGGGTCTCGCCCGCCCCGCGGGCAGGTGGGGGCGAGACCGGCCCGGGGCCGGGTCTCGCCCGCCCTGCGGGCAGGTGGGGGCGAGATCGGCCCGGGGCCGGGTCTCGCCCGCCCCGCGGGCTGGTGGGGGGGAGACCGGCCCGGGGCCGGGTCTCGCCCGCCCTGCGGTTTGGCATGTGGGCTCTCCCCATCCTTGGCCCCCTTTGGGTCTAGTCGTTACCGTTTTGCCCCCGGGATGTTTTTACCTCTTTGCCCCCCGGCGTGACGGTTTCCTATTGGCGCAAGGCTTATTTGCCTTGGGGGCGTTTCAGACATTATGAGTCATGTGCTTGGAAAAAACTATAAATAGACCCCCTTGGGTGCCTTTGGGGAGGATCTTTTTGGCTTCCTCCTCCCTTAGTTCCTCCTTGGTAGAGTAGAGAGGGCTCCTCCAAGGCACCCTAGCTCGAGCATTGGTTAGGGAGGGGAAGAGCTCAGGTAGCCTTCCGGGTGTGAGGTGGGACCTCCGCGCTAGAGCCGAGGCTCTGTTCATAGTCTCCTAAGTCTCCGGTCCGTGACGTTCTCTCGAGTGTAGTAGGTGTGAGGTCACCCCTTTCAGGGACCCCGAACTCCACAGAGGTCAATTTTGGCTTCAACACTTTTGGTGCGGTGAGCGTGGAGAGTGACCAACACAGAAGATCTCGGGAGAGAGTCATGACTGGAGGTGAGGGAGGTAGTGATGATCTCGGCGAGCTCCCTAGCTCAGGACCCTTTGTGGGGAGGCAAGAGTTCATGACCTCCATCCAGGGCATCATGGAGATGCTGCGAAGCATTGTTCCTCAGGGTGGCAGCTCCACCCCGACCCCCCAGGAGCTAGCTCCCCCCCTCGACGAGTCGACTCCCAGGGGTCTAGGCGAGATGACCCCAGCGGGGGGAGAAGGAAGCGCACCAGGGAGAAGGCCAGGAAAGGAGAGGATGGGAGACGGGGTCGAGCGAGACCTCACTGGCCGGGAGCTGTTCTCTAGCCCGGCGAGTGCCAACCTCCCAGGCGAGCAGGTTGCGCGAGTGGAGGTGGCGAGACCACCCCTTAGGGGGTCACCCTTCAGCGAGCTGATTATCTCAGCTCCCGTTCCCGAGGGGTTCAGAGAGCCAGACATGGCTTACTATACGGGGAAGGATGACCCCGTCCAACATCTGCAATGGTTCGAGGATGCCGTCTCCATCAGGCCGATGACGGATGCCTTCAAGTGTCGCCTCTTTGCGATCACGCTGAAGGAGAAGGCAAGGGACTGGTTCCATCAACTCCCTCCAAGGTCGATCTATGAGTTCGAGGACTTGAGCCGGAGCTTTCAGCTTCGCTTCTCCACCTCCAAGAAGCGGAAGAGGAGCCCCGAGTCCATCTTCCTGATAAGGCAGGGGGCCGAGGAGTCGCTGACCCGTTACGTTGACCGGTTCCAAGAGGAGATCCTGGAGGTCCAGGAGATGCCAGGGTATGCTCTCCAGATGGCCTTCACCGTTGGGCTAAAGGAGGGCTTCTTCAAGATGAGCTTGACCCGGAAGGCCCCCCTTTCCTTTGAGGAGCTGATGGAAAGGACGGCTGAGGAGATAGCCATGGAGGCGGCCAACCCGGCATTTGTCAAGAAGTTGGCAAAGCTAACAGAGGCGGAGTCGAAGGAGCAAGGAGGCTCGAGACCTCAGGAAGGAAGAAGGAGAGACGAGCGGAGAGCTCAGGAGGGTCCGGAACCAGGTTGGAGATAGCAGGGAGGACCCGCTCAGGGCCCGGGAAGTGGTTACGCCCAAGATGGGGGAAACTTCCATGGGGGCCAAGGAAGGTTCAACTTCCAGAGGCAAGCCCCTAGGCAGCTCCTCCCCCCACCGCAGCAAGCGATGGAGATTGGTCGAAGAGAGAGGAGGAACCGCCAGGGAAGGAGAAGGGTCAGGGTAGAGTTACCCTACTGTGACTTCCATCAGGTGGAGGGGCACGCCACGGCTACCTGCCCCGAGTTCCTGGAAGTGAGGGGGGCGAGAGGTCCTGCCCAGCCGCAGCCACCGGTGCGGGTTGAAGAGGTTCTGCCCAGAGAAGGAGGGGATGATGTTTGTGAGGACCGGATCGATGTCGGACCCCGAGGCGGTATAGCAGTGATCCATGGTGGAGTGAGGATCGAGGCCACTCGGAAGGCAAGCCTCCATGTCATGTACCGAAGGAGCGTCGCCTCAACCTCCCAGACCCCGCCCCAGGAGGAGAAGATCACCTTCTCGGTGAAGGACCTACCGAATCATGAGGATCCGTTCTGTGATGCGCTGGTCATCCAGACGGCCATCGAGGGCTACAACGTCTCCCGAATCTTGGTTGACAACGGGAGCTCCGTCAATGTCGTTTTCAGGAAGGCATTTGATGAGATGAAGGTAAAACCAAGGAGGGTGTAGGCCTCGGACGGACCCCTGTTCGGGTTCTCAGGAGAAAGAAAGGAGGTCGAAGGTGGAGTAGGACTCCAAGTAAAGTTGGGAGGGGCCTCAAGGAACTGCCGATTCATCATTGTTGACGCTCCAAGCAGCTACAACGCCATCTTCGGAAGGCCCCTCATCAGCGCCTTTCGTTGCGTCCCATCTTCCTTCCACCAATGCATCAAGTTCAGCTTCGGAGGGATCCAGGTCAGGGTCAAGGGGGACTCCAGGATGGCGAGGCAGTGCTACGTCACGGCTGTCAACACCATCTCTTGGTTGGCCCAGGCAGAGGAAATGGAGAAGGTCATGAAGAACTTGAGCAAGATGAAAGTGCCCGAGGAAAAGGAGGCGGTAGACGGTCGTCATGCCCAGGCCCCGTGAGGGTGCCTCGCCTTGCGGTAGTTTTTTCATTTTTCTTGTCTTGTAAACAAGTGCTACCCCTGACCAGCTGAGTCGGGGGGATGATGTAACTCACCTATTTCTCCCCGTTTGAGGATGTAGGATTTGGTAAGAGATTGATTGAGATGCTTAGTTCTTTTGCTCCGAGACGGTCCCGCTGCCCAGGCTCTCACTAGCCGGGCAGGGCCGGTGGTACCTCTCGTTGATGCCTAGTTGTCTCACCTCGAGATGGATTTCGCTGTCAGACTCTCACCTAGCTGGCAGGGCAGGTTGATCTCTCAGAGGGTGGGAAGGTCTCACCTCGAGATGGATTCCGCTACCAGACTCTCATCTAGCTGACAGGGCAGGTTGATCTCTCGGAGGGTGGGAAGGTCTCACCTCGAGATGGTTTCCGCTGCCAGGCTCTCACCTAGCTGGCAGAGCAGGTTGATCTCTCGGAGGGTGGGAAGGTCTCACCTCGAGATGGATTCCGCTGCCAGGCTCTCACCTAGCTGGCAGGGCAGGTTGATCTCTCGGAGGGTGGGAAGGTCTCACCTCGAGATGGATTCCGCTGCCAGGGTCTCACCTAGCTGGCAGGGCAGATTGATCTCTCGGAGGGTGGGAAGGTCTCACCTCGAGATGGATTCCGCTGCCAGGCTCTCACCTAGCTGGCAGGGCAGGTTGATCTCTCGGAGGGTGGGAAGGTCTCACCTCGAGATGGATTCCGCTGCCAGGCTCTCACCTAGCTGGCAGGGCAGGTTGATCTCTCGGAGGGTGGGAAGGTCTCACCTCGAGATGGATTCCGCTGCCAGGCTCTCACCTAGCTGGCAGGGCAGGTTGATCTCTCGGAGGGTGGGAAGGTCTCACCTCGAGATGGATTCCGCTGCCAGGCTCTCACCTAGCTGGCAGGGCAGGTTGATCTCTCGGAGGGTGGGAAGGTCTCACCTCGAGATGGATTCCGCTGCCAGGCTCTCACCTAGCTGACAGGGCAGGTTGATCTCTCGGAGGGTGGGAAGGTCTCACCTCGAGATGGATTCCGCTGCCAGGCTCTCACCTAGCTGGCAGGGCATGTTGATCTCTCGGAGGGTGGGAAGGTCTCACCTCGAGATGGATTCCGCTGCCATGCTCTCACCTAGCTGGCAGGGAAGGTTGATCTCTCGGAGGGTGGGAATGTCTCACCTCGAGATGGATTCCGCTGCCAGGCTCTCACCTAGCTGGCAGGGCAGGTTGATCTCTCGGAGGGTGGGATGGTCTCACCTCGAGATGGATTCCGCTGCCAGGCTCTCACCTAGCTGGCAGGGCAGGTTGATCTCTCGGAGGGTGGGAATGTCTCACCTCGAGATGGATTCCGCTGCCATGCTCTCACCTAGCTGGCAGGGCAGGTTGATCTCTCGGAGGGTGGGAAGGTCTCAACTCGAGATGGATTCCGCTGCCAGGCTCTCACCTAGCTGGCAGGGCAGGTTGATCTCTCGGAGGGTGGGAAGGTCTCACCTCGAGATGGATTCCGCTGCCAGGCTCTCACCTAGCTGGCAGGGCAGGTTGATCTCTCGTGGAGGCTAAGTCCTTTAGCTCCGAGATGGATTCCGCTGCCAGGCTCTCACTAGCTGGCAGGGCAGGTTGATCTCTCGCGGAGGCTAAGTCCTTTAGCTCCGAGATGGATTCCGCTGCCAGGCTCTCGCTAGTTGGCAGGGCAGGTTGATCTCTCGTGGAGGCTAAGTCCTTTAGCTCCGAGATGGATTCCGCTGCCAGACTCTCACTAGCTGGCAGGGCAGGCGTACCTCTCGTGGAAGCCCAAGTCCCTTCGCTCCGGGGTGGTCCCGCTGCCAGGCTCCCACTAGCTGGCAGGGCCGGTGGTACCTCTCGTAGAGCAAGTGTTTGCCCTCCCGAGGCCGAGGCTCTCATTAGCTGGCTTGACATGTTGACTACTCGGGGAGGTTGAGTGTTTCCGCCCCGAGGCCGTCTCGTCACCCAGGCTCCCATTAGCTGGCTTGACAGGTTGACCCCTCCGGAGTCGCGCGCAAAAAGTACACTCCGCGAATACGTGGGGTTGGACATTTCTTTCCGAGCTTGTGCAAAACTCGAAAAGAGCGGGGATTGTGTACAACCCCGTATTCGCGAAGAGTGGGCCCCAAACAAGGCGGACACGTTTTTTAGTTTTTTGGAGATTTTGCACTCTCGGTGGCCAATTTTGGCTCTGGTTTGGAAATATACTAGTAGGGGGGAAAATTTTTACCTCCCCCCCACGGTGGCCCCACCCTTGAGGCAGGTGCAACGGTTTGGCAGGGGCGAGACTGGCCCGGGGCCGGGTCTCGCCCGCCCCGCGGGCAGGCAGGGGCGAGACTGGCCCGGGGACGGGTCTCGCCCGCCCCGCGGGCAGGCAGGGGAGAGACTGGCCCGGGGCCGGGTCTCGCCCGCCCCGCGGGCAGGCAGGGGCGAGACTGGCCCGGGGCTGGGTCTCGCCCGCCCCGCGGGCAGGCAGGGGCGAGACTGGCCCGGGGCCGGGTCTCGCCCGCCCCGCGGGCAGGCAGGGGCGAGACTGGCCCGGGGCCGGGTCTCGCCCGCCCCGCGGGCAGGTGGGGGCGAGACCGGCCCGGGGGCGGGTCTCGCCCGCCCCGCGGGCAGGTGGGGGCGAGACCGGCCCGGGGCCGGGTCTCGCCCGCCCCGCGGGCAGGTGGGGGCGAGACCGGCCCGGGGCCGGGTCTCGCCCGCCCCGCGGGCTGGTGGGGGGGAGACCGGCCCGGAGCCGGGTCTCGCCCGCCCTGCGGTTTGGCATGTGGGCTCTCCCCATCCTTGGCCCCCTTTGGGTCTAGTCGTTACCGTTTTGCCCCCGGGATGTTTTTACCTCTTTGCCCCCCGGCGTGACGGTTTCCTATTGGCCCAAGGCTTATTTGCCTTGGGGGCGTTGCAGACATTATGGGTCATGTGCTTGGAAAAAATTATAAATAGACCCCCTTGGGTGCCTTTAGGGAGGATCTTTTTGGCTTCCTCCTCCCTTAGTTCCTCCTTGGTAGAGTAGAGAGGGCTCCTCCAAGGCACCCTAGCTCGAGCATTGGCTAGGGAGGGGAAGAGCTCAGGTAGCCTTCCGGGTGTGAGGTGGGACCTCCGCGCTAGAGCCGAGGGTCTGTTCATAGTCTCCTAAGTCTCCGGTCCGTGACGTTCTCTCGAGTGTAGTAGGTGTGAGGTCACCCCTTTCAGGGACCTCGAAGTCCACAGAGGTCAATTTTGGCTTCAACATTATGCTAGGTAGTGGTATGTTGTTTTGAACCCCGATGTCCGATCAGAAAGTTAATGACGATCAGGTCGCCAGTTCGAATTCAAACATGACGCATGCGGAGTTTCAGCGCCTAGCCCTCGAGCAATTTGCAACCATTAAGCATGACATCTCTAGGGTCAACACTAGAGTTGACCAGTTAGGAGCCCTTAGAGGTCCAGCCCTAGCACCTCTTTATGAGGAGCCTGTGGACGATCCACTAGACATCACACCTCTGCTTGATAGACAAGCGAGAGTGCTACCACGTCGGGACCCCCTTCTAAGAGAGGGACTCCCGAGCCTGCATATGATTATCGTCGTGACCCCGCTCCGATGGGTAACCCCCGCCCTCCTTATGAGCCACGACTACCATCGGCCCGCAGAGATCGTGGTCCACCCGCACGGCGCGAGTACGATCCTGAAGAGCCCTACGATGATTATTTAGCGCATCGTCGTGAAAACACCTCGGCTGAGGACGACCTTATTCGATGCCTGCGTATTGATGCGTCATCCTTCGACGGTCATCTAGACCCGAAGAATTTTAGCGACCGACTCATGGATATGAATCACTTTTTTGATTGGTACAAAATGAACGATGAGCGGCGAGTTCGGTTCGCCAAGATGAAGTTGTTGGGCTAGACGAAGTTGTTTTGGATTAGTGTGGAGTGATCGTTGGAAAGAGATGAGTACTATCTTGTCACCTGTTGGGAATAAATGAAACAACGATTGAGGGACAAATACCTCCCAACGTTATATCGAGATCAACTCCTCGACCAACTCTATGCGTTGCGGCAGGGATCACTTTCCGTTGTCGAATACATGACACAATTCAACGAGTTGGTAGTGAGGAGTGACATCTTGGAGGAGCCTATCACGTCCGCTTCCAAATTTAGATCTAGACTTAAGGCTGATATACGGAGAGAGGTTATTCCTCACCGCATATAGATGGCCGAGCAGGAGTTCCAACTCGCACTTGAGTATGAGAATTACCTGCGCCTCGTGGGACTGAGGCAGACTACACATCTATCTGACGCCCCTCCCTGCATTACATGAGATGCTAAGGGAAAAGTTATTGTCTCGGGAGCCCATAGACCCGGGCCTGGCCAGTGTTATCGATGCTCGGGCAGAGGACATATTGTCGCTCAGTGTCCTACGTGGAACCTGTTGATTAGGAACGAGGGCGAGGTTAGTATTGAGATAGACGATGCAGTGGTGGAGGAGATTACTGTTGAGGTTGAGGATGGTTGGGAGAGCGATGCTGAGAGATCTTTAGAGTTGGAAGTCATCCTCCGCCTCCTCCACACCCCCGTGCCGAGAAGGATTGGCGCCGCACATCGATATTCTACATGTATTTTCAGAGTGCGGCCGACCCCTGCAAACTCGTCATCGACAGTGGCACCTGTGCGAATATCGCGGTGAAAAGAGGTTTAGAGAGGATGCAGTTGTCCGTCGAACCTCGTCCGCATCCATATTGTGCCCTCTGGGTGGACAAGTCAACCATTCAGGTTACCCAGAGGTGTCTTGTGCCGATCCGCCTAGCGTCCGTAGAGGACAAGGTTTGGTGCGTCGTCATTCCGATGGACATTGCACATGTTCTTTTGGGTCGTCCCTGGTTATACGATCGTGATGCCACGTATTATGGCTGTTCTAACACTTGTGCCTTCTTTGATAAGGGACGAAAGATCACCCTCAACTCGACCCAGCCCAGGGATTCCCCCAAGTGCCAGGTCGAGTCATCCATTAGTGCCAGGTCAGTCAGGTCTCTGCACATCCCGGGAAGGGTGATTTTCTGCGTGAGAGCTTAAATTCGAGACTTATGTTTGTGGTGGCTGCATTTTCGACGCCGCCATAGATTTGGAGAGTGTGAATCCAGACAGTCGACGCTTCCTGGTCGAGTATACTGACATTATGCTAGAGGAGCTCCTTCATGAGCTTCCTCCTTTGAGGGATATCCAACATGTCATCGATTTAGTCCCCGGGGCATCTTTGCCCAACTTGCCCCACTATTGATTGAACCCGACGGAGCATGCCGAGCTGAAACGACAAGTTTACGATCTTTTTCATAAGAATTTTATTCGGGAGAGCTTGAACCCGTGTATCGTCCCCGTCATTCTTACCCCGGAGAAGGATGTGAGTTGGCACATGTGTATCGACAGTCGTGCCATCAATAAGATCACGATCAAGTATTGTTTTCCCATTCCGCGCCTCGACGACCTCCTTGATGCGATGGCTGGTGTCCAGATCTTTTCGAAGATCGACCCGTGGGGCGGGTAACATCAGATTAGGGTAAGAGAAGGAGACGAGTGGAAGACGGCCTTTAAGACAAATGATGGCCTGTATGAGTAATTGGTTATGCCGTTCGAACTGTCGAACGCGCCGAGTATGTTCATGAGGGTGATGACGCAGATCCTACAACCCTACATGGGCAAATTCTTAGTGGTCTACTTCGACGATATCCTGATTTATAGGCAGGACTGTGCTGAGCATTTGGGCCACATTCGTTTGGTTTGAGATCTCTTACGGAAGAAACATCTGTATGTCAATCTGAATAAGTGCTCGTTCCTGACTACATCAGTGCATTTCTTAGGCTATATCGTCTCGGAGTCTGGTATCTCGGTTGACTCGGATAAGGTCAAGTCTATTCGTGAGTGGGCCATCCCGTCTAGTATCCACGAGGCCCGGAGCTTCCACGGACTCGTCACCTTTTACATGAGGTTTGTTCGAAGGTTTAGCTCAATCATGACCCCCTTTACAAGTTGTCTTCGCAAAGGGGATTTTGCCTGGACAACAACAACCTGCAGAGCATTTGTGGAGATTAAGGAGAAGCTATCAACTGCTCCTGTATTGTGCCTTCCGGATTTTTCCAAGGCTTTCGAGATAGTGTGTGACGTGTCTGGAATGGGCATCAGAGTAATTTAGTGAGAAGTTGAATGATGCCTGATAGAAGTACTCCAATTATGGCCGAGAGTTTTTCGCCATCATACATGCACTCCGATATTTGCGTCACTATCTACTACACAAGGAGTTTGTCCTGTACTCTAACCACCATGCCTTGCGATATCTGGATTCGCAAAAGAAGTTAGGCACCGCCATGCAAAATGGGTGGAGTTCATGCAAGAGTATCACTATGTTCTCAAGCACCGAGCGGGTGTTGAGAACAAGTCGACTGATGTGTTGAGTCGCCGGTCACCATTCTTCACACCATGAGCGCGCGCGTGGAAGGAATTGAGCGTATCTGACATGACTATCCCGAGTGCCCAGACTTTAGCGATATTTACTCAGCCTTATCGAGGGACCCTCCCAAACCCCATGAGGGTTTTATCATTTCTAATGGCTATCTATTCTACTACTCTCGCTTCTGTGTGCCACAAACTTCCCTTCAGGACTTTCTTATTTGGGAACTGCACGCGGGCGAGGCCCCGATGCACTTTGGGCGGGACAAGATGATTGCGTTAATGATCGCTTCTTCTGACTTGGCCTGAAGAGGGATGTTACTCGTGTCGTTCATCATTGTCGTATCTGGCAGACAGCTAAGGGATCCCGATAGTTCACAGGTCTATACACTCTATTACCTATTCCCCATAGGCCCTGGACATATATTACCTTGGATTTTGTACCCGGGCTTCCTCTCACGCTGCAGAAGTTTGACTAGATTTTTGTTGTGGAGGACCGCTTTTCGAAGATGACCCACTTTATCCCGTGTCATAGGACTTTCGATGCCCCCACGCGTCTGCCCTGTTCTTCAGGGAGGTATTCACGTATTACAGGTTGCCCAATTCCATTGTCTTTGATCGTGACATCCGTTTTATGAGTTATTTCTGGAAGATGCTGCTAAAGTTCTCCAACGCCTGTCACTAACAGACGGATGGACAGACCAAGGTTGTCAACCGTAGTCTCAGGAGCCTTTTGCGTTGTCTCGTTCATGATAGTCCGTCCACTTGGGATTCGGTCCTGTCTGTCGCGGAGTTTGCATACAATAGTTCAGTCAATAAGACCACCAGTCTGAGTCCATTTCATATCATACTAGGTTACGAGCCTAGGAAACTTGTAGACTTGATTGATGTCCCGTTAGAGGCCCGACCTAGTGAGTCTTCCAAGTCGTTCATTCAGCACGTACATGCACTTCACGAGACAGTCCGACGAAAGATCGCAGCTAGTAATGAAATTTATAAAGCTCAGGTCGATTTGCATAGGAGGGAGCAAGTTTTTGACATTGGAGAGCAGGTTGTGATCCGCCTTCGACCTGAGAGGCTCCCACAAGGGATAGTGACGAAGTTATGTGCCCGCCGAATGCGCCCCTATACAGTCACTCAATGGATTTGTGCGAACGCTTATGATGTTGATATCCCACCAGCAATGAGAATTCACCGTGTGTTCAATGTGGATGATTTAACTCCTTACTATGAGTAGTGAGTGTATGTGGACCCATTGTCTCCAGCTACCCATGCGCCACAGCTTACCTAGGGGTGTGTGCGGTGCGGTTCGGTGCAGTTTTGACCCAAACCGCAACTGCACCGCAAGGGTGCGGTTTTGGCCCAAGAAAAACCGCACAACACCGAAATTACGCGGTGCGGTTTCGGTTTGGTGCGGTTTTTTGCGGTGCGGTTGCGGTTTCAATGCGGTTTAGGCATCGTTGACTTTATGTTTTGTTTTTCATTCTGCTCTCGTCTCCACAACAATCATCCCCTCCCCTCTTCTGGTTCCCTACTCTCCCTTGCAAAAACAACACACAATATTAAAAAAATGTAAGCAACAAACTTTAAAAAGGCATCTCAGGGTAACACTTCATTGAGATAAAAGTTGTTCTTTATTGAATGCATGTGTATAGATCAACACAGCAGTACACTCCACTGGTAAAAGGAATCTACTATTGAATAATTAACTTAGCCTTTAGCATTTTTAGAAGCCATGATCGCAAGCTTCAAACTTGCAATGACTAAATTACAACAGCTGTAAAACAATTATAACGTGTAAAACAATAAACGACCAAAAAATTATAGAAGTAAAGAGTAGAACTTACATAGCTGTTTAGTAGTTGGTGGTGGAGTCCTGCAGAAGCCCGAGCTAAGAAATTTATTGTTGTAAGTTGTTTAATAATTTTAATAATAATAGGTACAACCAATTGAGCCAAATAATAATAGACAGTAGGTGCAGGCGTGCAGCCAAATAGCAACTATGCCGTATGCGCGTGCTTTTAATTTTTTGCCAATAGGTCAACACCTCAACGAGATTTGGGTTGTAATTTGTAAATTGGTTAATAGGTGCAACCACTCAAACTATTTAATAAGTGTGGTGTTTTGCACTTTTGCCGTGTTTAATACTTAATAGGTGCGGGCAGTGTCGTGTTGCGAAATTGTAAAAAAATTTCATTACCCAAATTATCGGTGCGGTGCGGTGTTTGCGGTTTTTAAGATTTAAAAACCGCACAACACGCAGTTTACAAAATTTCAAAACCGCACCGCATCTATACTACGCGGTGCGGTTTTTGCGGTGCGCGCGGTTCGTGCGGTTTGCGGTTTTTTGTGCTCACCCCTAAGCTTACCCCACCCCTCTCTAGCACCTCTACACCCACCATGCCCAAGCAGTCGTGGACGGTTGAGCACTGCTCGGAGGATCACACCATCCGACCGACAATTCCACCAACACCACTCTCAGACAGAGATACATTGCTTCGACAGTCACCTATGCCTACCGGAGATGCACTACAGATCATTGGTCACCACTTCAACACGATGGGCGGTCAGATGGTTCTGCAATATTTGGTTCATTGTCTCGTCCGCCCGATTTCTGACGATACTTGGATTTCTGATGAGGAGCCCGAGAGGCTCGCCCCGGACTTACGTTGAGAGTTCGATCGTCTCCACTCTCCGGAGATGAGTGCTTTCAAGTCAGTGGGAGTTGATGACGATCGACGACACACACTCGTTTATTCTCACTAGAGGCGGTGATCGGCGTCCCATTTGGACGATCCAAGTCCGCGGATGTGCCCGGATGGCCGTTCCGAATCTTTTTGATATATTATTTTATATTTTAATGTTGTATTTGACACTTGATCAGCCCGAACGATATCAGTCGTCCGATCTGGGTGCCTTAGTTCTTATTTCCTCTCCCCCCTACATGTACTTATGTATGCAGCTGAAATTAGGAATCAATGGTTGCTTTTCCTGCAGTCGTGGGTCTTCTTCGGTGGATTCCGAACCCGTACGTGCGCTCTTCTCCCGTTTTCGTCCCACAGGAGGCGGTGATCAACGTCCCATTTGGGCTATCCGAGTCCGCGGATGCGTCCGGATGGTCGTTCCAAATTTTTTTGATATATTATTTTATATTTTCATGTTGTATTTGACACCCGATCGGCCCGAACGATATCGGCCGTTCGATCTGGGTGCCATAGTTCTTATTTCCCCTCCCCTATATATACTTATTATGTGACTGAAATTAGGGATCGATTGTTGCTTTTCCTGCAGCCGCGAATATTCTTCGGTGGATTCCGAACCCGTACATGCGCTCTTTTCCCGTTTCCGTCCGTCAACCTCCCCTCCCACCTTTCCCCCTAGCCCCCGACGACCTACTATAGGTCGGCCTCCTTCCCAGCCCTCACCCGCAACCCTCCTCGCGCAACAACTTCTCTTGTTTTCGACCCCGTCCGACCACAACTCGTCAACCCGCCTCCATTCCCCTTGTTCCCATCCTGCCACCCCATCTCCTGCCCCACCTTCATCTTGATCTACCTCACCCAGCTCGGCCTCCCTCTCTCCAGCCAACCCGCAAACCTTGTCAAACCCCGAATACCCGCAGCCGACAGCCCTCCTGTGACCCCAAACCCACATATCTACTCCATTCACCCACCCTGCAGCCCACTCGTGGAGCCACATATCGCGCCAAGGAAATACCGCCAACGTCTTCCCATTCCTAAGTCACGCCGCTCATGCACGAGTGAATCTAGGTATGGATGTTGTATTTCTTTTCATTGTTTGCTTTGGTAATGACTCTTGCTTTGTGCTTTAATTTCATAAGCATTTGTTATCGTTTTTCGTTGTGTAACTTGCAGAGCTCATTCAGCGCTCTTGAACGGAAATTGCGCCTCACTTCGGTGGTGAATAATAATTGTTCTTTTCTCGTCAACGCTTGCTATTCAATTGTGCAAATTGTTGTTTAAAGTTTTGATAAATTTTAATTACTTGTTAAAAGATCTTTACCCGGACTGACATCTCTAATTTGCACGCACACACACTGCATTTAAATTGCATTTTCAGTTTTGAGTTTTTAATCCGCCTACCACTTCATCATTGATGAAGCTCGTAGTGGAGATCACGTTGACACCTTTAAATATCAACTAATTGATAAGCCGATTTACTATATGTATATCTAAACCACTATAAAGGAAATATAGAATGCATGAATTTTAAACTCATTGAAATGATTTTGGCTGTCCAATATGAATGGCATTATTCGACAGCCGTCTGATCAAACACACCCTCTCTCTCCACTTTTTTATAGGGTTCCTAAACCTACCAGAGGTGTCTTAAAGCTAGGTTAAAATTATGGAAATTAAAACCAGCCAACCCGCTCGGTCTACATATGTAACCGCAAGCTTTGCAAATAAATTAACCAACCAGCCCGCCCGCCCGCCCGCTCTACAATATTGCTCTACCGCAGCAATAACACTATATAAACTATTTAGGAATAACTTTTTAGGCGATTGTACAATCCCGTGTTCGCCTAGTGGGTCCGCCAGATCAAGCGAGCGGACCAATGCATCCTGCCCGCACCTAGAACAGTATGCGGGCGGCCCCCGGATGTCCAGCTCGCTCTCGCCCAAGCCAGGAAGGCGAGCCGCGCGAGCTGGCAGGACATTGTGAGGGTAGGCAGCGGATGACCAGCTCACTCTCGCCCAAGTCGGACGGGCAAGCCGCGCGGGCCGGCCCTTCCCCCCTCTATCTCTCTCTCTCGCGCGCTAGGTCAGCATTCATCGAGCAGGGTTCAGGTCAGCATTCGTCGAGCAGAGTTCAGGCTCAGCAGGTCCAGATCAGCGGGCCCCCTTTCGGGGCTCTCGCAGCGGCAGTTTGAGACTGGGCCTGCCCGCTCTTCTACGGGCGACCCGACCGCCAGCCCGCCTCGGCAGAGGCACAGGCAGGTCGCGGCGGTCTGGCTCGCACTCGCCCAAGAGGAGACGACGAGCTGCGGGAGCCAGGTTGTACTCGCCCCCTGGGCGCGAAGAGCAGTGACGAGCTGACCTCCGAGTCCGTGGGACTTGCGTAGTGGGGCCCAGTGGTAAAATTACCTGGATGCCCCACCCATGAGCGCAAATAGTCTGTTAGAACAATGGAGTTGCGCTGTTGGCAAACCAAGTTGGGCTGCACATAGCTGTTCAGAACAGCGGAGGTTGGCTATTTGCAGGCCGTTTTCAGAAATCTATAAATAAGACCCAATGGACACCTCAGAAGGCAGACTTTCATACTTACTTGCTCCTTAGTCTTTTAGCGCTTTCTGAGGTAGCCTTAGCTCGGCCTTTGGCTAAGGAGGGAAAACGCTCTAAGATCTTCCAGGTGTGTGGTGGGTCCTCCTCGCCGAGCCCTTGGGTTTGGTCCTTTTTGCTTCATTTGTCATTTTGTTTGTGAGAAAGAAGTAGGTGTGCGATCACCCCTTCCCCAAGGGTGAACTTCACAGGAACCGAGTTTTCGGTTTCAACAGCGATGTGGGACTATTCCACGATAGGAATGGTTTGGAAAGAGAGCGTCGTATATTAAAATATTAAATATGAAATATAAATTTGAAAGAGTGGTTGGAAGAGAGAGAGAGGGTGACACATGATAGAATGACGAGGAGTGAAAGAGTGGTTGGAAGGGAGAGAGAGGGTGACACATGATAGAATGACGAGGAGAGAGAGCGCGGTATAAATTTTATAATAAATATAATCTTATATATATAATCTTATATAAATATGAAATATATAGATGGGGGCTCGGAGAGATATAGATTATATTATTTATAATTTATATATATAGTTGCGGTTTACATGTATATATTTATAGATGGCGGGATAGATATTATATTTATTTTTAATATATATATATATATATATATTTATAGATGGCGAGCGAAGTCAGTCTGGTTCCGGCCAAAGGCCACCTGAGAGCATCTAGTATGGACGAACCTATCGGGGGGTAGGCGAAGCCCGCCGCCGCCGGCAGGGTACTATCGCGGTTGGTCGTATGGGCGGAGCCCCGTGTCGGACACTCGTATATTTATATATTTACTATATATATTATATATAGTATATAAATATACTATATTAAAAGGATAAAACACCATTTGGTTAAACATTCACTTTCCAATTTTACCCTTCTTTATTACAAGAATTCCCATCTTATTAATTTGTGTTTTTTAAATTTTAAAATGAGTTCCCATCTTATTAATTTGTGTTTTTAAAATTTTAAAATGAGTTCCCATATAAGTAAAAACTTTTACATATAATAAAAAATGCGGCCTCACTACTGCCCGCAAACCCCATGCACAGGGAAAAAAACGAGCGACGGGTAGAGCATAACATTCAGGAATTTGCGAGCGGAGGGAGCACCGTCACGTCGGGGCAATGTCGGGGCCGAAGTACTATCACGCGGGGCATTGGAGGCCCGCCCTGCGCACTGTCGTGATCGGGGTTCTGTCGCGCTTTGCCGCAGGGGCGGAGCCCCGTGTCTGTCACTCGTGTATGTATATATAGTATATATATATGTTGCGGTCAAACTCGACGCCCCGGTCGGACCGGATTAACTTGGGCCGTCTTAGCAGGCGGAGCGGTCGAGCGCGCACACAGTTAATGAGAGAGAGATTATGCACACGATGTTTTTACGTGGAAAGACCCCTTAACTGGGTAAAAAACCACTTGACCAGGTCTGTGCCGGTCGAATTCCACTATTTGCTTGCGGTTACAACTTTCACGGAGAATCGAGGGCGACAGACCGCTACTCGTTACACTTTGGAGGTGAGAGAGAGAATTGCAGACTTGTGACGGGCAACAGGCTGCTCCACGCGAGACTGTTTTTCTGGGAATTATGGAGGAACAAGAGGCTTGATGTGGTAAAAATCTCCTTCTCGCTGCACGCTGTGGACTTGAGCGGATTTCGCTGGAGAGGAGGTGGCTTGATGGTGGCTTGAAGGTGGCTTGAAGATGGCTCGAATGTAGCTTGAATGCGGCTTGAAGATGGCTTGAATGTGACTTGAATGCGGCACGTAGGAGGAATCCAGTAGAGCTCTGGCCTGCGGAAGAAGAAAGTTGTGGAGCGAAAAAGGTGAGAAATGAGGAGACCTAATGTTGAAGCCGGAAAAATCCCTACTCCAAAATTCGGATCAAGACAGCCTAAGGTTACTGGCTCAACAGTTGGGCTCGACGGCTAGCGGGCTAAGATACAGAAGTCGCCGAACAACAAACAAGACCCCAGGTGCTGCGGCAGGAAGGTCTTACCACGTACCCGGAAGCTTAGAAGAAGCAACCCCTCCACAAACAAAAATGGTTGAACATGGTACGAGGAAGACTAGCTGGTAACTAAGTCACGGTGACCAAAGGTGATAGTCGTTAGGTCGCAACCTGGTCTCTCTGAAAAAGTAATTCAAAGGCTCAGCTGACGTCCAAGAAAAGAGTTTAAGAGATCTCGGCGAGATTTCAAGGTCCTCTTCCTTGTACCACTGGGGTCCTATTTATAGGCAAATCCAAGGGGAGGGGTGAGTCTTATTTATACCCCACCTCCTGACGACTAGGCGACTTCCTGTGGGAGCTCACACGGCTGGGCGAGTAAACGGCCTAGTCGTCTACATGACGAGTATGCGAGGGGAGCTCGTCATACTCGCCCATGCCTTCTGCTGCTTGACACGTTGACTCTGACTTCTGTCTTGATTTGCTGACTTTGACTTCTGCTGACTTGGCTCTGGATGGGTCCACCCTCGACGAATATGAGCTGTACACCTGGGGCTCCTTTTATAACTTTCAGGAGGTGGTTCCGGTGGTTATGCGACTATCCGCACACCGTAACCACCAACATAATTATTCTTTGTATAGTTAAGGGTGTGTATTTTTTGTCATTAAATCCGCTATACGTAGATCGATATTTTAATAAAAATATTCCCCATTAACCTTGATGGTTAGTGGGTGGTTACACAAAAGATGAATGACGATGATCATGCCGAAGCGATCGAACGACGGGGAAGGGCCGCCATGTAAGGACGGCCAAACCGCCGTCGACGTCTGCCGACGAAGGAATTCGCGGCCGGTGAGACGTCCGACCACGACGAGAGAGCTCGTGGCCGCGGGAGGCGGCCGAGAGAGGCGGGGCGGCCAGGTGCGACCGACCGCCCGAGTGGCACCTCGCGGCTACGGGAGGCGGCCGTGAAAGGTGGGGTGGCCGGGCTCGACCGGCCGTGGCCGGGGGCGACCAGCCGCCCATGCGGCGCATCGTGTCCGCGGGAGGCGGCCACGAGAGGCGGGGCGGCCTAGCGTTGTGGTCGCCCAAGCGGCGCCTCGCGACCGCAGAAGGCGGCCGTGAGAGGCGGGGAGGCCGGCCGCCCGAGCGGCGCCTCGCGACCGCGGGAGGCGGGGCGGCCGACCGTACGAGCGGCGCCTCGCGGCCGCGAGAGGCGGCCGCGTGAGGCGGGGCGGCCGGGCGTAGCCCCCCGCCCGAGCGGCGGCTCGCAGTCGCGTGAGGAGGCGGGGCGCGTGCCGCCCGGCGCCGGCGGGACGACGTCGGTTGTCGGTTGCGGTGTCAGTGTGCGCGTAACGGGATCATGTGTGGCGATCGTGTGCGTCGATCGCCCGCGCGGCGGTCAAACCCATGATCTCCACTAATTTGGTGGAGATCATAGAGGAGTGGACTATGTGCACACCAATTCCTCAATAAAAGGGGGTTCATCCCCATCTATTGCCCCCCAAAATTCTTAGTACTAGAAACCGGCACAAGTGAAGAACGAGGATTTCTTCCCTTGGGATCTTTTGGCAACGACGATGTTGACGGCCAACGGAGAAAAACCGGCGAAGGAGGATGACGACTCCCTGCAAACCCAGGGAAGATGTCAAAACGGGCGGAAAACGGCTGGGACGAATGCCAGAGCGCGCACCCGAAGGTGGGCTCGTCCGCAAGTGCGCGCGGCTGTGTCCGCGTGCGCACCTGGTCGCGCGCGCACGGACACGGGTGCACATGCGCATTTGGGCGCATGCATAC
The DNA here is from genome assembly GCA_039583875.1 of Platanthera guangdongensis. Lineage (NCBI taxonomy): Eukaryota > Viridiplantae > Streptophyta > Magnoliopsida > Asparagales > Orchidaceae > Platanthera > Platanthera guangdongensis. The sequence continues at coordinate 168,937,642 of CM077155.1, forward strand.
CAGGATGCGTGCGTGGACTAAGGTGCGAGCGCACCTGGGCGCGCGAGCACCTTGACGTGTCGGTACCAGGGCTCTCGCGCACCTGGGTTGCGCGCGCGGGCACCGCGGCGCGCATGCACCGGGTTGCGCGCGCGGACTCAGGTGTTCACGTACCTGGGTGTGTGCGCATTCAGGCGCTCGCGCGCAGAATGAGCGTGCGCCGGCCCAGGTGCGCGCGCGTCCTGGGACGCGCGAGCAGACTCAGGGGCCCGCGCCTGGGCGCCCGCGCACCAGGGCACATGCGCACTGGGACGCTTGCGCTCACCTTGTTGCGCGCGCACACAGACTTGTGTTTGCGTGTGTGTTGGTCGTCTGCGTGTGTGTCTGGGTACGTATGCGTGTCTGGGCGCGTTCGATCGCGTGCATGCGCACTTGAAGGTGTGTGTGACCACGTTCGCGTGCGCACTGGACGCTGCATGCGGCCATCTGCATCTATGCATGCACTTATGCTTTTGATGTGAGGCTTTGCACGTGTTCGTGACTGCGCGGAATTTCCGTGATTGAGTAGGCTTTGTTCTTATCGTCGAATAACAATTCTCACTTATCTTTATTTCAGGCCTCAAAGCGCACCGCGAGACCGATGCGTCTGCGTTTATCGCTTACCGATGATCAAATTGCAATCTGGAGAAAGAGATACAGTTTACTTGCCGATCTTGAGGCGAGGATACCGTGTATCGAGGAGAGGGTCCAAAATCCTCCAAGAGATTGGTTGACGATTTGCTAGATCACTCTGAGATCGGGCTTTTGACTTCCACTGTGCGAGGAGGTGATTGACATTTTGAAGTTCTGTGGCATTCCGATGTCCCAGTTTACTCCACTTGGATGATGCGCTTGGTGGGATTGGTTGCATTCTTCATGGAGCACGACTCGAGATTCTCCCCGGATTCTTTAGAGATTGGTGCGACGTTCGTGTTGATGGTGGTGGCCGTGTTGAGATTTTCAGCAATAAAAGTTTGTTTGACTTCGAGACTCTGACGGACCGTCGTCACGAGAATACTTTGTGTGGTTATGTTAAAAATTCCTGGGGTTTGCCAGAATTGTAGAATGCGCTATCAGACCGTTGTTGTCGTCAGAAGGGAAAGGAGCGGGAGTTTTTCCCGATGCTTGGATTCACAGTGCCCTGCGAGTTAGCCAACTGTCTATTTAGTATCTCCTTATTTATAGAGGAGAAACGTTTGCTACGGTGCGGGATATCCTTTGATTCAGTGCGAAAAACCAGGACGTCTCCAGCTCGTGATCGAAAGAGGAAGGCTACCACAGCTATTCGCTGTGACGAGGTTATAGTCTCACACGGCTTCTCAGGATGAGGTAGTTCCTTCTGGTTGTTGAGGCGAGACTACTATTGAGGTTGATGTGCAGGTGTTCGGATGCTCTTCTCCCCGGGCTACCCCTCCAAAGGCCCCTGCTCCAAGCATGGTTAACAGGATTGCGATCTGGATCGTAGGATCCTACGATCCGGATTTTGTAAATCGATCCGGATCTTACTTAGGATCTAAATCGGCACATCTACAACTGAGATCGCGATTCGGATCTTAAGATCTTTAGGATCGCGATCCAGACCCGATTCTACCGGTATGACCAAATGTAACTAGAAACATGTCCAACCATATCCCGACCTTATTCAATCGGCCCAACGCTCATAACCCATTGTTTAACCTTATCCCAATCCCGCCCCCATACCTAGGGGTGTTCACGAACCGAATCGAATCAAATAGCTCTTCAATCGAATCCAAATTTGACATAGAATGTAGATATTCAGATTCGAATTTGGATTCGTTCGAATATTCGGTATCAGATTCAGATTGGTCATGAAATGTTGGATTCAAATTTGGGTTCGAATCCAGATTCGAATTCAGAATCAAGCATGGATTCAAATTTTATAATATTAAATTATATATGATGTTTAAATATAATTATATTTAATATTTAATTACATATATTAATTTTATTTAAATATATATTTTAGTATTTGTGAACTATTCGTGAATCCTTCGAACATGAATAAAATTATTCGAATTCAGATTCAAAAACTATTCGTATTCAGATTCAAATTCGAAAAATACGAATTTTAATCAAATCTTCACGAATCGAATCCCGAATTATTCACGAATAATTATATTTATGAACAACCCTACCCATATCCCATCACAGAATCATATAATGCTGCTTTACTGTATCCCAAGTGTTGATTGCTGACTGCAAATAGAGGCTAAAAGCGACTTCTTCGGTTATTGCTAGTCCAGATTTATTTTTATTGTTAATAAACATTGAGTGTCTTACCTGAAACTGAAATTGAATTTAGTATGATATTATCATTTTGATTTAGTTTTTCAAGAAATGTAATATAGTTATTCACATACTACTCAATTTATTGATTTTTTTATTAATTGAGCATGCAATTTAATGATACAAAATTCAATTTTATTTTTTGTCTTACTTTATGAATGTTGTAGGATCTTGCGATCCTCGATCCGATTCTACGATATGATCCGACCAACCTCAAAACGATCCATCCTAGGATCTCGATCCTGAGAACTTTGGTTCTAAGGATGTCTTCTTCTCTGAAGGCGATGAATGATGTGGTAAACGAGATTGCTAGTTTTTAGTTTTTTCCTTTTGCTACTTTTTGTGTCGTATTGACTTTTCTCTTTCTGCTTGTAGATTGAGGCTCAGGCTCACATTGCTGTCACTTGTAACGATCATTACGTTGAAAGATGGATATTTGGCTCTCCTGGAAAAGTTTCGAACAACGACGAGCTCGCTTGCCTCTGTGAGAGAAGATTATGATCGGGATGTTTCCCGATTTCGCCGGATTGGGCCGGAGCTGAAGACAGAATTGGAGGAGACTCAGGCATCACTGAAGGTGGAAAAGTCTCTGGTAGTGAGAACCATGCAGATGCTGAAGAACGCTCAAGGGGAGATTTTCCGTTTGGAGACAGAGCTCGGGGTGGCGAAGGCCCAAGTGGAGACGCTTTCTTCTGAAAACCATGTGTCAGAATCGAAGGCCGTCGGTCTTGCTGAATATATGGATTCGTTGGATTACATGCGTAATTGTTGCTTGATTGGCGAGGAGGTTCGTGAAGAGATTTGGTCTAGAGAGGTGGAACCTCAGATGGAAGATGCCCGCAAGCTCGCACTTAGGCGCGGAGTGTCCCAGGCTCTTCGCCTGGTTGCCAGAAGTTTGAAGTGTGATGTGTCTAGCCTTAGCTTTGATGATATTTCAGATGACGAGAGCCCAGGTCCTGATTCTGATGCAGATGTGGCTGATGTATAGTGGCGTGATTTCTTTATGCTCGTATGCTTGTATTTCCTTTGGTTGAGTCTGTTGTATGTTTGCCATTATTTTTGATAGTTATTGACAGTGCATTTTTATGTATTCCGGTATGTTACTATTGTAACAATGATGTTTTTCCCTTTTTGCACAAATGCTGTAGGACTGATGTAGCAGAAGATAGTGTAATTAATCCATCAGAGTGCCAACAAATGAGATTATTTGCTCCGGGCGCATGACCTTGTCTGCTTTGTGCGAGTCAGGCTCACAACTTTATTTGGGGTCAATTGCGAGGAGGGCAAGCCTGGGAGATGACCTTGTTTGCTTTGCCCGAGTCAGACTCGCGACTTTATTTGAGATCGATCGCGAGGGGGGCAGATCCGGGCGATGACGAGGCGTAGAAAGACCGGGTTGTTGAAGAGCTTTCTCATTCGAACTGCCTGCGCAGCCTTACCAGGTTTGCGCGAGTCAGGCTCGCGGTTTTGTTTGTGATAGATCGCGAGGGGGGCAGACCCGGGCGATGACGTCGCGTAGAGAGGCAGGGTCGGTGAAGAGCTTCCTCATTCAAACTGCATGCGCAATCTTACCGAGTTTGTGCCAGTCGGGTTCGCGACTTTGTTTGAGATCGATCGCGAGGGCGGCTGGCCCGGGCGATGACGAGGCGTAGAGCGGCAGGTTCGGTGAATAACTTGCTCATTCAAAACGCATGCGCAATCTTACCTAATTTGCACGAGTTGGGCTCGCGACTTTGCTTGAGATTGATCGCGAGGGGGGCAGACCCAGACGATGACGAGGCGTAGAAAGGCAGAGCCGGTGAAGAGCTTGCTCATTCAAACCGCATGCGCAATCTTACCCAATTTAGTTTTGATTAGTCATTACTTGAAGGAAACATAATGCAATATTAAAATGAAAGATAATTTGCGCGAGTCCGTGCTCGCGACTTTTACAACACTGAATTATAGAATTTAAGCAATAAATAAGAAGTTACTGATAAATTCAAAAAAACACAACAACGAAAAAATCAAGAAATCATTTGTAAACTCGACGCAGGTTTTGTGCATTCCACGTGCGAGGAAGAGTCTTCCCCTCCGCTGTTCTTAGCTTGAAGGTTCCTGGCTTGATGGCTGCAGTGATAACGAACGGTCCCTCGTAGGAAGGTGAGAGCTTGTCTCCCTGCGGTCCTTTGCCTGCCGCTTCTATGCTTCGTCAGACTAGGTCCCTAACATTGATAGGTCTGGGCTTCACCCTTTGATTATAAAGACGTGCCACAAGTCCCTGATAGGCGGCGACACGAAGGGCCGCTGTGTCTCTAACTTCTGGGATCATGTCAAGATTTTCACGAAGCGCGTCATCGTTCTTTTCCAGGCTGAAGTTCAAGACTAACACTCGAGACACCAATATCAACGGGGATAATGACTTCAGTTCCATAGCAGAGATTGTATGGAATTTCTCCGGTAGGGCTCCTCTCCGTGGTTCGGTAAGCCCAGAATACATAGGGGAGTGCATCGCCTCATTGCCTCACAACCTATTGAAGTCGTGTCTTTAGGCCCTTAAGGATGGTACGATTTGTCACTTCTATCTGTTTGTTGGTTTGGGGATGCAGCACAGCAGTTTGTTGCAGATTGATTTTCAGATCTTCGCACATATTTGTAAAGGATTTTCCCGTGAATTGTGTTCCATTGTCAGTGATGATGACGGCGGGGATGCCGAAGCGACATAATGTTCTTTCAAACAAACTACTTTGCATTTTCCTCTGAAATCTTGGCTAAGGGCCCCGCCTCAACCTACTTGGTGAAGTAATCGATAATCATTATGATGAATTTCTTTTGCCCTGATGCTTGAGGAAGGAGACCGAGAAGGTCGATTCCCCATTGTGCGAATGACCATGCATCTTGCAGTGCTGTTAAAGTGACCAGAGGCTGCCGTGGAATGTTCGAATGCATTTGACAACTTTTGCATTTCTGAACGAATTCTGTCTCATCTTCCTTCACGGTTAGCCAGTAAAAGTCTTGACGTAGAATCTTCTGAGCCAATGCATTGCTGCCCAAATGCTCCCCACAAACTCCTCTGTGGACTTCTCGCAACATGCATTCAACATCTGATTCTGATAAACACTTCAAGTAGGGCATGGAGAAGGACCGCTTGTACAACTCTTCATTGTTGATGGTAAAATTTGTTGCTCGCATCCTTAAACGTCACGCCTCCCTCGGGTCTTCTGGTATCTGCTGATGTTCCAAGTAGGCTTGCAGTGGGCTGATCCATGATGATTTTGTTTCCTCAATTTCTGTGATTTCCCAAGGCCTTTGAATATTGGGGACTCAGATCTCTTCTACTTTTCGTCTTCTTGATTGATATTGGGAGGGAGACGTGGTCAGTTTGGAGAGTGCGTCAACCCTAGAATTCTGTTCCCTGGGAGTATGAACGATCTGGTATTGCGACACCTTGGTCAGAAGAGATTTCACAAGGGCGAGGTACTGAGTTAGATGGTCATTTTTTGCCTCGTAATCACCCTCGATCTGTGAGACTACGAGTGGGGAATCTGAATAAATTGTCAGGTTTTTTGCTTGGCAATCGATGACGAGTCCGAGTCCTGCTATAAGGGCTTCGTATTCGGCAACATTGTTTGTAGCTGTAAACTTCAACTTGAGTCCGTACTCTAGAGTGATGGCTTCTAGGCTTATCAAAAACAATCCAACCCCTGCTCCCTCGATGACTGACGTGCCATCAACATAAAGAGCCCGTCGAGGGACAAGGGTGCTTTGTGCAAAGGCAGGCTCTTGAGGAATGGTGCTTTCGACAATGAAATCCGCCAGTACTTGAGACTTGATATCTGGCTGGGGTAGGAAATGAATATCGAATTCTCCTAGTTTGACCGCCCACTTTACCAATCTATCAGATGTTTCTGATTTCTGGAGGATTGCGCGGAGTGGGAGTTCGGTCATTTCTTTCACTGCATGAGTTTGGAAGTTGTGTCAAAAATTTCGTGCTGAGAAGACATGGGCTAAGACTGTTTTATCTTCCGTTGGATATCGAGTTTCTGTATCTGAGAGTACTTTGCTGAGATAGTAGACTGGGAGCTGAAATCCTCCTTCATCTTTAACCAATACCGAACTTAAGGCAACTGGTGATATGGCCAAGTATAGGTAGAGTGTTTATCCAGGGATTGGTTTTGAAAGGAGCGGGGGTGTGGCCAGATATTGCTTTAGGGATTCGAACGCGGCTTGACGCTTATCCGTCCATTGGAACCCCGTGCTCCGCTCTCATCTAAGGATTTTGAAAAATGGAAGATACTTGTCTCCAGTTCGTGCCAAAAAGCGTGAGAGTGCGGCGATCCTTCCATTCAGTCGCTGTACTTCTTTCAGGGAACGATGAGGTGTCATATCTTCAATTGCTTTGATCTTTTCCGGGTTTGCCTCTATTCCTCGATGCGTCATCATGAATCCCAGAAACTTGCCTGACGTAACCCCAAATGCACATTTGCTTGGATTGAGTCTCATACCATATGGACGAAGGAGCTCAAAACATTTCTCCTGGTCCTTCAGATGATCTCTTCGACGGATGCTTTTGACCAGCATGTTGTCTACATCTTCATAGTTTTCCCGATGAATTTTTTGAACACTTTGTTCATGAGTCGCTGGTAGGTGGCTCCGACGTTTTTAAGACCGAAAAGCATCACTTTGTAGCAGTAGATTCCCTTATCAGTCCTGAATGCAGTGTGCTCTTCATCTGCATGATTCATCCTGATCTGATTGCAGCCAGAATATGCGTCCATGAAAATGAGAAGTTGGTGTCCGGCGGTTGAATTAACGAGCTGGTCAATTCTTGGGAGGGGAAAGCTGTCTTTCAGGCTTGCTTGGTTGAGGTTGGTGTAATCTACGCACATCCTCCACTTCCCGGAGGACTTCTTGACCATAACCATGTTAGCCAGCCAAGTGGGGTATTCCACCTCCCGAATGAACTGTGCATCAATAAGCTTTCCCACTTCTTCTTCTGAATGACTGACTTACACGCAGGGTTGACGTTTAAAGAATGTTGAATGACTTGTGGATCCACACCTGGCATGTCCTCGGGGCTCCAAGCGAAAACGTCTTTGTTTGCCTGAAGATATGCTGTTAATTCCTCCTTTTCTTCTGGTGGAAGCAGGGATCCTAGTTGGATGGTTCGGGTCGGATTTGAGTCGGAAAGAGGTACTCGACGAAAAGGACTTAGCGGCCCGATCACTCAGCACTTTCTAATCCTAAGCCATACTCGACGAATTCGTCGAGAATACTCGACGAATCGAGTCCCGTTCGTCGAGTATCGCCGAGTGTAGCCTTTTATTCGCAAGTCTAATTCGTCGAGTATTCCTTGGTTTTGTCGGGTATATTCGACGAATTTAGCTGGACTTAGAATATTTTCGCCGTTTTGTCAATTCGCCGGGTATGGGTTTTAGGGTGATTTTTCTTCCTCTTTGTGGTGGGAGTATTTTGGTGTTAGATTTGAGGTTTTATTGGACTTTTGGAGGCGTTTCTACGGCTAGGTTGACAGTGGATAAAAGACCACCAACATGACGTCGTTTCGTGAATCATTGCACTTGGTGGGTTTTTGTCTCTTCTTATGGACTGTTGAGTTTTGTTGGATAATGTGGTCACCATCGCAATGCCTTTTTGAGATGTTTTTTTTTGGTCTGTTAGTTCGTGTTGGACAATTTGGCCACCGACTCAGAATCGTGGTTTTTGTCAGTGCTAATGATTCACGTGTTTCGAGCTGTTTAGTCTTTTTTCTTCCTGTTGTTTAGTCATATGTTGGATGCTTATTCTTGCAGATCTTATCGAAGCATGACTTCACTTTGCACTTGGTGCAATTTCTCTTACTCTACTATTGAAATTCCTACTTTACTTGTTATAATTTAACTTTTTAGCTGAAGTTTATCAACCATTCTTATAGTTGGGGTTGGTAACCCTTCTTGTTTCCCTTTGATTATTATCTACTGCTGATATTGTTTACCACTTGTATTTTCTTGCTGAGCTGTTCTTTTTTTAAATGTCTCAGGCTCGGAGCAGTAGCCGGTTGAGCTGCTAGGGTTTGGTTGTGGCTTGCGTTCTGCAGTGGTTGCGGTTGTCTTTACCTCATCGATTGTGAGGTAGTAGTTGTTGTTTTGTTTAATTCAGACATACATATTTTTAGCGGGTTCATGTCCGGTTGTTGACGCCCACTGGTGATTTTTTTGCTGAATGTTAAGTACTTGCTAACTGCTAAATCTGTTTCTTTATTAATAGTTGGTTTTACTTGCACTATAAGAAGATTTTATGCTAGGATTGCATGTTAATTGCTCTTAAAGATATAAAATGTCATTTGCATATTTCATTCATATCATATTTCAAAACTAAAGTCATTATATTTTAAGGAACGTAAAAGATATTTTTATACTTAGACTAAATCTAGAGTCATGCATATCATGAGTTGTCCTAGTTGGATGTTTATGCTCATGTAGGAATGTAGGATGTTAATCAAATATAAACAAAGTATTTTCCGCAGCGTATATTCATATTTTTACTCATGAAATAGTTGATCCACTGAGCCTAGAGATACGACCACCCAAAACTTAACCTAAATTATAGTTTTCCTCATATTAAACTTATGGATTTCATATAAAATGTAGAGTTGAGGTCTTGCCTGAGCGTCTGCTACATGACGTGACATCACGATGTGTGTTTTCTCGTACTTTGATATGTCATTTAATTGCGGAGAAAATGCGGGTTGTGACAAACTGAACGTCATGCGTAGCTTGTCGTGGGAACTCCCCCATTGTAACTGGCAGCGTTATCATTCCTTGCACCGAAACTTGGTTGTTGTCAAAGCCGTAAACAGGTCCTGCGGCCTGGGAGAGGCACTGATTGGCAAGTTTCATACTCTTGAGAGTTGATAGGAATAAAACATCGATCGAGCTTCCGTTGTCGACAAGTATTCTCTTGACATTGTAACAAGATTCGTCAATTTTTGCATTGATGACAAGCGGGTCTTGGTGAGGTGATCGCAATCCCTCGAGGTCCTCTCCAAACGTAATGGTAGAATCTTGCTTGAAATTTTTATCTTTATGGATGCCTTCTTGGACATCCACAACGAGTATCTGGGTAGAGAGGATTGGGGGTCCGACGATTGTTTCGATATTGCCTACCATCTATCGGCCTCCAGGTCCCCCCTACGGAGCGGTCTGCTGCTCCCTTGCTTGCCTGAGAGGGGTCTGATGCTCCTGCACACGTCCTTGCGAAAACATGCCGAGAAGCCCTTGCCGGATCAGGCGCTCGATCTCGTCCTTCAACCTTGCACATTCCTCGGTAGTGTGTTCGATCCCACGGTGAAACTCACAGTATTTTGACTGGTCGTTCCTTGGATTTGGAATCGACACTTTGGGTCGATGAAGGGCCGGATCATTTTGAATGACATAAAGTACATTGGTCCGCGTGGTATTTAATGCGGTATATTCTCGTGGCGGACGCTCCCTCTGGAAGTCACGTCGACGCTGGCTATTCCGATGTTCCTCTTTATATCTTTCTTCTCGAGTCTTAGAGGTCCGCTCTTGACCTCTCCTTCTCTTCTGATTGTCATCGAACTGTTGACGACGCGCTTCGATAGTTTCGTCTGTAGCAATTTTAGCCTCCACGCGATGCACAAGATCCGGATAGCTGCAGACAGTTTCTCTCATCAGAGCTGAGTAAAAGCCACTGGGGCGAAGTTCTCCAAGGAATACACCCCTCAAAAGCTCAGGGTCTACTCCCGGAATTTGTCGGGCCTCAACGGTAAAAATGACGCAAAAATTCTTTTAGAGATTCTCCCTCGTTTTGGCGAATTCCAGACAAATGTAAGGGGTCTCGAACGATCCTTCGGTTAGCAACAAATTGATCCACAAATTGCCTTGCTAGCTCTGTGAAATTATCAATGGTCCCCTCTCTCAAGGAATGGAACCAGGTGCGGGCATGTCCTTTCAGTGTGGCTGGAAACACTTGACAGAACAGTTGATCCGGAGCATTATAGATTCTCATAATGGTAGTGAAGTGGTTGATATGTTCCAGCGGGTCCTCGGTTCCATTGAACGTCTCGTTGCTTGACAGTTTAAAACCCTGAGGGATCGGGTAAGCTAGAATTCAGGGTACGAGCGGAGAGCCTCGACAAAGAGGACGTCGGGTTAGGGCGTCCCAGCCCCCGATTTGCCTGTATTCCTCTGCGATTACTTCGCACATCTCTTCATGGGTGATCCTTCCGCCTGGCGGTGGTCGAGCTTCTTCATTTGCGTGGTAGCGATGGTGACCGACTCCGGTTCCCCTATGAATTGGGTGAGTGGAACTGGCAGCATCGGAGAGTTCTTCTGACACTTCTTCCTCATGAGGAGCTTCTTGTATTGGAACATGATTTGGGAGAGGCGGGGCGTTGACTGGTACCGGTGGCTGGAGAGAAGCGGGAGGCGCTTCTACATTTCAGAGGAGAGTAAGCATCTCCGTCTGCTGCTCATCCATCCGTTGAACTCGCCCTTCCAAAGCTATTACGGGCGCGAGTATGGCCTCGGCTTCGAGCGGCGCATTGATGAGCGAATGCGAGTGTGTTGGCTCGGTGCGTCCCCCAGGGACGGATCTGTCGACAGTTCGGACGCTTCTTTTTGCCATTGGGGCTGACCTTGAGTACCGTTGAATTGAGGGTACTGCTTTTGTGAGGATGTTGAGAATAATAATTCCCACAGGCGACGCCAAACTGTTGCGGTCAAACTCGACGCCCCGGTCGGACCAGAATAACTTGGGCCATTTTAGCACGTGGAGCGGTCGAGCTCGCACACAGACAATGAGAGAAAGATTATGCACACAGTGTTTTTACGTGGAAAAACCCCTTAACTGGGTAAAAAACCACGCGAGTGGGTCTGTGCCGGTCGAATTCCACTATTTGCTTGCGGTTACAACTTTCACGGAAAATCGAGGGCGACAGACCGCTCCTTGTTAAACTTTGGAGGTGAGCGAGAGAATTGCAGACTTGCGGCGAACAACAGGCTGCACCATGCGAGACTGTTTTCCGGTGAATTGTGGAGGAACAAGAGGCTTGATGTGGTAAAAATCTCCTTCTCGCTGCACACCGTGGACTTGAACGGATTTCGATGGAGAGGAGGTTGCTCGATGGTGACTTGAATGTAGCTTGAATGCGGCTTGAAGATGGCTTGAATGCGGCACGTAGGAGGAATCTGACAGAGCTCTGTCCTGAGGAAGAAGAAAGCTGTGGAGCGAAAAAGATGAGAAATGAGGAGACCTCCTTTTATAGCTTTCAGGAGGTGGTTACGGTGGTTATGCGGCTATCTGCACACCGTAACCAGAAACATAATTATTCTTAGTATAATTAAGAGTGTGTATTTTTTGTCATTAAATCCGCTATACGTAGACCGATATTTTAATAAAAATATTCCCCCACTAACCATGATGGTTAGTGAGTGATTACGCATAAGATGAATGACGATGATCTTGACGGAGCGATCGAACGGCGGGGAATGGCTCCCATGCAAGGACGGCCAAACCGCCGGTGACGACTGCCGGCGAAGGAAGTCGCGACCGGCGAGACGTCCGGCCACGGCGGGAGAGCTCGCGGTCGCGGGAGGCGGCCGGGTGCGGCCGACCGCTCGAGCGGAGCCTCACGGCCACGGGAGGAGGCCGCGAGAGGCGGTGCGGCCGGGTGCTTTCGGCCGTCCTTGCGGCCGCGGGAGGCGTCCGCGAGAGGTGGGGCGGCTGGCCGCCCGAGCGGCGCCTCGCGGTCGCGGGAGGCGGCCCCGAGAAGCGGGGCGGCCGGCCGCCCGAGCGGCGCCTCGCGGCCGGGGGGGAGGACCGGAAGAGGCGGGGCGGTCGGGCGCGGCCGGCCGTCCGAGCGGCGCCTCGCGGTTGTGGGAGGCGGCCTGGCGAGGCCGGCCGCCATAGCGGCGGCTCGCGGCCGCAGGAGGCCGCCGCAAGAGCCGGGGCGGCCGGGCGTGTGCTGCCTGGCCCCAGCGGGATGACACCGGTTGTGGACTTGTGGTGTCGGTGTGCGCGTAGCGGGATCTCGCGCGGCGATCATGTGCGTCGAGGCGGTCAAACCCATGATCTCCACTAATTTGGTGGAAATCATGGGGGAGTGGGATAAGTGCACACCAATTTCTCCATAAAAGAGGGTTCATTCTCATCAATATCTATATTGAATAAAGTTCATTACATTTGCTACAGTGATCTACAATGATCTGTAAATCGGTCACATATTTAATATATATATATATACTTTAACAATTCAAAATTAAAAAAACAATTTAAAATTATAAATATATCTACATATAGTTTAACAGTAAAAAAAAATTATATATATATATATATAAAATTATGATATATATATTATATAATAAATATTATATATATATATATATTATATAATATATATATATATATATATATATATATTATATAGTTTATATTATAGATATTATATATATATTATACGAGCATCAAGCACGGGCGAAGCCCGTGCTCAGGCGGGCGAAGCCCCCCTGATGCGGCCGAAGGCCGCCCGGGAGCATCGAGCACGGGCGTAGCCCATGCTACGCCCGTGCTCGATGCTCCCGGGCGGCCTTCGGCCGCATCAGGCGGGCTTCGCCCGCCTGTGCACGGGCTTCGCCCGTGCTTGATGCTTCGGGTGGTATTCGGCGCCGCACCCGCCACTCGCGGCCCCCCGAAGCAAAATCATTTCGATTAGGACTTCGGGGCCCGCGAGTGGCGGGTGCGGCGCCGAAGACCACCCGAAGCATCAAGCACGGGCGAAGCCCGTACGCAGGCGGGCAAAACCCGCCTGATGCGGCCGAAGACCGCCCGAGAGCATCGAGCACGGGCGTAGCCCGTGCGAATATGCTCGTATATATAAAGTATCTTGAGAAAGTAGAATATGGTATTGCACTTTTGACTTTATTAAATTTTTTGTCCCCCTTCGTTTGTGCTGGCTTTCTATGTCTCACTGCATAAAGATTAGAGGTGAGAATTCCAAGATATGATAACTTCAGTTCTCTCAGCTCAACTATCCTTTTGATTGTAAACCAAAGAAATCTCTTGAGAGCCCAATAGAAAATGTATTGTACCATTTATTTGTAGTATTTGTTTTGTCAGATATGGTATACACATGATTTCTGTGACATTAGGCTGTCTGATAAACAAGAAATCTTTCTATATTTCACTAGACATTTTATACTTCATCTAAGCCTAACTGTAAAGAGAATATATAGCTAACTGAAGAGAGGCTTGGCATACAAATATAGTTGTTAAAATGGATAAAGGTTCGTTTGTTTGGACAATATTGAGCTATGAAGCACGGATATTTCCCCAAAGACAATGTTCCCGTACCGGATACGTATATTGTACTGGTATGTACCCGGTACTCGACGGATACACCTTTGCGGCACATTTGGACTTATCACATCATTTTGCATATTGTGATATATAAGAGTCTATTTTTCTAGAGTAAACAAAAGTTGGCTCTATACTAGGAAGTGTTGGTACGTCCAATTAAGTCGTGTACCTGTATCGAGTATGTTTCTATTACTGATACGTTTTTGTTACAAGTACATGTATTGAACGTGTTGTAATGACACAAGTTATTAACAAAACGGTTAACTTGTCTCTAGACTAATCAGAGATTGAAGATGTTGATCTCCAACAATGAAGAAGGAAAAAAGACTCATGAGTACACTTAAGTTTAATTTTATATCTTTTGGTTAAATATATAAAATATTAAATTTTATAATATTTACGTATGCATAATGTTTGAAAACTTCATGTTATGTTACATTAATTTGTGAACTTGTACTCCAAGTTATGATTTATATTTGATATTTTGATGTTTTGAGAACCATTTATTGCATTTGTGATACATATATATATAATATTTGTCATAACATATCATACCGTACCCATAGCCTTGTTTTTATAAAATTTTATAGCACCGATTTCCACCGTACCGGGTACGTATCGTACCCGGTACCCGTACATGTACCGGTGCTTTCTAGGTTTTGAGGCTTTGGAATTAGAATTGGAAATCATTTTATTACAATTAGACACCCAAATGCAATTCCAAAACCCTAATTCCATTCAACCAAACGGGACTAAAGGGATATTTGTATGAAACTCCTCATATTTTGTTGAAAACAAACAGTTGGTTTGATACTAGAGTTCTTCTTGCAACTAGTGTTAGTCAACAGAACTTGTATTTTTGTCATGATAGTATTCCATATCAAATCTAATAATATCACCAAGACTTCAAGATTCATATAATAATGTCAAGGTTGGTTGGTTGTTCTTGATTGCATTATATTTTGGACTAATTTCTTTCTTTGCAAATTTCAAAATTATTGTCCTTCCCATACTAGATTTTCTTGAGAAGTTCAAATAAGTTGTGTAAACTATCTCCGATATCTGCGTATTAGGAAGAATATGCGTAGTGAGAGCAAATGCAAACCGTAAGAAAGAGACATAAAATGCGAAAAAAGAAAGTAAAATCGAGATAATTTATGTCTAGCTGTGATAAAATGTAAGTACAAATCTTGCCAGTATCTCATCTTTCTCTAAACACAAATAGTCCCCTATTGTGTGGATAGAGCTAGTATCAGAGGATTAGATAGGAGAAATGGTTTGACCCAAAGTAATGAAAAATGGTAATGATAATTTGCAGAAATTTGTGAAGCTGATGGAGGCTCAGAGAGCAGAATCCGAGCAAAACAAGCGTGTCGATCCCAACCTTGCTTCGTGCCGAAAGAAGAAATCCGAGAGCGCGACATTCCTGGAGGATGTCAAGGATCACATCGACGAGTTCATCCATGCGTCAATGGATGAACACAAATCTTGCTTTAAGAAGACCATTCAAAAAGTAGGTGACCGTTGAACTATTAATCAGTTGGTTAAATCTATATTATATTTATTATATTAATTACCCAATCTCTACTGAGAGTTTGTATTATTATAGGTTGCACCGCTCTATTTTTTGAAACAATAAGAACCTCCTCTTTTAAGTTTACATTTCATAACACGCATGTACAAAAATACCCCTCATTCCGGTTGTACAACCCGTAATTCGTCGAGATCAGAGAATCCCGAGGGCGACTCAGAAGACCTCGCCCCAGCAGGGGGCGAGTCGAGGAGGCCTCGCTCCAGCCGGGGGCGAGTTGAGAAGACCTCGCACCAGCAGGGGGCGAGTTGAGGAGACCTCGCCCAGTTAGGGCGAGCGCGTCGGGGCGGATGTTCGCAGACCATAACCCCCCCTCCCCTTGGATTTGCCTATAAATAGGAACCCAGAGCACAAGTAGAAGAGAGATTCACCCCCCACCCTATGAGGGGTGAGTTCAGAGTCCCCACCCCCAGATGGTGGGCGAGTTCAGAGTTAGCCTCACTGGCGCTGAGCTTAGGAATGTCCTTAGGAGGAGAAGTTCCTATACACTTCCGGGTGTGTGGCGGGACCTCCTCGCTGCAGCACGCGGGTCTTGTTTATAAGCAACACAGAGCTATTCTTTCGATTCGCCACCTTCTCGCCAAGACTCCCGCGGGGCAATCACTAAATCAGTAAGCTTTGGTCACCCCCTGTTCCGAACAGCAGAGACCGAGTTTCTTGGTTCCAACACCGGTCCTCCCCTCCAGCGGATTATTTTTGCGCATACACGTTACTAAATGGTAGGTTTTTGTAATTTTAAGAGATAGATGGGTGCAACCTGTAATTTAACTACTTACAGAGGAGATCCCCGGTAAATGAGCATATAGTTACCTATAATATGCCTTGGAAATCGGTATTATGCAGATGTTTGGCATGTCAAAAATTGTTGCCGAGAGGAATCTGAAGCCTGAAGGTGTCGAGAGCTCCCTGCCGCTCCAGACTACAGTCTCCAAGTAAAGAAATGATGCCATTCTTGTGATTAAACTCCGTTTCTTATGTTCAGTTTATAAAAGTATGTTGTAATGTTAATTTAGGCTCCGTTTGGGGGGACTTATTTTCACCGGTCCAGCGGTTACGACTGCATGAACCGGACCTACCCCAAATGGAGCCTTAGTTTGGAAATTTTAACATTACTTGGTTTTGATTTGCAAAAACAGTTGGTCAAAATGGATGGATTAATATCTATCAATCTATAATATATATATATATATATATATATATATATATATATATATATATATATATATATATATATATATATATATATATATAGTATATATAGAGGGTTATTTAGGTGGAACTTTCCTCAAAGTTTGTGTAATTACATCTTGCACCTCTCTAACTTTCGAAATTATAATTATCCCATTTTAATGCTTACATTTTGACATGTCCATACCCCAAAAAACTCCCTCTGAATACTTACTCAAACAGGGTACCTTTGTTCATGGATGTTATGAAATGTAAATATTGAGGGGAGGTTTTTGTAATTTCAAAAGTTAGAGGGTGCAAGTTGTAATTATGCAAACTTCGAGAGGAGATCCCGATAAATAACCCTATATATATACACACCCAAAAAGACCCTCTCTTAATATTTACTCAAAAAGGGTACCTTTGTTCATGAATGTTATGAAATGTAAATATTGAGGGGAGGTTTTTGTAATTTCAAATGTTAGGATGTGCAAGTTGTAATTTCAAAAGTAAGAGGGATGCAACTTGTAATTAACTAATTATTCTAACTTTGAGGGAATGTTTGGGTAATTATTCCTATATCTGTATTTGTACATATTTGAGGGATAGATTGAGCATTAGAAATATGTTTATAGGCCTGATTTTTTTAGTTATGGAAATATTTTCTACTCATAAATAAAATATAGCATGACTATTAATTATTGAATTATGGAGCAAAATTTTAAAATATTATAGTGAACCTATAGTTTTCTTGCATTAGTGCTATAATGCGAGCCCTATTAGGAGGTGGGGAGAGCGCTAAAACTCATATACATATATTAATGATTATTAGAATTAATTCCAAATTCAATTAAAAATTAAAATGCATATTTGATTGCTTAAAGTTTCAACTATATTTTTATGCTATTTCTATATTTATTATATGGCTCATGATCGCATCAAATAATGGCTTCATTTGGGTGGTTATGAATCATTGTTCATGAACGCCTGATTTCATCAAACGATCTTCATTCTCTTTTATGTTCAAAATTAGCCTTCTTTTCTTTGTGGTAGTCATAGTCATTGTCATGCCAAACGTACATTCTATGACGTGCTGGTGTTTTTGTCCAAGCTCACTGGAGCAAAAATGCCGCGCCAAACGGGGCACACGAATATTGAAACCATAAGAGATGAATGCCTTCAGGCCTCCCGGGGATATGACCCATGTACTTTGCAACTCCTTCCAAAAAAAATGAGATGAAGAGGGAAGCTAGATCGGGACAAACCCGCTGGAAAGAGAGATGGTTAGGTGTGAGTGCGGTTAGTTGTTTTAAAAAACTCTAAAAATTTAAAATTAAATATGTGCAAATAAGGCCTGATGGGCTCATGCGCTCTTGGGCCCAGGCTTTTATTGTCGGGCCTTGCTAAAGTCGGGCCCAAATCTTAATGGAATAAGTGGGCCTGTTTGAGCCCACAAGATTGGGCCGAAGAAGACCCTCAAAAGAGAGATCGGCGGGGCATGACAGCCCAACATTTAATGCTGGCGGCAGCGCTCAACATTAAATGATGGACGCCACCCAACATTATTAATGCTAGGCCGTAGCCTAACATTAATAATGCTGGGTGCTCAAGCAGGCTTCAGGCCGGGCTCAGACTTAGGCTTGGCCTGGGCCAGACACCACGCGAAATAAGGGGGTTTGGTGAGCCCCATGAGGCCGGGCCCGGGACTAACCAAACTCGGGTCTACTTGGGCTCGGGCCTGGGCCAACTTAGGTCGGGCAACTGGGCCCGGGCTAAATTTACACCCCTATTGCTAGGGCTAATAATAATACTAATTATTATTTAAGCACTCCAAATTACAGGTTGGTTCTATCAATGTCACTAATTTTTCATCTAATTAATAAATACTCGATTGTTTGTTACTATTAATAAATAAACTAAATTAAATTTTTTCATAAATTTACATAATGTATAAATTTTATATAAAAAAATATTATATCAAATAAAAAAACAAACTATAAAGAATATATAGAGGAAATTATTTTAGGAAGATTAGTTTCTAAATTGATATTTGTAGCCCAATGATATCTTAAGTCTCAAATCAATATGTACAGTCCAATATGCTATTTGCAGCCCATAATAAAAAATTCAAATATTGATTTTTTTTATTTTTCTTTTACATACAAGCTATACTTTATTTGCAGCCCCGAAGAGATATGAGATTGTAGTTCGGGAGTCCATCGATCCCCACCATTGATGTGAGTCCACTGTATCCCCTTATCATCGGCGCACCGCGAAGTAAATCGTCTGCGCCTGTTGATCTCTGCATCGTCCAACAACATACAATTTTGCTTGTGGTGGAATAGGGCAACGACAAAGGCGACGACCGACAGACTCGTCGGCGAACGGTGCGCGGCAGAGTAGCTCGTCGCGGGGAGAGCCATAGGGTCTGAGGCGGGATCTTGAAACCGGGGGCTGCAAATAGATAGAGTTTTTTATGTTATTTGTTATTAATTGGGTTGGGTTGCACAAAATATAAAAAAAATTTAAAAAAATATATTATAATAGAAAAAAATATTTGGGAGTGACACGAATGTGCACGAGAATTCGTGCGAGCATAATTACTTTATTAAAATATTAATATTAATTTTTATATATTTATGAAAACTTATAGCTGCATGTCTGCACGTCTGCATGGCTGCATGAGTGCTTGAAGAGCCAAGCTACATTTCGGCCTCATCTTTCGTACTATCCAATTTCCATTTACCATGCGGCACAGATTTCAAGCTATATTTATTATTTAGTATATATTTTACTACTGTAAAGAAAAAGTTGACTTTCAAAATACCAATTATGCGGCACATAATTGATATTTTTGAAACATTCAAAAATATCAATTATGTCATCATTTTTATATTTTACTGGCTTGACATATATTAGGATTTATTTTAAAGAAATTAAAATATAATATTCATACAAGTAATTACATTATCAAAAAAAAATTAAAAGTAACGATGAAAATTGATTTAAATTCAAAAAGATTTTTAGCAGAGCTCCTACACCTACTATGATAGGTTGTCATGATGCATATCAACGGTCTTTTCAAGGAAGGTTGTCATTAGACATATCAGTGATATTTTTGAGGTGATGAAAATAAATCAATCAACTTTATTAAAGTCAAAATTAATATATTTTTAGGTTAAAACGTATATTGTTTTACAAAATAAAAACTGTAATATTTATGTATATTTTTTTATGGTCATTTTGAGTACTCATATGTATATGTTGCGAGCGAAATCCGCCTTGATGGGGATGACGAAACCAGTCGTCACCGGTCGGGTACTGTCGCCCATGGCCATAGAGGCGGAGCCCCGTGTCGGACACCGCCATCTAGGGCAGAGCCTGTGCGCTTCTTGCCTCTGCCGTTGCAGATTTAGGGGCGCTCGAGATTTCTCTGCGTCACTCCTCGCCGTGAGGTCTCGTTCGTGCATTCCAGATCCACTCCAAATTGTAAATATAGTTGGAATCCAGATTGATTATTGTCGTATCTGCTTTGTGTTGTCTCGATCAAGAGACTATGAATTGTGGAAGCTGATCATGGTCTTCATTTTCTCTGTGCAAAAGATTTGGAATAAGGATCTAATGCTTGTGATCTGAAATTTACTGCAGTATATCTTAAGTGCACTGAGGTTTTTTGCTGTTGGAAGCTTGCAGATCGAGATCTAGTCTTCAGCGATTTCCTTAAGCTGAAGAGGAGCAAACTTTTCTGGATTGGATCCGAAGATTCGTCGTCCTCGTGGCTCAGGTGGCCTCTTTCTAATTTTTTTACGTGTGCTTTAGTTTCCTAGTGGAACTTAGAAATTTAGAAAGAGACATAATGTCGAAGGGTATCAACTTTTCATCTCCCGTGCCGATGATCAAGTTGGAGAAATTCTCCAATTCTGAGTCCAGCGCCTGTAAGCGGAACACACAGTTCGACATGAAGTACTTGAATATTTTCTATACTGTGCAGTCCGATTTTGAGTCTTATAGAGGAGGAGAGGATGAGGATAACTGGATCAACGACGAGGATTTTTGTCATGATTACCTCCTCAACTGTCTATCAAACAGACTTGCAGAAACGTACAATAAGATGAAAACTGCCAAGGAGATCTAGGACGCACTGGAGGTGTAGTTCAAAGAGGAAGAGAACATGTCCAAGACGCACCTGGTGGACAAGTTCATGACGTTCACCTTCACTGAAGATAGGGAGATACTTCCTCAGTGTGGAAACCACCCGTCACCACACGCTGCAGGCAATGTGGGACTAATCCATCCACGGATGGCGGGGATATTCCGCCACACGGGGGGCCCACCGGGTCAACACCCAGACCTGGAACGCGATGGGGAAGCCCAAATATGCGGTCCCACACACACCCAATCCCGCTGGACCTTGGTTCTCAACACACCCCCGCAGCGGGATGGCTCTGATACCATGTGGAAACCACCCGTCACCACACATCTTCCCAAAACCCCGAGGTGATGGTAAGGGGGGACGGGGGTACATAAACACCAAGGACCACCCGCTGCAGGCAATGTGGGACTAATCCATCCACGGGATGGCGGGGATATTCCGCCACACGGGGGGCCCACCGGGGTCAACACCCAGACCTGGAACGCTGGGGAAGCCCAAATATGCGGTCCCACACACACCCAATCCCGCTGGACCTTGGTTCTCAACATTCAGGTTGCAGAATTTGAATCTCTCATGGACAAGTTGAACAGTGAGAACATCCCTCTGCCAGATGGGTTTGTTGCAGGAGCCATAATTTTCAAGCTGTCACCGGCTTGGTACTCCTTCAAAACGGAGATGTATCGGAAGAAAACGCAGGTCAATCTGAAAGACCTCAAGTGCTTCATCCGTATTGAGGATGAGAACCGGAATAGGCACGCCATGGAGACGGTTAGCAAACAAAACTCTGCTGCTAACATGGTCACGCATCCTAAGCGTAAGCCTAAGCCTGGAAATATTAGATCACTCCCCAATGCACCGGCAATTGCTGACACTAGCAGGAAGGCTAAGAAATTTAAAAGCAAGTGCTACAACTGCAATAAGTGGGGTCACTGTGCTTCCGTGTGCAAGCAACCCAAGAGGGGTGAATCCAGCACACCAAAGACTGATAATAAAGCTAATATGGTTTATCAGACTGCGTCTACCAATTTTGTTGTGATGGTTGGAAATGAGAAGGTTAGTGCAGAGTGGTGGCTCGATTCAGGTGCTACCTGTCACGTCTGCAACAATTCAGCGCTTTTGTAGGACGTCACTGCAGTAAAAGAGATAGTCACTGTTGCAAATGGTGGAGTAGCTGACGTGCTGAAGGTGGGAAATGCAACTTTGCAGCTTTCCTCAGGTACACGTTTAATTTTGAAAAATATTAAATTTATACCTACATTACCTGGTAATTTAATTTCAATTAGTTTGTTATGCGATGCTGAAATGTCATTTAACATTAGTGGTGGTAGAGTAACCTTATTGATTCACTCGTATTATTTTGGTTGTGCTTATGTAGTAAATAAGATGTATAGGCTGAGTCTGGCAAATGAAGTAGTAAATCAGGTTAGCTCAAATTTGATAGATCATAAGACTTTATATGCAAGACTAGAACACGTGAACTATAAAAAACTACTATTGTTAGCTAAAACTCACAACATACCCTTAGACACAACAATCAAATTTGACAAATGTGAAATTTGTGCACAGACAAAGATAACTAGAACACTTTTTAGTCAGGTTTCTAGGAGCACACAATTACTAGAGTTAATACATTCCGACATATGTGACTACAAATGTTTTGTCACAAGAGGGGGTCGGAAGTATCTGATAACATTTATCGACGATTACTCTAGATTTAGCCACATTTATCTCCTTAAATCCAAAGATGAAACTTTCAAAAAAGTTTGTATATTCAAAAATAGGGTTAAAAATCAACTAGACATGAAAATTAAAAGGCTAAAAAGTGATAGAGGAAGTGAATATGTCTCGGGGGAGTTCAGAGATTTTCTTACCAGTAATGACATAATTCCTGAAATGACTGCCCCATATTCACCACAATCTAATGGTAACACCGAAAGGAAAAATAGGACTTTAACAGAAATATTGAATTCCATGTTGTTAACTGCTGGCATGCCTGCGACCTATTGGGGTGAAGCCGTCTTCACGTCAAATCACATTCTTAATAAAGTTCCTCATGCTAAGTTGAAACAAACACCCTATGAGCTTTGGTTTAAGATACCTCCTAGATTTGATAATCTTAAGACATGGGGCTATATCGCTTATGTTAGGATACCTGACTCTAGAAGAGCTAAGATTGGACCTAGGACAAATACATGCGTCTATCTAGGATGTGCAGGGGACAGTGTTGCAGACAGGTTTCTAGATCTCTCAACTAATACTGTAATAAAATCTAGAGATGTTGTTTTCTTTGAGGATAAATTTCTTAAAGATAAAAACGTAACGCTTCCAGTTCTGCCAGCATCCAGTATTGTGACTACCGTTGAGCCAGAACTAAGGACCTCTGACACTGAGCCCATAGACACTAGTGATTTAGCATCTAAAAGATTATCTAATAGAGAACGAGTGTCTAAAAGCTTCGGTACAGACTTTGTGACTTACCAAGTTGAAGCTGATCCATCTACCTATAAGGAGGCAATGCGATTTAGGGATTCCCTATTATGGAAATAAGTCGTAGATGATGAGATAAATTCTCTATTATAAAACCACACTTGGACCTTGATCGACTTGCCCAAAGGGGCTAGAACCATTGGAAGTAAGTGAGTTTTGAAATAAAAGCTTAATCCTGATGGAAGTATCACCAAATACAAAGCACGTTTAGTTGCAAAAGGCTTTACTCAAGTGAGTGGTATAGACTATTTGATATATACTCACCTGTACAACCCATATTCATCGAAGAGGGGCCCCACCAAGGCCAAGTCAGCACAAGTTAAAGTCAACAAAGTCAAGATGGAGGTCCGGGTCAATGCGCTAGACTACGAAAGGCCTATGCTAGTATGGTAAGCTTCCCTCGCATACTCGCCAGGTAGGTGACTAGGCGAGCTACTCGCCCAGCCGTGCGATCTCCTTCAGGAAGTCGCCTAGTCGCCAAAGGGGTGGGGTATAAATATGTAACATCCCAAAAAGGAGTAGTGGTCATTGGGGGCTACCGCGCAACAATAGTATTATCACTGGTGGTTGCTCAGTGATTTAAAAGACCAAGCGCTCGGGTTGGGTACCGCATAGCTATCGCGCTGCGGTAGCCACTCAATGCTTTTGACCACTCAATGCTTTCAACCACTCAACGCTTTCGAGCACTCAATGCTGTCGAACAATCATCGAGCACGCTAACGACATGAGGTAGGAGTTACCGCGCCGCGCTATCCGCTCGACGAACGTCGAACAGTTTACCTCCAAGCGCTAAAGTATTATCGTGGGGAATTAGCTCTGATAGCGGCGCTGACTGGTCAAAGCGGTTACTGCCTATGTTACCGCGCGACGGTAGTAGTTACCGCGCGGCGGTAGCTTTTGTATAAGGATGGACTTGAGATTTTATTCTCATCTTCTCATATACTTTCTCTGCTTTACTAGAGAGGGAAAAAGGAGGAACGTCCAGGAGCTTGTGTGAAGATCAATCCAAGGTTTGCATGTGAGTGAAATCGCGAGTCGATGCTAGATCCGCGGAGAGGAAGTTGTGGCAATCAATTCCATCTGGATCATAGATCACGGTCATGGATCCGAAGAGATCTTCAAGGGTAACGATCTTTCTTCCTTGGACATGTGAAGTCCTTAATTTGGCATATGCATGGATTTCCCCCACCAAAAGGTGGAATGTTGAGGGATTTCCATTGGGTTGATGCTTAATATCCCAAAAAGGTCTTGCATATAGATTCAGAAATATATAATATGAAATAGGCATGCTGTGTGAAGCCTATCTGGATAGGTTGTTCTAGATTGGTGATGCTTTATTTTGTGAACCGAAGAAGACTCCGCGTATAACCAATTATTTTACAGAATCTGTGGGTTATGCATGCGAATTGGAGTAACAGGAAGTACTGGAGAGGATCTCCAGGAAAATACCCAGATGAAAGCACAGTTGTGGAAACTGTTGATATCGCCGGGCGATAGTGGGTGTCACCGACGACGATAGCTCCCAAAGAGCTATTTGTGATGTGAAAGATCAGTTTTCTGGCACTGCAGGTTGCTGCAGGATTTGGGTTGAGTTTGGGCGCAGAAAGAGAGTTCTGTGGATTCCGCCAAGCGATTGTGATGAATGCTGACATTAACTCCCCTTTTGATTGTGAAGCCAGTCCTTAGTGGACATTGTGGCTATTGGGATCTATGAGCTCTTAAAAGGCTTCGTGCCGAACGGATAATGGAGAAGCCGACCCGTGTCATTTGTGGCGATTTGAGCAATGGGTAACGGCTGACCTGTCTCCGCATTATGGCTGTCAACTTGAGTTGCCCAGGTTATTGGGCATTCGTTGTAACACATAATGAGAGTCTTAGGCCTGCGTGCCATTAAGACTAAAGCCTCCAGCTGTATGCCGTAGAGCGCAATGCTCAAAGTTGCTGTTGGGAACGGTGGTGGGGCCTGATACTTCAACACACCGAATATGCGTCCTGAGTGCACGAAACGTTTGACCGCTGAGGCATTTGTTTGTGATATGTTGAACTGTGTGTGAGTGCACGTTCTTGTGATATATCTGCTTGTGAAATGCTATGCCTACAGGGAAGGAATACGCTGCCCCGTATAAGGGGTATGGTCGTTATAAATTGGTCAGCTTGAATACTGATCGTTGCTTTGTTTGCAACCGTTGCGGTGGATTATTCCCATGCAGGTGCTGGAGAACTGAGCGGAAAATAGTGGGCTGAAGCCCTTGTTGTTGTTGCTGCTGCTATGCTGGCCCTCGAAGGCCAATGAAAGAAAAGTGTTTTGTGATTTTCATGTGTGGCCGGCCTGCGTGCCGATGTATGTAACCCACACGTATGAAGAAAACTTGTAAGACCTTAAGGACAAATAATTTTGTGTATTTTGTAAACATTCCTTATAGATATGTAAATGTAGTTATTTATATATAGTGGACTTTCATGATAGCTGAGTTCAAACTTAACCCATAATGCTTCCGCTAGAATGCTCTGAGTTATGATGCGTGATTTGGTCTTTAATATTAACTTGTAACCTCGCCGTCTGTTTGTGACATATAGTGTGGGGCCCCGGCATGACCTTCTATTATATGTCATGTAACGGATGGAGGTGTTACAATTTGGTATCAGCATGTCTTGGTTTTCCTCCTTCAAATTCGTGGTCGAATTCTTTTGAGGGGTGGCGAGCACGTGTTACCGTGCGACCCGTTATAACATAAATGAACTCAAGAATGTCCACCAAGGAATGTAAATACACATGTTTGAGGAACCTGCGTGTTCCTATTCTGTTGTTATTGTTTTTGCCAACGCGCTAAAGTGCTTTTTTTACACGTATAGGTGACGCGAAGTGGTGCGGGGCAGTCTGAGCCCCAACGTTCGGATGAGAGTACGACACCAGCTGAGGTACCTACACCTCCTCCTTCTGCGGAGATTGTACGCTTGGTTGCTGAGGTGTTGTTTGCTATATTCCAGGCACAGCCTACTGGGCAGGCGCGGCCTGCGGTGGTGCCAGAACAGGTGGGTGTGTGGCTCGAACCTATTGCGGCTGTTGGAGACCCTCGAGCAGCGGAATGGTAACTGAAGTAATTTATGAGCATCAATCCTCCTACGTTTACGGGTGCGGGATGTAACACCTCCATCCGTTACATGACATATAATAGAAGGTCCGGCCGGGGCCCCACACCATATGCCACAAACATGCGGCAAAGTTAGAGGTTAATATCAAAAATTATTCGCATCCTAACTCAGTGCATTCTAACATAAGCTTTTAAGTTGTTTGAACTCAACTCATTTGAATGCCCACAATATATAAACCAACATTTATATATAAAACAACATGAAAGAATGTTCTCCAAATACACAACAAGTTTGGCCTTATGGCCTTACAGTTAAGTTTTATAAATATGAATTTCATACATCGGCACGCAGACCGGTCACACATGAAATTAACATCTTCTTTGGCCTTTGAGGGCCAGCATAGCAGCAACAACAACAACAACAAGGGCTTCAACGCCCTATTCCAGCTCGGCTCTCCTGCACCTGCATGGGACAATCCACCGCAGTAGTGGCAAACAAAACAATGGTCAGCATTCAGCTGACCAATTTATAACGACAATACCCCTTACCCGGGGCAGTGGTATTCCTTCCCTGCAGACATAACATTTTACAAGCAGATATATCACATAATGTGCACTCACGCATAGTCAACATATCACAAATGCTGACCACGCGGCCCGACGCTCCGTGCACTCAGGGCACATTTTTGGTGTACCGGAAATACCAGGGTCCCACCGCCATTCAAGGCCCGAAGCCTAACGACAAACTTGAGCATTTCGCTCCACGACCTTCAGCCGGAGACTTTAGTCTTGTTGTAACGACCCGCGATTTGGCCCCTTTCCCCCATGACATCGCTACCGGATGGCGCGCAGGCCTAAGACTCTCATTATGCGTTTCTGCTGAATGCCAATCGCCCAGGCATTCATGGCAGACAACCATAATGCGGAGACAGTTCAGCTGTTTCCCATTGCTCAAATCGTCAGTTCACTAACGCGGGTCGGCCTCCCCTTATCCGTTCTGCACGAAGCCTTTTCAAGAGCTCCCAAAGGTCACAAATAGCCACACTGTCCCCCAAGGACTGGCTTCACAATCGCAGGTTAGCTAGGATCCATCGCCAGCGACACTTACTATTGCCCGGCATTAGCGACAGAACTCACTATCCGTCCCCAGCCCTAACCTTATCTAGATCAACCATCCAGCAATCCCTGCAGCCACCTGCAGTGCCAGAAACACTGGTCTTTCAAGCATATAGCACAAGCACTTTGCGGGTATTTTCCTAGACTTTCACTTCAGTACTTCCTGCTACTACCCTTCACAGGCACAACCCACCAAATTCACAAACATACTCATTTATATGCGGAGTCTTCTCCGGTGCACAAAATAAAACATCAACAATCTAGACCAACCTATCCAGATGAGCTTCACACAGTATGTCTGTTCCGTACTACACATTTTCGGATCTACATGCAAGATATCTTGGGGATATCCAGAATCAACCCAAGGGGAATCCCTCAAGAATCCACCTTTTGGTGGGGGAAACCCATGTATATGCCATATTAAGGACTTCACATGTCCAAGAAAGAAATATCGTTACCCTTGACGATTGCTTTAGAGCCATGGAAAACTAGCCGGATGAAAAGCACCACAACGGCCTTGCATCCACGAATCTGAACTCGGCACGCGATTCGGGGCTCTAAAGCTCCACCGGTAGCCGGATTCCTCCTCCTCCCTTGCTCTCTCCACTCTCCACCTCTTTACAAAGAGAGAGAAAAGCCTTTGATAATGAGAGAGTTTATCCTCAACTCATGGCCTTATAACAGCAGGGAGATCTCAGGACCGTTGGATCATAGGTGAAAGGAATGAACGGCCACGAAAAGCCCTGAAAAACACTTTCCTGGGCTGAACACGGCGTGTGACACGCCCGTGTCATAGGCCGTGTTTCTTAAGCGACAAAGAAACCGGCTTGACCCGACCAGTACACGGCCCTGTGACACGCCCGTGTCACAGACCGTATGCTAGACACGGCTTCAGACACGCCCGTGTCCAGCCCGTGTTCATCAGTCCTCACAATCCTGATCAAGCACAGAGAAGGACACGACCATTGACACGCCCGTTTTACAAGCCGTGTGCCCCACTCGAGGATCATCGAGTGTATTTTGTCGAGCTCACTCGAGACCTCATCGAGCACATAGCAGGACACGTCCCTAGACACGCTCGTGTCACATGCCGTGTACCCAACTCGAGGATCGTCGACTACATTTTGTTGAGCTCACTTGAGAACACCCTGCCAGCACTCGAGTGCAGGACACAGCCATGGACACGCCAGTTTCGCCGGCCGTGTTGCCTCACACAGAGTAGGACACAGCCTTGGACACGCCCGTGTCCCCGATCGTGTTGCCCACCCTACTCAGCCCATTCATCCTCGAGATTTGGGGCGTTATAATCCTCCCTTCCTTACAAGAAATTTTGTCCAGAAATTTGTATGCAGTACTCAGGAAACTTTTCAACAAAATGTGTTACAACATTTTATGTTCGGTACAACACAAACTGTTATACAAGTTTACACAAACAATTTGGGAAATTCAACACGCATGGTCTGCTCTCGCACCCATGTTAGCTCCTCACGGCCCCAATTGTCCCATCAGACCTTGACCATCCCGATTGTTTTGTTCCACAACTGTTTATAGGCTTTATCCTCAATCCGAATGGGCCTAACCTTCGTCGTTAGCCCAAATTCGATCGGTGCGCGATCATTCGCAATCACTTGAGCTGAGTCTTTTATGGCTTTTCGAAGCACTGAGATGTGGAACACATCATGCAATCCAATCAATTCATCCGAAAGAGCTAGCCGATAAGCAACTTCACCAACTCTTTTCATCACTTCAAATGGACCAAGATATCTCAGACTTAACTTTTTCAAGCGCCAAATCCTGGACACACATTTGAAGGGTTTGATTTTTAAATATACCCAATCACCAATCGCAAACTCAATATTTCGGTGCTTGGCATTGTAATATTTGGCATGTCTATCTTGGGCTATTAGTAGTCTCTCCCGAATATAGTGTATCGTCGAATTAGCTTCTTCGACTTCCTTACGCTTATATAGTTTAGATTCGCCTGCTTCCGCCCAAGCTAACGATGTACGGTATTTTCGACCATACAAAGCTTCAAACGGTGCCATACATATGCTCGCTTGGTAGCTATTATTGTAGGCAAACTCTACCATATAGAGATGATCTTCCCACCACTTACCAAAATCAAGGCGCACATTCAGAGCATGTCCTCCATCGTTCTGTTGGTCCTCTCAGTCTGGCCATCAGTTTGAGGATGAAAGGTCGTACTGAACGTTAACTTTGTTCCCAACAATTAATGGATTAGCCTCCAATCATTCGATGTGAATCGCCCGTCACAGTCACTCACGATGCTACGGGGAACACCGTGCAGTCGTACGATGTGCTCAACATAGAGTTTCGCCAAGACTTCTACTGAATCGTCCCTCTTGTTCAGAATAAAGTGAGCCACTTTAGCCAACCGGTCTACGATCACCCAAATTGAATCATTACTGCGTTGAGACCTCGACAAACCATGCATGAAATCCATTGAAATATCATCAAACTTCCACTCCGGAATATGTAGCGACTTCAGGAAACCTCCAGACATCTGACATTCAACTTTCACTAAGGCACAAGTCTGACATTTAGCCACATAATGTGCTATGTCTTTCTTTAACCCTGGCCATCAGAACAACTTTTTCATGTCTTTGTATATCTTTGTGCTCCCTGGGTGAATTGAGTATTTCGTAAAGTGAGCCTCATACATCAATTCTCCTCTTAGCTTACTCATACTTGGAACGCACAAACGACCCTCTTTCCGGAAAAGACCGTCATCCCAGGAGAATTGGTCCTTCGACCCATCCACTGCATAGCGTTGCAGACATACATCAAGTTCCGTTGCCCGCCGAACCCTGTCTGTAAGGTCATACTGTACCTCCATCCAGTGCAAGCACGCACATGCTGTGGAATTCTTATCAACACAAGAAATCTCTAAAGTTTCCAATTCCTTGATCAGACGCTCATCATGCATCTGCAACCAATTTTCCCTTGCTAGAGTCCTACGACTCAAAGCATTTGCGACCACGTTTCCTTTCCCGGGAGTATAGTGAATATCAAAGGTGTAGTCCCCGAGGAACTTCATCCACCTTCGTTGTTACATATTGAGATCCTTCTGGTCCAATAAGTACTTTAGACTCTTATGGTCCGTGAATATATTCACCTTCACGCCATATAAATAATGACGCCACAGTTTAAGTGAAAATATTACTGCCGCTAACTCCAAGTCGTGGACGGGATAGTTCCGTTCATGCACTTTCAACTGGCGTGAGCCATAAGCGATCACCTTTACAAATTGAAGAAGAACACAGCCTAAGCCGCTCCCTGAAGCATCACTATAAATCTCATAGCCGTCCATACCACATGGCGACGTCAAAACGGGCGCCGTGGTCAAACGACTCTTCAGCTCTTCAAAAGCTCGCGCGCACTAGGGTATCCAAACGAACTTCTGATCCTTTCTCATTAATGTGGTAAGAGGCAAAGCGATCTGTGAGAAGTTTTCTACAAAATGTCTGTAGTAGCCTGCAAGTCCAAGGAGACTCCTGACTTCGGCCACCGAAGACAACACTGGCCACTCTTGGATGGCTCTTATCTTGACGGATCCACCGCAATGAGCTCTCCACTCACCACATGGCCAAGAAAAGCCACTGACGATAGCCAAAACTCACACTTTGAGAACTTGGCGTAGAGTTTATTTTTCCGCAGGGTATGCAACACCAACCGTAAATGGTTTGCATGATCTTCTTCAGATTGAGAGTACACCAAGATATCATCAATGAAGACAATCACAAACAAGTCCAAGTACTCTCGGAACGTTCGGTGCATTAGATCAATAAACACTGATGACACATTACATAGTCCAAATGACATTACAGTGAACTCGTAATGACCGTAACGTGTTCCAAACACCGTCTTGAGAATGTCACCTTCCCGAATTCGCAACTGGTAGTAGCCTGTTTTCAAATCCAGTTTTGAGTATACTGTCGATCCTTCCAGTTGATCAAACAAGTCATCTATCCGTGGAATCAGATATTTATTTTTCTCCGTCAACTTATTCAATTCACGATAATCAATACACAATCGCAGGATAACGTCCTTTTTCACAAAAAGAACAGGTGCGCTCCAAGGTGACATACTTGGGCGTATGTATCCCTGTTCTAACAATTCTTGCAATTGAACTTTTAGTTCGGCCATTTCCTTTGGCGCTACTTGATATGGCAAGCGGGCCACATGTTTTGCACCTGACACCAGCTCAATCGAGAAATCAATCTCCCGCTATGGTGGTAGTCCCGGAAGCTCCTTTGGAAACACATCAGCAAACTCCGACATAATCGGAACATCATACATACTGGCCTTTGGCTCAACAGCCTCAACAAGCGTGAAGAATAACTCCGCGCATTTCTGAACAGCCTTAACCACTTGAAGAGCAGACATCAATGTCATGCTCGACCCTCGCATACCGACGAACTTCGTTTCTCATTCGGTATTCTGCCCCAGTGTGACTTCCTTTGATTTGCAATCTATATAGGCACGCTACTCCAAGAGCCAGTCCATACCAAAGATCATATCAAACTCCGATATCGGCAGCACCGATGCTTCCAACTCGAAATCCCGACTTCCTATTCGTACCTCCACAAAGCAAGACCTATCCACCTGCATTACACATCCATTGGGTAATAACACCTTCACACTATCTGCCACCATACGAATCGACACACCGATCCGTGACACGAAGTCTATAGATAGAAATGAATGAGAAGCACCAGTATCAAACAGTGCCCTCACCGGACAGTCTCGAATCAGGACAAAGCCTAATACAAACACATCATACACAAGCTACAAACAAGGTATGAAATAGCAAAATCAGCAATCAAAGATGTTACCGCATACCTGTGATAACGTCACTTTGCTTTATGGCCTCCTGCTGGTCAAGATTATACACCCAGGGTTGCGCCTGGGATGCAGTGGACTCCACCACTGCCTTTCCCTTTTCAGCATATGATGCTCCTGTCTTCTTTTCAACCTTTGGTGGACCAACCTGACAGTTACGGGCTAGATGCCCCACTGAAGGGAGGGGTTAGACTTGATTTACTCTAGAGGGGGGTGGTGAATAAAGTAATTAAAAATTTTGGCTGTTTTAAGTTTTTATATCAGAGTAAAAATACGTGATACCAATAATATATAAAGAAAAGAACAGCAGCCTAAGATATTTAATTTATCACAGCCACAGTAAGAACAAAAGAGAAAATGTGCAACCAGGCGACACAAGATTTTTATAGTGGTTCCTCAACCTGGGTACATCCACTCTTCTACCACCCTGGTAGAAATCCACTACAGGTTTTGATCAGGTGACTGCCGCCTTTGAGCTTTTGATCAGGTACTCAAAAACCAACTCAAGTCTTTTGATCAGGAGACTTGCAACCATGGAATAACTTTTGAAGGGAGTTAAAGAACTCTTTGTACAGAGAGGGGGTGGGAGATTTATGGTGTATTCTCTTTCTCAAAACAACTGAGAAGACTATTGGATCTTGATGTTGTCAAAGCTCCCCCTGAGATATTGAATTGTTTAGGAAGATTAGAGCTTTGCTTCAGGGTGTAGGTCTTCAGTCTTCAGCCTTGACTTGAAAGAGATCCAGGAACTTCTGACTAATATGGATGTGTTTTCCTTGAAAGCTTCTGGAATGAAGGTTGAAGAAGACTCTTGATTTATTATGATTGTTCTTCTTCTTCTTCAACAATGTCAAGGAGAAAACAATTTATTTTCTATACAGATAAGGTTCAAAATATTATTGATGTTTATCTCTTCTCTGTGTATCTCTTTCTCTATTTTGTAAGTTCTATCTGTTTTGGACTTGTTCTTCTTGTCTATTGTCGACCGAAAAGAAAATCTCTTTTATATTTCTCTGTCTCATTCTCCTTTGAATTTTGAAATCCTTTTGCATTAAATGCTGACTGCCTGGAGAATGGAAATATGGCTGAAGAGAATATTAGCATTAATGGATTTTCACAAACTGTCCCACTAAAAACGGCAAGTAATATTCCTGATGAAGACCATAATCAATTCTGCCACTAACGACTATATTCAGAGAATGTAAGCATTGATTATTCTGGAATTACTGCAAGAGAATAAGGACAAAATGAGGAAAAATTCTAAGTCTGGAACTGCACAGAATTCGTCGAGCAGAAAACAGATTTCGTTGACCTGAGAACCAAGTTCGTCGACCTGAGATCAGCTAACTGCTTTCTGTGAAGAACTTTCCATTTCTATGCTCTAAGTTTGTCAAGTTGATAATGTAAGTTCGTCGACCTGAGTTCAGAGAAAGGATTCTGGACTTAATGTGTTGAAGTTGATCTCCCAGAATTCGTCGACCTGAGCTCGAATATCGTCGAGCTCAACTCAGAGAATTGACTCTGAGTTCGTCGAGCGGAGCACGACTTTCGTCGAGCTGAGTTTGACGAATGTCGAACTCATTCTTCTGAACTGATTTTCTTCTAAGTCCGAGTCTTCTGCAGTCTTCTGTTGGCTGGTCCATGTGTGGTTGATACTAAGGACTTAGCCTAAACTCTAGGACACAATGACATGATCCTGGCTATACATGGTGGGTCAATTATCCTAATTAGTGAACCTAGCCAAAATCCAACTAGAGATCCAACAATCTCCCCCTATTTGGGTGAGGTCACTAATATAAATGAAAACAAAAACATTCACAAAGCAGAGAAATATATCTGGTAGAAAAAAATTAAAACATGCAGCAGATATTTACAATGTAGCTTTGTGTCAGTAAATAAATAAAGAGTTTAAGACACACAAAATTAAACAACATATACTCATTTCTTTTTCTTCATTTTCTCTTTTTGCTTATCCTCCTTTTTTTGTCAGCTGGCTGTGTAAACTTGATCTCTCTATTAGGATTTGCTGCTTCCTTCTTGGACATGATCATGTCAGCAGCTCCAATGATGTTGAGAGATGTGGCTCTAGGCACAACAACCTTTGGGTGTAGATTCATATAAGCATCTACATTAAAGAATTTGTTAGCTTTTGCATACCTGTTCAATTCTTCTTTCCTGTATTTTGACATTGTTGAATACTGAGAGGGATCCTTTCCTTCAGCTTTAGCCTTGTTGATCATTGATAATCCAACAATTCCTGGAACCTTGCCATTCTAGCAGTAGTACCTATTTCAGGATCCTCAAATGGAATGGGAGGAGACTCTGGCTTCTTAGGACTGTCAGCTTTAACTGGTTCAGGAACTTGCTGTTGCTGTTGCTGAGGATATTACTGTTGTTGTTGATGTTGTTGCCTGCTGGAAGGATACCTCTGCTGGCTGCTTCCTTGGGAAGATGAGGATCTAGCACGTTGTCTTTGGTATGTTTGAGCATAAGAGGTAGACCTCTGAGAAGTAAATCCTGAAGCACCAACAACAGGTGGAGGAGGAGGAGGTGAGTCTTTCCTGTATCTTTGAGAAGGTGGAGGAGCAGAGTATCTCCTGCTTTTATTCTTGGCTTTCTGCTCATCCTTTAACAGCCACATCCAAGCTGGCATACCCTTGTAAGGAGTGATATTTTACAGAATATTATATGAGGTATCATGAGTGGGATTAGGTTTTGGTGCAGCTTGAGGAACAAACTTTCTTTTCTTAGAAACTTTCTTTTTAGTCTTTGGCTCATCATCAGAATCATCTTCCTCATCTTCATCATCAGAAGATCCCTGAGGATTATCATATAAGACATTAATTTCCTTTAGAGCTTCTGCAGATATCAACAACTTTTCAGCCTGAGGAGGAGCTGGAGGTAGAACAACTGATTCAGTAACTTTTTCAGCAACTAATAGATTCTCTTGTTCTATATCTGCCATCATGATCTCATCTAGATCTGGCATGAAACTATCATCCATCTTGTATGTTGGAGGAGAGATGGCTTTGAGAGGGGATAATATAATGAAAGAATCTGCTCTTGGTGGAGATGGAACAACCAGAGCCTCTATACTTACAAAACTGGCCTTGAGTTGCATGACAACTTTGGGGCTTATTGGAGAAGTGTAAGGAACTATAGCCATAAAAGGCTTTAGGCTGTTTTCTGGAAGAAAGTTCAAATGAACTGTATCAAAAGTATTTAACAAACTCAAAATATTTACTGTGGGATTGATAATATAATCACCAACAGTGTTTATTCCAGCTATAGCTGTCTCATCCATATCTATATCAGAATCAATGAAATCAATTAAATCAGCAGGGATAACTGTGTCTGCTGTTGCTTCTACTTCAGTTTCTGCTACTGCTTCTGCTGGAGCTGGAGCTACTTCTTCATGGAGTATCTCCCCCTACCTGGTTTCAGTAGGCACTGAAGCCAGGCCCCTAACTGAAGAACGAGGGACAGAGAAGGCAGAGAGATGGGCAGCAAGGGATGAGATGGAAGTAGCAAGAGAGGAAATAACGTCTGCTATCAGGTTTTTGATGAGTGGAGTGATAATTGCCAGAAGAGGTTGAATGGAAGGGGGGTCCAATTGCATGAACTCAGAAGGTGTCTGAGTGGATACAGAAGGATTGATGGGAGGTGATGGTGGAGGAGAAGGTAGAGAATCTGACATTGGCTTATCTCTAGTGATGGAGTATGAAGGGGGGATGACAGTAGGTCAAAATAAGGTAGTGATAGAAGGTTGAAAAGGGGGACGTTATCTAGATGTTGTGGTAGAGGAGATGAGGGTGGTGTACCATGTTGTGATGGAGTTGGTGTACCATGTTGTAATGGAGTTGGTGTACCATGTTATGATGGAGTTGGCGTACCATGTTGTGATGGAGTTGGAGTACCATGTTGTGATGGAGTATGTATTGGAGAGTGAATATGAGTTTGTGGATGATGCACTGGAGATGATGGAGGTGTTGGAGTATGGACTGTGGTATGAACTGGTGAAGAGAGATGAATTGGGGAAGCTGGAGGTGGTGGAGGTGGGGGTGGAACATCTTCAGCAGGGTGGGGAGTGGCTGAAGCAGCCCTTGTACTCTCAGAAGGTCTGTAGGAAGAGGAGGGAGCCTTGGATGACTTGGTGATATTCCTCTCCCACCTGTCAAAGAGGGCACAAGTAATCCTCTTGGAGGCATTAATGAATATGGTCGGTGTGACCAGGGATTCAACAGCCTTGGCTTGAAGGAAGATTCCCAGAATCCTTCCAAAGCACACCTCTTTCTTGGTGTTCTTCTTTCTAATCATCTCAAACATTATTCTAGCCCAGTTCACAGGCTTCTTGTTTACAACAGCACACATCACAAGGAATTGATGCCTAGTGATGTAGTCATGGGCTGTGTGCTTGCCCAGTAGTACCTTCCCGACAACATCTGCTAGAAACTTGTAGTCAGCAGATAGATGTTTCTTCAACAGTTTGTTGGGTGAGTCTCCAGAATAACCCATTTTAATCAACAATGCATCAAATTCAGCACTATCAATCTCTAATTCTTCTTCACCATTAATTAATCCGAAAATGTCTGTTAAGACGGCGAGGGTAAGCGATATCGTGTTACCCGATATGGTGCCCGTCATGGTATCATCATCTGGGGAGGAGGAGGTGTAAACCCATTCTCTTATTTTTGTCCCAGCTATCTTCATCCTTGTGGTCATCAGATTATTTAGCTGTTGATCTTCAAATAAATTCAGAATCTCCAGGAAGATTGGGTCAGAATGTTGGAATGACTCGAAGTCGATATCAAAACCCATTTCAAATTTCATTTCTCCAAGAACGCCTGCCGGAATCGCCATGAGTCCGCCTGCAACAAAAACTGTTAGAAAGTAGAGACAAGAAGAGAAAAGACGAGAACAAGCGAGTAAACTTTTGAATAATGAAATTTTATTATCCAAAAAAGATATCATTTACAAAGGTATGGCCTCCCTTATATAGAATGGAGGAGATAAGAAAGAGAGTCTACAAACAATGTGGGACTAAACATTTACAGGCTGAGCGGCTAGAATAATGGAGACCGATCAGGCCGCGCGGTTAGACAGATGGGATAACCGCTCGGCAACACCAGCAGGATAGAACAAGCCGTAGAGAGAGACCGCCAGACCGCCCGGTCTACAAACCGCTGGAACAGACCGCTAAGCCGCTCGGTCAACAAACCGCTGGATCAGACCGCTAAGCCGCCCGGTCTAATACTTCAACACTCCCCCTCAAGCTGGAGCATAGATATCAATCATGCCCAGCTTGTCACAAATGCGGAAGAAGGAAGTAGAAACCGGCTTGGTGAAGATATCGGCCAACTCCTTGTCAGAGGTGACAAAAGGAGTACAAATCTGTTTCTTCAAAATCTCCTCCCGAATGAAGTGACAGTCAACCTCTATATGCTTCGTTCTCTCATGGAAGACCGGATTTCTGGATATGTGTATAGCGGCCTTGTTGTCACAGAACATAGGGAGAGGACAATCATATACCTCGCCCAGGTCAAGCATGAGAGCCCGCAACCATTTTAACTCACACGTAGTTGACGCCATACTCCGGTATTCTGCTTCGGCACTGGATCTGGACACAACCGACTGTTTCTTGCTTTTCCAACTCACGAGGTTACCTCCAACAAAGGTACAGAAACCTGACGTGGATTTACGATCGCCTTTGTCATCCGCATAACTTGAGTCTGAGTAGGCCTCAACTCTCAGATGGCCATTCTTCTGGAAGAGTAACCCTCTGCCCGGTGCTGCTTTGATATACTCTAAAATCTTCAGGGCGGACTGAAGATGACACTCCCTGGGAGCTTGCATAAACTGACTGACCTTTCCTACAGCGTAGGCGATGTCGGGTCTAGTCACCGTGAGATAGATGAGTTTGCCTACCAAACGTCTGTACCGTGTCACATCAGATAGAGGAGGCGATTCATCCGTCCACGTCTTGTCTTCTCCAACAGCCATGGGAAGATGAGCTGGTTTGGCACCTGTCAAGCCTGCTTCTCGAAGAAGATCAAGGGCATACTTCCGTTGAGAGAGGACCAAGGAGTCAGGTTTCCGAGAGATCTCTATCCCCAAAAAGTATTTTGGGGAGCCCATATCCTTCGTGACCAAGTGCTGGCGGAGGTGCTTCTTCGTCAAGTCCACCCCATCTCGGTCATCACCAGTAAGGAGAATATCATCCACATATACGGCCAAAACCACCAGTCCCGAGGCCGTTTTGCGAATGAATAAGGAGTGATCGGCCGAACTCCTTTGAAAACCGATGGTTGCCACAATACCACTGAACTTTTCGAACCATGCCCGAGGGCTCTGCTTGAGGCCATAAATGGCCTTCTTCAACTGACAGACACGTGTCTCCCCCTGAGCAACATACCCAGGAGGTTGCTCCATATAGACGTCCTCCTGAAGATCGCCATAGAGAAAGGCATTCTTCACATCCAGCTGAGAAACAGCCCAAGCCCGGTTAACAGCCACAGAAAAGAGAACCCGGATGGTGCTGAGGCGAGCAACCGGAGAGAAGGTATCGAAGTAATCAACGCCATAAGTCTGAGTAAAGCCCTTGGCCACCAGCCGGGCTTTGTAGCGATCCACAGTGCCGTCGGGGCGAAACTTCACAACAAAGACCCACCGACAGCCAACCACATCAGTGCCCACAGGAGGAGGAACCAGGGTCCAGGTACCCCGTTCAGTAAGAGTAGCCATCTCCTCATCCATGGCAGACTTCCAATGAGGGAGAGCGAGAGCCTCCTGGTAGGTACGGGGAGTAGAAGTGGCAGAGATAGCCAAGGCAAAACACCGGCGAGAAGGAGAAAGCTGATCATAAGAAACAACAGCCGTGAGCGGGTGTTGAGTACACGCCCGCACCCCTTTGCGAAGGGCAATGGGAACATCCAGATCATCGGGAGCGGCGGCGACGGGAGCGTCAGCGACCGGAGCGTCCGTGGCGGAGAAGGCTGGCCCGGGACTAGAGAGAGACGGCAGCGAGAGGAGGGTGGAGGGGTGAGTGGGGAGGACGGACTGGGAAGGAGTGAGTGGAGGAGGAGACGAAGGTGGGAAAACGTCGAGAGGTGTGGAAGGAACGGAGAGATCAGAAGGAAGAGAAGGAAGAGAAGAGGAA
This sequence comes from Platanthera guangdongensis, assembly GCA_039583875.1. Classification (NCBI taxonomy): domain Eukaryota; kingdom Viridiplantae; phylum Streptophyta; class Magnoliopsida; order Asparagales; family Orchidaceae; genus Platanthera; species Platanthera guangdongensis. The sequence continues at coordinate 168,976,947 of CM077155.1, forward strand.
GGAGAGAAATAGGAAGCATTCTCAAAAAAGGTCACATCGGCGGAGACAAACTGCTTGCGGAGAAGGGGATCAAAGCAGCAATAGCCTTTTTGAGTGGTAGAGTACCCCAAAAAGACACACTTGGTGGAACGGGGGGAAAGCTTGTCGCGGGTAGCGGAGGGAGCGTGAACGAAGGCCGTACAGCCAAAGACACGGAGAGGAAGAGGAAAAGGTTCTTGGTGGGGGTAGAGAAGGGAGAAGGGAGTCTTCCCGTGTAGGACCGTGGAGGGAAGGCGATTAATGAGATAGCAAGCGAGGAGCACAGCGTAGCCCCAGTAGGAGCGAGGGACGTGCATCTGTGTCATGAGAGTACGCGCAACATCAAGCAGGTGACGGTTTTTACGCTCCGCCACCCCATTCTGTTGGGAGGTGTAAACACAAGAGGTTTGATGAAGGAGGCCATGTTCGTGAAAGAACGTGGAGAACTCATGATTTAGATACTCCTTTGCATTATCAGAACGTAAAATTTTAATGGAAATAGCAAATTGAGTCTTAATCATATAGTAAAAAGATTGCCAAACAGAAAATAGTTCAGAGCGATCTTTTAAGAGATACACCCAGGTACAGCGAGTAAAATCATCGATAAAAGTAACAAAATAGGAACTGCCCCGACCAACAGTAAGGGTAGGAGCAGGACCCCATACATCAGAATGAATAAGCTCAAAAATGCGAGAGGAGCCACGGCCTTGCTTCGGAGGGAAGGAGGAGCGATGATGTTTGCCAAGCTGACAGGCATCACAGTTGAGCGGAGAACTGGTAGGAGGTAAGTGGGGCAGAAGCTGACGAATAAGCCGAGGAGGAGGATGTCCAAGACGAAGATGCCACTGAAGGAGATCGGTGGAGGAGGAGTAGGCAGAAAGAGCGGAAACATCATCGAGGAAGTAGAGGCCGCCGCTCTCAGTCCCAGTAGCAATCGTCCGCTGGGTCCTCGGGTCCTGAAAAGAACAAGTAGTGGGAGTGAATAAAACAGAGCACTGAAGTTGCCGGCATAAACTAGTAACTGATAACAAATTGCACGGGAACTTCGGGACATAGAGGGTATCCTCCAAGCAAAGCGAGGGAGTGAGTTGAACCATGCCCGTCCCATGAACCGGGGACGGGGAACCATCCGCCACACGAACTGGGGGTAAGCGGTCATGGGTCTCAAGACGGGAGAAGCAATGGGGATTGCCCGTCATATGATTGGTGGCACCGGAGTCAATCAGCCATTTACCTTGGGTAACGACGTGGGCACTACCTGACGTCGTGGCCACAGAGGCAGACGGCCTAGAAGAGGCGGAGGCCGAAGGAGCATCACCGGAAGGGCGAAGATGAGGATGTTTCTGCCAGCAGCGGTCAACAGTATGGCCAGTACGACCACAATGAGAGCAGAGAAAACGGGAGGAACTTCGGCCGCCAGAAGAGGAGCCACGGCCACTGGGGCCCCCCCGTTGAGTTTGGTGAGCAGAGGAGTCCTGGAAAGGGGGGGAGGCCAGCAGAGGCCGCTGGAGGAGCGAAGTAACGGCGGCAATGCGAGCCGCGGTGGCATCCAAAGTAGGAGATTCCGCCTCACCCAAGATCTGCTGGCGGATCATATCATAAGAGTCGGGAAGACGAAGAAGATAACAAACAACCAGGAGTTCCTGGAAGTGTTTGTGCTGGTCGGCCAAGTCCGCGGAGAAGGGGCGATTCTGGAGGATTTCAGCACCAAGGGCCTGAACCTGCTGATAGGCCGCAGCCGGGGACATGGAAGGGCGGGCGAAGAGATCCGCATAGAGAGTATAAATGCGGGACGTCTGGCCCCCCTTAGAATAGAGAGCAGCGAGGTGAAGCCATGCTGCCTTGACCGTCTCATCATGGCGAATGACGGGAAGGCACTCATCAGAAAGGCTGTTGGCCAGCCAGGTGCGAACAAGAGCATCACTCGCATCCCAGTCATCAAACTCAGGAGAGGTGCGAGGAGGAGGGTCATCGGTGAGGTGATGACGCTTGCGTTGAGAACGAAGGAGAAAGGTGAAAGAAACGCTCCAATCGGGATAGTTGGAGCCCACAAGTTTGGAAAGGGTGCCAAGGTTACCCGAAGGAGGAGGAGGAGAAGGAGCTGCAGGAGTAGTGGTGAGACCGGAGGTAGTCATAGAACCCGGAAGCAGAAGAAGCCGCACGAACAGAGGCGGTTAGAAAAATAGAGGAAGCCGCGCGAACAGTAGCGGCTAGAAAGAGGCACTGCGGGGAAGAGGTCGCGCGGACTGAAAAGGCCGAGCGAACAGAAGAGAAGAGAGGAGCTGGCGACCGCGACCAAGATGCGGGGAGAAAGGAACAACCCGCACGGTCAGGCAGATCACAGCAGCAAACCGCGTGGAGAGAGACAACACACACGCGGACAGAGACAGACCGCAGCGACGAGGAAGTCGGAGAGGCAAGAAAGAACAAGAGGCGCGGCGACAACGAAACAGGTCGCTGCGACAAAGAGAAGTAGGAGAAGAGAACCAAGAAGGAGCAAGCCGCGCGAACAGGTCGGCGGACAAAAGACAAGCCGCGCGGATAGAAACAGGCCGCGCGGATAGAAGAGGGGCAAGCCGCGAAACAAGTCGCAGAATGCCGAAAAGAAGTTGCGAACAACAGAGGGCGCACAGAATTAGGAGGAAATGACCGTGTGCTTTGATACCATGTTAGAAAGTAGAGACAAGAAGAGAAAAGACGAGAACAAGCGAGTAAACTTTTGAATAATGAAATTTTATTATCCAAAAAAGATATCATTTACAAAGGTATGGCCTCCCTTATATAGAATGGAGGAGATAAGAAAGAGAGTCTACAAACAATGTGGGACTAAACATTTACAGGCTGAGCGGCTAGAATAATGGAGACCGATCAGGCCGCGCGGTTAGACAGATGGGATAACCGCTCGGCAACACCAGCAGGATAGAACAAGCCGTAGAGAGAGACCGCCAGACCGCCCGGTCTACAAACCGCTGGAACAGACCGCTAAGCCGCTCGGTCAACAAACCGCTGGATCAGACCGCTAAGCCGCCCGGTCTAATACTTCAACAAAAACAAAGAGATCAAGTGCAAGAGAACTGAAAGCGCGGGACGGAGGTCGAAGAAAACCTAGATATAAGGTTTTTCGGAATATGAATCGACAAACTCCGTTCTACGAAAAATAAAAAATTCTTCGATCTGAGGTCGACGAAATATTTTATAGTTAAAAGAATTCATCGATCTCAGTTAGAAGTTGTAAAAATATTTCGTCGAGCTCCGTTCGACGAAAGTTTCCCGAAGCAAATTCATTGATCTCTAGTCAACAAAAATAACTTCACTCACAGAGAATTCGTCGATCTCCGTTCGACGAAGTTCTCTAGAACTTTTCTCTGTTTGTCGATCTCCGTTCGACGATCTTTGAAAAATTCATCGACCATAGACAGAAATCAAAATAAGTCTTCTCCATCTATCATACCAAGCTTATTTATGAAGAACAGATGATTCCTCTCATCCAAAGGCTTGGTGAAGATATCCGTTCTTTTTAAATCAATGTAGATATAGACAAGATTAATTTTATTTTTGTCTATACACTCTCTAATGAAATGGTGCATAATATCTATATGCTTAGTCTTACTGTGATGGCCTAGATTTTGTGCTATGGATATAACACTTATGTTTGTTATAAAGTAGAGTTGAATTATTTAAGTTGAACACATAGTCTAGAAGTTGGTTCTGAATCCATAGCATCTGGGAACAGCAACTGTCAGCTGCTATATATTCTGCTTCAACAGTTGATGTAGACACAGATGACTGTTTCTTGCTAAACCAAGAGACTAATCTCATACCAAGGAACTGACATGTTCCTGAGGTACATTTTCTGTCTACTCTGTATCCAGCAAAGTCAGCATCTGAGTATCTAGTTAACTCAAACTCTGACTCAGTGGGATACCAAAGTCCTAGACTAGTACAACTCTTTATATATCTCAAAATCTTTTTTAAGAAAATTAGGTGAGATTCTTTAGTGTTCACTTGGAACCTAGCACAAAGACATGTAACAAACATTATGTCAGGTCTGCTTGCTGTAAGGTATAATAGGGACCCAACAATGCCCCTATATAATTTCTGATCAACAGGTTTTCCATGCTCATCAGAATCTATTACAGTATTAGTGGTCATGGGTGTTTTCTTTGCTGAGGCATCAGTCATCCCAAACTTTTTGAGAAGCTCCTTAGCATACTTAGCCTGGGATATAAAGATGTCATCATATAGATGCTTCACTTGGAGACCAAGGAAGTATGAGAGCTCACCCATGTTACTCATTTCAAACTTTGAATGCATGAGGTCAGAGAACCTCTTGTATAGTTTGGAATCTGTAGACCCAAATATAATATCATATACATAAATTTGTGCTAACAATATTTGATCCTTATGGTGCTCTATCAAGAAGCTAGTTAAGGTCTCATACCAAGCTCTTAGAGTTTGCTTTAAACCATAGAGAGCTTTATGCAATCTAAAGACATATGAGGGATGACTTGGAGAAATAAAACCTAGAGGTTCTTCAACATAAACCTCTTCTTTAAGTTCTCCATTCAGAAAGTCACTCTTGACATCCATTTGACAGACTTTTAATTTCTTGTAGGCAGCATATGCAAGAAAAATCCTGATTCCTTCCAGCCTTGCAACTGGTGCAAAAGTTTGGTCATAGCCAATTCCTTCCTCTTGCCTATAACCTTGAGAAACCAGCCTTGCTTTATTCCTGATTATAACACCTTGAGCATCTTGCTTGTTTCTATATACCCGTTTAGTTCCAATGACTAGGTAGTCTTTGGGTCTTGGAACTAAATCTCACACTCTACATCTCTCAGATTGGTTGAGCTCCTCTTGCATTGCAATGATCTAGTGTGGATCTTGCTCAACATCTTTGATGAATTAGGGCTCAATTTGAGATATGAAGCAGGCATGCATCAAGTCTTGGTTGAGTTAATGTCTTTTCTGCACACCAACTGAAATGTCTCCAATCACTTGAGATACTGTGTGATCTCTAAGTGTGATAAATTGAGTGGGAGGAGTTGGTTGTTCAACAACTTGGGGAATTATTCCTATTGTGGAATTATATTGCTATTATTAGCTCTCCACTGATCTGATTGTCTTCATCTTCACTTTCTTCAGCAATGTGTGGAGAAGGATGGCTAAATGCCTCATTGGTGAGGGTCAATTCATTTAGCTTCTCACACAGATTTGTTTTCTGCAAAGATTCATTGGTAAAAGAAGTCTTCTCCTTGTAAACCATGTTAGTCTCATCAAATGAAACATGGACTGATTCTTCAATTTTCATAGTGGATTTATTATACACCCTATAAGCCTTGCTTGAGAATATCTAAGAAAAATTCCCATTTCAACCTTAGCTTCAAATTTTCTAATGTGTTTCTTATTATTGTTGTGAATGTAACATAAACAACTAAATATTTTAAAGTAGTCTACTTTAGGTTTCTTCCCTTTAAGTAGCTCAAAAAGAGTCTTATTCTTAAGCTTTTGTATAAGACTTCTACTCAGCACATAATTTACTGTGCTTACAGCCTCTGCCCAAAAGGATAGGGGCATATATGCATCTGCAAGTAATGTGCCTGCAGATTCAATCAGAGTTCTATTCTTCCTTTCAGCAACCCCATTTTGTTGAGGTGTTCTAGGAGCTGAGAAGCAGTGCCTGATACCTTCTTTCCTATAGAACTCTTGCATAAGAAGAGACTCAAACTCAGTACCATGATCACTTCTGATCAATGCAACTGTAGTAGAGTACTCAATCTGTATGTTCTTTAGAAAATTTGTAAGAACTCTAAAGTTATCAGACTTTGATCTCAGAAAGAAAACCCAAGTGAATCTAGAGAAATCATCTACAATTACTAAAGTATAAGATTTCCCTCCTAGACTTTGTACTGCAATAGGGCCAAAGAGATTCATATGTAGCAAGTACAATATTCTAGGTGAGTCACTTTTGTTTAATGATTTAAAACTACTTTTAGTTTGCTTGCCTAATTGACAAGCCCTACAAAGGCTTTCTTTCTTGTAGGGTCAAGAAGACAATCCTCTAACAAGGTTGTCCCTAGATAGTTTGGCAATGTTTTTCAAATTAACATGACATAATCTCCTATGCCAAAGGTCATTATTATTATTAATTTAATTAAATACGAAGATTTCTGTTTTGGCAGACTCAAAATTAACTATATAAATGTTGTCTTATCTATTTCCAATTAAAACAGTTTTGTTCTCTTCAGTAGAAATAATGCAAGAACTTGAGTTAAAAGTTACCTGATAACCTTCATCACATAATTGAATTATGGAGATGAGGTTATGCTTTAGTCCACTTACATATGCAACCTTTTTGAAGGTTACTGCCCCAATCATGACTTCTCCAAAGCCTTCAGTCTGGCCACAATTGGAGTCACCAAAGATCACCTTTGGTCCCAGCTTGGACTTGTAATTGATTAAGTTGTCCTTGCTGCCAGTCATATGCTTGGAGCATCCACTGTCCAGATACCATTGTTGATTAGAAGCTGGACAACTCTTCACCTGCATAAACAGAAGTTAATTGTTCTTGACCCAGGTTATCTTGAGTCCATCTTTCTTTACATAATTAAAACTGGATATGTATGAGTATTCAGGTTGACATTTATATCCTAAGGGGTGGTATTTCCTAGGTGGAATGATCCATTGATTAAATTGATTACTAAATGTTCTTGGTTGGTTATGAGTTTTAGCAAAATCAAAATTTTTGTTGGACTGAACTGGGTTTCGACGAATTCTGGTACATTCGTCGATCTGAGGTCGATGAACGGGGATGAGTTCGTCGAACTCCACTCAGAGAATGAAGATATTTATTTTTTGGCCCCAGTTTCGTCGATCTCTAGTCGACGAACCATACTGGTTTCTTCGATCACAGTTCAGAGAATGGTTATAGTAGAAGTTTGCGTTCAGAGTTCGCCGACTTGAGCTCGACGAACTGTACATGTTTCGTCGATCGGAGTTCGACGAAAACTGTCGAACATTGTTCTGGTTATTATTTTTCTTATTCTTTCTTCTTTTCTTATTCTTGTGTGTAAGTTCAGTTTGATTAAGATTGTTATCTTCTACTTTCTCCTTACCTTTTTCAGAAATAAATTTTATTAGGGTGGTTAATACGTTTTTCTAAATGAGTGGGGGTTGGCTTGATGAAGCACCTAAGCCCAGCTTGCCATTAAGTCTGGCATTCACTGTGCTAGTGATGTCCATCAACTTGATGCTTCTCCCATTCAGGGATTCTTCAAATTTCCTTGCCTCAGCCAGTTCAGATTTTAAAGATATAATTTGTTCATTTGCTAGGGTTAATTCATCTTTTAACTTGTAATTTTCTGACAATAGGTTTTCTTGTTCACTTATTTTGTCTCTAAGTTGTTTAATTATTTTTTCAGAGTTAATTAAGTCAAGACATACAGATTTAAACTCAATTTTAAATTCTTCTAAATCAAAATAAAAAGAGGACAATACCTGATCCTCTTCAGATAGAGGTTCTTCAGTATCTGATTGGTCAGCTTCAGAATGGGTGCTTGATGCATCAATGGCCATCAAGTACATTTTCTTGGCCTTTGCTTCCTCTTCATCTTCACTGGAGCTTGAAGATGATGATTCTTCTTCAGTTTCACTACAGGTCTCAGCCATAAAGCCCTTCTCCTTCTTTTTCTGTTTGCTGGAGGAAGGCCCGATGTATTATTGTCTTCTGGAGTCCTTCTCTCTTCTTATTTCTTTCTTCTGATTCTCTGGACACTCTGAGATAAAGTGTTCAGGTTTCCTGCACCCAAAACACACTATTTCTTTAGTAGGTGTCTTATCATACCTGAGTTTGTCATCATGCCTAGATGACTTTCTCCTGAAATCCTTCCTAGCCATTTTGTAGAATCTCTTGGCTAAGAGACTTAGGAGTTCTTCACTTGATGCTGGAGCTACAAATTCTTTAGTAACTTTGAATGTTATGCTTTGCTCCTTTCTTGCTGGTGGAGGAGCCTTTTGTTCTGCAACTTCTCTAGACTTTATCAGCTGCTCATAAGATTTGAGCTTTCCCAATAGAGATTATGTGGAAATCTTATTTAAACTCCTAGCATCCTTGATTGGCCAGATCCTGGAATCCCATGAGCTTAGGAAGCACATGAGGATCTTAACATTCACTTATGTAAGAGTGATGTGCTTGTTTAAAGTCTTCAGCTCATTGATTATTGAGCTCAATCTATTGTACATGTCAGCAACAGACTCTGACTCATCCTTCTTGAAGTTCTCATACTGGGAGATGAGTGTTGATTTTCTTTCCTCTCATCAGCAAAACCAACTACCATCTGGTTAAGAGAGTCCCAAATAGCCTTGGCTGATGTGCATTCAGCCACCTTTTGGAAGATGTCATCAGACATAGTCTGAGCCGGAATATTCATGGCCTTTGCATCAGCAATCTTGGCCTTCTTCTGAGCATTTGTCCACTCAGGTTGTGGAACAACATGTGTGCTTGATGTTGATGTAGATGTAGATGTTGTTGGTTGAGGACCTGTCAAAATAGAATTGTAGTGTCCTCATCAATGGAATTCATATAAAGCTTGATTCTTGCCTTCTAGATGGAAAACTTATTCAAGTTACATACTGGAGGTCAGGTGCTTGCATAATCCTTGTTCTGTACCATGCTGTGAAATGAATAAACCTTAGAAAATTAAGGATCAGATCTAACAAATGATCTTTTAGTTTAAGGGTTAGCTTGTACAATCAAAGGAACACTGCTCCTGATACCAATTGAAGGGAGGGGTTAGACCTGATTTACTCTAGAGGGGGGGGGGGTGAATATAGTAATTAAAAATTTTGGTTGTTTTAAGTTTTTATATCAGAGTGAAAATAAGTGATACCAATAATATATAAAGAAAAGAACAGCAGCCTAAGATATTCTATCTATCATAGCCACAGTAAAAACAAAAGAGAAAATGAGTAACCAGACGACATAAGAATTTTATAGTGGTTCCCCAACCTGGGTACATCCACTCTTCTACCACCCTGGTAGAAATCCACTACAGGTTTTGATCAGGTGACTGTCACCTTTGAGCTTTTGATCAGGTACTCAAAAACCAACTCAAGTCTTTTGATCAGGAGACTTGCAACCAAGGAATAACTTTTGAAGGGAGTTAAAGAACCTTTTGTACAGGGAGGGGGTGAGAGATTTATGGTGTTTTCTCTTTCTCAAAACAACTGAGAAGACTAGTGGATCTTGATGTTGTCAAAGCTCCCCCTGAGATATTGAATTGTTCAGGAAGATTGGAGTTTTGCTTCAGGGTGTACGTCTTCAGTCTTCAGCCTTAACTTGAAAGATATACAGGAACTTCTTACTGATATGGATGTGTTGTCCTTAAAAGCTCCTGGAATGAAGATTGAAGAAGACTCTTGATTTGTTATGATTGTTCTTCTTCTTCTTCAGCAATGTCAAGGAGAAAATAATTTGTTTTCTGTACAGAGAAGATTCAGAATATTATTGATGTTGATCTCTTCTCTGTGTATCTCTTTCTCTATTTTGTAAGTTCTATCAGTTTTGGACTTGTTCTTCTTGTCTATTGTCGACTGAAAAGAAAATCTCTTTTATATTTTTCTGTCTCATTCTTCTTTGAATTTTGAAATCATTTTGCATTGAATGCTGACTGCCTGGAGAATGGAAATGTGGCTGTAGAGAATATTAGCATTAATGGATTTCCCCAACTGTCCCACTAAAAACGACAAGTAATATTCCTGATGAATACCATAATCAATGTTGCCACTAACGACTATATTCAGAGAATATAAACATTGATTATTCAGGAATTACTGCAAGAGAATAATGACAAAATGAGGGAAAATTCCAAGTATGGAACTGCACAGAATTCGTCGAGCAGAGAACAGATTTCATCGACCTGAGAACTAAGTTCGTCGACTCTAGATCAACTAACTGCTTTCTGTGAAGAACTTCCCATTTTTGTGCTCTAAGTTCGTCGAGCTGATAATGTAACTTCGTCGACCTGAGTTCAGAGAAGGGATTATGGACTTAATGTGTTAAAGTTGATCTCCCAGAATTCATCGACCTGAGCTTGAATATCATCGAGCTCAACTCAGAGAATTGACTCTGAGTTCGTCGAGCTGAGTTCAACGAACGTCGAACTCATTCTTCTGAACTGATTTTCTTCTAAGTCTGAGTCTTATGCATTCTTCTGTTGGCTGGTCCATGTGTGGTTGATACTAAGTACTTAGCCTAAACTCTAGGACACAATGACATGACCATGGCCATACATGATGGGTCAATTATCCTAATTAGTGAACCTAACCCAAATCCAACTAGGGATCCAACACCCACTCTACCACATGTATAGCAGGTCCGAGACTCCTGCCTCAAAGTTGATCCTGATGCAACACTCGAGGGAGCCTGTGTAAAAGACTTGAATTTTTTACCCCATTTCCTTCGGTACTTTGATTTCCCCGGGTGCGGTACTTTGAACTCGGACTTTATCACCGCCAAGTCCCTTTTCCTTGCACCCGCTTCATATCCTTCTCCAACGCACACGTCGTATCCACCAACACCTGAAACCCTTGGTTCACCGAACTTGATAGCAGGAATCTCAACTCATCCCGCAATCCTTCGTAGAACCAATTGGTTTTTCGTTGTTCATCAGCAAAGATAGACCCCGCATAACGTTCCAATCGTGTAAACTCATGCAAGTAGGTATCGACATTACTCTTGCCCTGAGTTAGACGTTGGAACTCATTTTCCATAGCGATGCATTGTGCCGCTGGCAAGTATTTTGCCAAGAACAGTCGCGAAAACTCCTCAATCGAGACTTCTTTTAGTTGTATGCCCGCTAAGTGATGTAACTCTATCTCGTCCCATCCAACAAGAAGGTGGCCAAGGTAACCTTCTGATTTTCCTCTGTCCTTATCGCCGTCAATATTTGCTTGATGCGCGACAACCAATCTTCCGCCTACGTTGGGGATCCCACACCCGTAAACATAGGAGGATTGAAGCTCATAAACTGCTTCAACTGTCGTTTAGCTGCCCGAGGATCAATAGCCTCAACAGGTTCTAGCCTTACACCAACCCGTTCTGGCACCAAAGCCGGTTGTTCATGCCCAGTAGGCTGTGCATGAATCATTGCAAACAGCGCCTCAACAACTAAGCGTATTGTTTCCGCAGAAGGAGGAGGTGTAGGCACTTTAACTGGTGCCGAACTCTCATCAAAACTCTGGGGCTTAGACTGCCCAACACCACTACGAGTCACCTATAGGTAGACAAGACACACATTAGCAACCTTACACAAGCAATAACAACAATATAGGAACGCGTAGGTTCCTCAAACATGTGTATTTGCATTCCTTAGTGGACATTCTTGAGTTCATTAATCTTATAGTGGGTTGCACTTACACGTGCTCGCCACCCCACAAAAGAATTCGACCACGAATTCGAAAGAGGAAGACCGAGACAATCTGATACCAAAATGTAACACCTCCATCCGTTACATGACATATAATAGAAGGTCCGGCCGGGGCCCCACACCATATGCCACAAACAGGCGGCGAAGTTATGGGTTAATATCAACAATTATTCACATCCTAACTCAGAGCATTCTAGCAGAAGCTTTTAAGTTGTTTGAACTCGACTCATTTGAATGCCCATAATATATAAACCAGCATTTATATATAAAACAACACGAAGGAATGTTCTCCAAATACACAACAAGTTTGGCCTTATGGGCTTGCAGTTAAGCTATATAACTATGAATTTCATATATTGGCACGCAGACCGGCTACACATGAAATTAACATCTTCTTTGGCCTTCGAGGGCCAGTGTAGCAGCAGCAGCATCAACAACAACATCAAGGGCTTCAACCCCCTATTTCCCGCTCGTCTCTCCTGCACCTGCACGAGATAATCCACCGCAGTGGTGGCAAACAAAACAACGGTCAGCATTCAGCTGACCAATTTATAACGACCCTACCCCTTACCCAGGGCAGTGGTATTCCTTCCCTGCAGGTATAACATTTTACAAGCAGATATATCACACAATGTGCACTCACGCACAATCAACATATCACAAACGTCGACCACGCAGCCCGACGCTCTGTGCACTCAGGGCACATTCTTGGTGTATCGGAAATACTAGGGTACCACCGCCATTCAAGGCCCGAAGCCCAAAGGCAAACTTGAGCATTTCACTCCACAACCTTTAGCCAGAGACTTTATTCTTGTTGTAACGACCCGGGATTTGGCCCATAACCCCCCATGGCATCGCTACCGGATGGCGCCCGGGCCTAAGACTCTCATTATGCATTTCTACCGAATGCCAGTCGCCCAGGCACTCATGGCGGACATCCATAACGCGGAGACAGTTCAGCCGTTTCCCATTGCTTAAATCGTCAGTTCACTAACGCGGGTCGGCCTCCCCTTATCTGTTCGGCACGAAGCCTTTTCAAGAGCTCCCAAAGCTCACAAATAGCCACACTGTCCCCCAAGGACTGGCTTCACAATCACAGGTTAGCTAGGAGCCATCGCCAGCGACACTCACTATCGCCCGACGTTAGCGACAGAACTCACTTTCCGTCCCCAACCCTAACTTATCTAGATAAACCATCCATAAATCTCTGCAGCCACCAGCAGTGCCAGAAACACTGGTCTTTCAAGCATATATCACAAATACTTTGCGGGTATTTTCCTGGACTTTCACTCCAGTACTTCCTGCTATTACCCTTCACAGGCACAACCCACCGAATTCGCAAACATACTAATTTATATGCGGAGTCTTCTCCGGTGCACAAAATAAAACATCACCAATCCAGACCAACCTGTCCAGATGGGCTTCACACAGTATGCATATTCTATGTTGAGAACCAGGTCCAGCGGGATTGGGTGTGTGTGGGACCGCATATTTGGGCTTCCCCATCGCGTTCCAGGTCTGGGTGTTGACCCCGGTGGGCCCCCCGTGTGGCAGAATATCCCCGTCATCCCGTGGATGGATTAGTCCCACATTGCCTGCAGCGGGTGGTCCTTGGTGTTTATGTACCCCGGTCCCCCCTTACCATTACCTCGGGGTTTTGGGAAGATGTGTGGTGACGGGTGGTTTCCACATGGTATCAGAGCCATCCCACTGTGGGGGTGTGTTGAGAACCAAGGTCCAGCGGGATTGGGTGTGTGTGGGACCGCATATTTGGGCTTCCCCATCGCGTTCCAGGTCTGGGTGTTGACCCCGGTGGGCCCCCCGTGTGGCGGAATATCCCTGCCATCCCATGGATGGATTAGTCCTACATTGCCTGCAGCGGGTGGTCCTTGGTGTTTATGTACCCCCGTCCCCCTTACCATTACCTCGGGGTTTTGGGAAGATGTGTGGTGACGGGTGGTTTCCACATTCTGTACTACACATTTTCGAATCTACATGCAAGACATCTCGGTGATATCCAGAATCAACCCAAGGGGAATCCTCAAGAATCCACCTTTTGGTGGGGGAAACTCATGCATATGCCATATTAAGGACTTCACATGTCCAAGAAGAAAGATCGTTACCCTTGACGATCGCTTTGGAGCCATGGAAAACTAGTCGGATGAAAAGCACCACAACGGCCTTGCCTCCACGAATCTGAACTCGGCACGCGATTCGGGGCTCTAAAGCTCCACCGGTAGCTGGATTCCTCCTCATCCTCCCTTGCGCTCTCCACTCTCCACCTCTTTACAAAGAGAGAGAAAAGCCTTTGATAATGAGAGAGTTTATCCTCAACTCATGGCCTTATAACAATAGGGAGATCTTAGGACCGTTGGATCCTAGGTGAAAGGAATGAACGACCCTGAAAAGCCCTGAAAAACACTTTCCTGGGCTGAATACGGCTTGTGACACGCCTGTGTCATAGGCCGTGTTCCTTAAGCGACAAAGAAACCGGTTGACCCGACCAGGACATGGCCCTGTGGCACGCCCGTGTCACAGGACATATGCCAGACACGGCTGTTCCTCAGTCCTCACAATCCTGATCAAGTACAAAGAAGGATACGGCCATTGACATGCTCGTGTCACAGGCCGTGTGCCCCACTCGAGGATCGTCGAGTGCATTTCGTCGAGCTCACTCGAGACCTCGTCGAGCACATAGCATGACATGGCCCTGGACACGCCCGTGTCACAGACCGTGTACCCAACTCGAGGATCGTTGATTACATTTCGTCGAGCTCACTCGAGAACACCATGCCAACACTCTAGTGCAGGACACGACCATGGAAACTCCCGTGTCCCTGGCCATATTGCCTCACATAGAGTAGGACACGGCCTTGGACACGCCTGTGTCACAGGCCATGTTGCCCACCCTACTCAGCCCATTCATCCTCGAGATTTGGGGAGTTACACGGGATCCCCAATGCAGGCTGAGGATTGGTTGTCGCGCGTCAAGCGAATATTGATGGCGATAAGGACGGTAGAAGAACAAAAAGTCACCTTGGACACCTTCTTGCTGGAAGGAGAGGCTCAGCTATGGTGGGATGAGATAGAGCTGCACCACTTGGCGGGCAGACAACTAACGACAGTCTCGATCGAGGAATTTTCTAGACTATTCTTAGCAAATCTTTTGCCATCGGCTTAATGCATAGCTATGGAGAATGAGTTCCAGCGTCTAACTCAGGGGGAAAATAGTGTTGACACCTACTTGCATGAGTTTACAAGGTTGGGACGCTATGCAGGAATGATCTTTGCTGACGAAGAGCGTAAAACCAATAGGTTCTATGAAGGGTTGCAGGATGAGCTGAGATTCCTGCTCTCGAGTTCGGTGAACCAGGGGTTTCAAGTATTGGTTGATACAGCTCGTGCGTTGGAAAAGGATATGAAGCGGGTACAAGGCAAGAGGGACTTGGCTGTGAGAAAGCCCGAGTTCAAAGTGCCGCACCCGGGAAAGTCAAACTACCGAAGGAAATGGGGCAAGAGAGCCAAGTCTTCTTCACAGGCTCCCTCGAGTGTTGCATCTGGAGCAACTTCTAGGTAAGACTCTCGTGCTTGTTATACTTGTGTAAGGTGGGTCATCTAGCCCGTGATTGTCGGGTTAGTTCGCCTAAGGGTGAGAAGAAGACCGGAGCATCCTATGCTGAAAAGGGAAAGACAGTGGTGGAATCCTCTGTATCCCAGGCGCAGCCCCGAGTATATCATCTTGGCCAACAGGAGGCCATAAAGCAAAGTGACGTCGTCACAGGTACGAGTTAAGATGCTTGGTTATTGCTTTTGATACTTCATCCCTTGTGTGTCACTTGTGTATGATATGTTTGTCTTAGGCTTTATCTTGATTCGAGACTATCCGGCGAGAGCACTATTTGATACGGGTGCTTCACATTCATTTCTATCTGTGGACATCGTGTCACGGATCGGTGTGCCGATTCGTATGGTGGCAGATAGTGTGAAGGTGTTGTTACCGAACGAATATGTGATGTATACGGATAGGTCTTTCTTTGTGGAGTTACGGATAGGAAGTCAGGATTTCAGATTGGAAGCATCTGTGCTGCCGATATCAGAATTTGATGTGATCTTTGGTATGTACTAGCTCTCGGAGCAGCGTGCCTATATAGATTGCAATTCAAAGGAAGTCACATTGGGGTAGAACACCGAACGAGAGACTAAATTCGCTGGTATACGAGGATCGGGCAGGACATTGATGTCTGCTGTCCAAGTGGTCAAAGCTGTTCGGAAAGGCGCAAAGTTGTTCTTCGCGCTTATTGAGGTTGTTGAGCCAAAAGCTAGTGTAAGAGATGTTCTGATTGTGTCGGATTTTGCTGATGTGTTTCCAAAGGAGCTTCCGGGTTTACCACCACCGCGGAGATTGAATTCTCGATTGAGTTGGTGTCAGGTGCAAAACTTGTGGTCTGCTCGCCATATCGAGTAGCGCTAAAGGAAATGGCGGAACTGAAAGTGCAACTACAAGAGTTATTGGAACAAAGGTATATACGATCAAGTATGTCACCTTGGAGTGCACCTGTTCTCTTTGTGAAAAAGAAGGACGGTAGCTTGCAGTTGTGCATCGAATATTGCGAGTTAAATAAGCTGACGAAGAAGAACAAGTACCCAATACCTCGAATTGATGACTTGTTTTATCAACTAGTGGGATCAAACGTCTATTTTAAATTGGACTTAAAATATGGTTACTACCAGTTGAGGATTCAGGAAGGTGACATTCCCAAGACAGCGTTTGGAACACACTATGGTCACTACGAGTTCATGGTAATGCCTTTGGGCTAACAAATGCGTCATCAGTGTTCATGGACTTACTGCACCGAACATTTCAGGAGTACTTGGATTTGTTTGTGATTGTCTTCATTGATGACATCTTGGTGTACTCTCAGTCTGAAGAAGATCATGTGAACCATTTACGGATGGTATTGCACACCCTGAGGAGAAATAAGCTCTACGCCAAGTTCTCAAAGTGTGAGTTCTGGCTATCATCAGTGGCTTTTCTTGGCCATGTGGTGAGTGGAGAGGGCATTGCGGTGGATCCGTTAAAGACAAGAGCCATACAGGAGTGGCCAGTGTTGTCTTTTGTGGTCGAAGTCATGAATTTCCTTAGACTGGAGGGCTACTATAGATTCTTCGTAGAAAACTTCTCACGGATCGCTTTGCGTCTCACCACACTAACGAGGAAGGATCAGAAGTTTATTTGGACGCCGGAGTGCGCACGAGCTTTTGAAGTGCTGAAGAGTCGCTTGACCACGGCGCCAATCTTGACATCACCATGTGGTTCAGACGGCTTTAAAATCTATAGTGATGTGTTAGGGAGCGGCTTAGGCTGCGTTCTTCTTCAATTCGGAAAGGTGATCGATTATGGCTTATGCCAGTTGAAGTGCATGAGTAGAACTATCCCATCCATGACTTGGAGTTGGAGGCGATGATTTTTGCACTTAAACTGTGGCGTCATTATTTATATGGCGTGAAGGTGGATATATTCACGAACCATAAGAGCCTAAAGTATTTATTGGATCAGAAAGATCTTAACATGCGACAACGAAGATGGATGGAGTTCCTCGGGGACTACACCTTCCAGAATCACTATACTCCTGGGAAGGGAAACGTCGTCGCAGATGCCTTGAGTCGGAGGACTCCAGCAAGGTCAAATTGGTTGCAGATGCATGATGAGCGTCTGATCCAGGAGTTGAAAGCTTTAGAGATTTCTTGTGTTGACAAGAATTCCACAACAAATGCGTGCTTGACCTGGACGGAGGTACAGTATGACCATGCGGATAGGGTTCGGCGAGCAACGGAACTGGATGAAAGTTTGCAACGCTATGCAATGGATGGAGTAAATGGTCAATTCTTCTGGGATGACGGCCTTTTGCGAAAAGATGGTCGTTTTTGTGTCCCGAAGATGAGTAAGTTAAGAGATGAATTGATGTATGAAGCTCATTTTACGAAGTACTTAATTAACCCAGAGAGCACAAAAATGTATAAAGACATGAAAAAGTTATTCTGGTGGCCGGGCATGAAGAAAAACATAGCACTTTACGTGTCTAAATGTCAGACTTGTGCCTTAGTGAAAGCTGAATGTCAGAAGCCTGGAGTTTTCCTGAGGTTGCTACCTATTCCGGAATGGAAGTTTGATGTTATTTCGATGGATTTTGTGCATGGTTTGCCAAAATCTCAACGTGGTAACAATTTGGTTTGGGCGATCGTGTATCGGTTGACTAAAGTGTCCCACTTCATTCCGAATAAGAGGGACGATTTAGTGGAAGTTTTGGCTAAACTGTATGTCGAACAAATAGTATGATTGCACGGTGTGCCCCGTAGCATCGTAAGTGATCGAGATGGGCGCTTCACTTCAAATGATTGGAGACTAATCCATCATTTGTTGGGGCAAAGTTAACATTCAGTACATCCTTTCATCCTAAAACGGATGGCCAAACTGAGAGGACCAACAGAACGATGGAGGACATGCTCTGAATGTGCGCCTTGGATTTCAGAAAGAGATGGGAAGATCATCTCTATATGGTGGAATTCACCTACAATAATAACTATTAAGCGAGTTTAAATATGGTGCCTTTTGAAGCTTTGTATGGTAGGAAGTGTCGTACACCATTAGCTTGGGCGGAAATAAGCGAATCTAAATTATATAAGTATAAGGAAGTCGAAGAGGCTAATTCTACAATACGCTCTATTCGAGAGAGGATGGTAATGGCCCAAGATAAGCAAACAAAATATTACAATACCAAACACCAAAATGTAGAGTTTGCGGTGGGTGATTGAGTATATTTGAAAATTAAACATTTCAAGGGCGTGTCCAGGATTCGACACTTGAAAAAGCTGAGTCTGAGGTATCTTGACCCATTTGATATGGTGGAATGAGTTGGAGATGTTGCCTATCGGCTAGCTCTTTCAGAGAAATTGAGTGAGTTGCATGATTTGTTTCACATATCAGTGCTTCGGAAAGCCGTGAAGGATCCATCACAAGTGATTCTGAATGATCGCGTACCGGTCGAATCCGAGCTAACGATGAAGGTTAGGCCCATTCGAATCGAGGATAAAGTCGTTAAGCAGCTGCGGAACAAGCCAATCGGGATGGTCAAGGTCCGGTAGGACAACTGTGGCCGTGAAGAGCTAACATGGGAGTGGGAGCAGACCATATGTGTTGAATATCTTGAGTTGTTTGCCTAAAATATTGTTACATTTATTGTTGAGTAGAAACTACCAATTTGTTACTGGTTGCTGTTTGGTATCATATGCAAATTTTAGGATGAAATTTTTGTTAGGTGGGGAGGATTATATAGTGGTCATTGGGGGCTACTGCGCAGCGATAGTATTATCGCGGGCGGTAGCTCAGTGATTTAAAAGACCAAGCGCTCGGGTTGGGTACCGCGGAGCTATCGCGCCGCGGTAGCAACTCAACGCTTTTGACCACTCAACACTTTTGACCACTCAACGCTTTCGAGCACTCAACGCTGTCGAACAATCGTCGAGCGCGCTAACGCCAGGCAGCAAGAGTTACCGCGCCGTGCTAACCGCTCGACGAATGTCGGACGGTTTACCGCCAAGCGCTAAAGTGTTATTGCGGGGAGTTAGCTCTGATAGCAGCGCCGACTGGTCAAAGTAGTTACTGCCTATGTTATCGCGCGGCGGTAGCTTTTGTATAAGGATGGACTTGAGATTTTATTCTCATCTTCTCATATACTTTCTCTGCTTTACTAGAGAGGGAAGAGGAGGAACGTCCAGGAGCTTGTGTGAAGATCGATCCAAGGTTTGCTTGTGAGTGAAATCGCGAGTCGACGCTAGATCTGCGGAGTGGAAGTTGTGGCAATCAATTCCATCTGGATCATAGATCATGATCATGGCTCCAAAAAAATCTTCAAGGGTAACGATCTTTCGTCCTTGGACATGTGAAGTCCTTAATTTGTCATATGCATGGATTTCCCCCATCAAAAGGTGGAATGTTGAGGGATTTCCATTGGGTTGATGCTTGATATCCCCAAAAGGTCTTGCATATAGATCCGGAAATGTGTAGTACGGAATAGGCTTGTTGTGTGAAGCCCATCTGGACAGGTTGGTCTGGATTGGTGATGATTTATTTTGTGAACCGGAGAAGACTCCGCGTATAACCAATTATTTTACGGAATATGTGGGTTATGCCTGCGAATTGGAGTAACAGGAAGAACTGGAGAGGATCTCCAGGAAAATACCCAGATGAAAGGACAATTGTGGAAACTGTTGATATCGCCGGGTGACAGTGGGTGTCACCGACGGCGATAGCTCCCAGAGAGCTATTTGTGATGTGAAAGACCAGTTTTCTGGCACTGCAGGTTGCTGCAGGGTTTGGGTTGAGTTTGGGCGCAGAAAGAGAGATCTGTGGATCCCGCCAAGCGATTGTGATGAATGCTGACATTAACTCCCCTTTTGATTGTGAAGCCAGTCCTTGGTGGACATTGTGGCTATTGGGAGCTATGAGCTCTTAAAAGGCTTTGTGCCGAACGGATAAGGGAGAAGCCGACCCGCGTCATTTGTGGCGATTTGAGCAACGGGTAACGACTGACCTGTCTCCGCGTTATGGCTGTCAACTTGAGTTGCCCGGGTTATTGGTCATTCGTTGTAACACATAATGAGAGTCTTAGGCCTGCGTGCCATTAAGACTAAAGTCTCCAGCTATAGGTCGTAGAGCGCAATGCTCAAAGTTGCCATAGGGAACAGTGGTGGGGCCTGATACTTTGGCACACTGAATATGTGCCCTGAGTGCACGAAACGTTTGATCGCTGAGGCATTCATTTGTGATATGTTGAACTGTGCGTGAGTGCACATTCTTGTGATATATCTGCTTGTGAAATGCTATGCATGCGGGGAAGGAATATCGCTGCCCCAAGTAAGGGGTAGGGTCATTATAAATTAGTCAGCCGAATGCTGACCATTGCTTTGTTTGCCACCGTTGCGGTGAATTATTCCCATGTAGGTGCTGGAGAGCCGAGCGGAAAATAGTGGGTTGAAGCCCTTGTTGCTGCTATTGCTGCTATGCTGGCCCTCGAAGGCCAATGAAAGAAAAGTGTTTGTGATTTTTATATGGGGTCGGCCTGCGTGCCGATGTATGTAACCCACAGGTATGAAGAAAACTTGTAAGGCCTTAAGGCTAAACATTTTTATGTATTTTGTAAACATTCCTTATAGATATATAAACGCAGTTATTTATATATAGTGGACATTCATGATAGCTGAGTTCAAACTTAACCCCTAATGCTTCCGCTATAATGCTCTGAGTTAGGATGCGTGGTTTGGTCTTTGATATTAACCTGTAACCTCACCATCTGTTTGTGGAATATAGTGTGGGGCCCCGGCCAGACCTTCTATTATATGTCATATAACAGATGGAGGTGTTACAAAATAGACACCCCCTTCTATCAGGATTTCCCTATAAATAGGACCCTAAGGGTACAAGGTGGGACACTTGAAATCTCTGCAAGGATCTCGTGAGCTTTACTTTTTGGATATCAGCTGAGCCTTTAAATTCCATTTTCTTAGAGACCAGGTCGCGACCTCGCGATTTTGTTACCAGCTAGTCTCCATCGTACCCAGCTCGACCAATTTTGGTTGTGGAAGGGTTGCTTCTTTCAAGCATCCGGGTACGTAGTGGGACTTTCCTGCCACAATATCTGAGGTCATATATGTTGCTTTTGTTCTTCATCCTAGTCACATTAACCACCTAGCCTTACTACGGAGCCAGTAACTTTAGGCTGACTTGATCCGATTTCTGAGGTTGAGAATTTTCCTCGCTTCAACACTTGGTGCGGTGAGCGTGGATCGCAGCCAAGGAGGAAAGTTTTGTGGTTTGGCGAGATGGTAAGTGGTGGCGAGCATGGAGAGTTAGTCAGCAATTCGGCGGATGCGGGTAATCCCGCGTGAGGTAGCGAGTTCGTGACCGTAGCAGCATTCGAAGACTTCGCCAAGAGGATCGAGAGGACCTTACTCGCCGGGCTTTCTCATCGCCCCGGTGTCACGGCGACCTCTCCCCGTCGCGTGACTCTGGATGAGGAAGCTCTGCCGAGGCGAGCGGGGAAGGAGCCCGTGTGGGCAGGAGAGGAGCGATCGGTGCAGTCATGACTTTATCCGACAGGTAGCCAGGGGATTCGATTCCGAGATCCAGAGCCACCGGCGAGATATCACAGTACTCGCTAGTAGAGCGAGTATGATGAGTCTAGCAAGGATGAAACTCATCATCGCTAGGGAGGGAGGAGCCCCTTCTCTGACGAGATCCTCGGGGCCCCAGATCTTGAGGGGTTCAGAGAGCTCATCCTCACCTACTACTCCGGCAAAGATGACCCGGTCAAGCATCTCCAATGGTTTGAGGATGTGGTGTCGATCTGCAACATGTCTGACGCCTTCAAATGTAGATTATTCTTCATCACCTTCAAGGGCAACGCAAGAGATTGGTTCCACAAATTGTCAGCAAGTTTCATTTACTGCTTCGCCGATCTGCGTCGGGGCCTCATGGCGAGGTTTGCGACATCTAAGAAGAGGAAGAAGGAGGCGACGACCCTCTTCAAGATTACCCAAGGACAACACGAGAGTTTAGGTTACTACATCGATCACTTTCAGGAGGAGGTCTTAGAGGTGGAGGAGGTGGATGGTTTCACTTTGATGCTGGACCTCAAGTTCGGTTTGAAGCAGGGGATGTTCAGCATGGAGATGGGGACCAAACCCCCGAGATCCTTCGAAGAAATGGTGGAGAGGGCGAATACGTTTGTCCAAGGAAAGGAGAAAAATAAGGACTTCTTAGCGTGACTGGATGGGGACGAGCCATTATGGAAAGGGAGAGGAACACCTTCGGAGGGAAGAGTTGGAAGGCTGTCAGAGAGACAGGTCAAGAGGAGAAGGGAAGAACCGAGAAGGGAGGATCCAAGGAGAAGAGAGTCGAGGAGAGATGAAAAAAGAAGGGAAGAACCTCGGAGGGAAGAGGAGCGGAGGAGGCAAGAGAGGCCGCAGAGATAGGAAGAGAGGAGGCCCGCAGAGGCTCCGACAAAGAGAGGAGAGGAGAGGCGATTCCAATATCCCGAGAATCGTCCCCAGTGGAGGCCACCGGTTCGGCCATGTTTCCAGCCAGAGGAGAGGAGGAACGACAACCGGCAGGAGGAAGGCCAAGGAGGAGGAAGAAGAGATACGATGGCCATCGCCCGGCAGGGGAACAAGCATTGCCGGAAGGAGCAACGGGCGATGCGTCAGGAGGCAGAGATTCCCCTCTACTGCGATATTCATCGGGTAGAGGGCATGGGACATTGGCCTATTCGGAGTTCTGGGAATCAAGGAGGAGGTTGGAGGCTGGAGTGGCAAAGAGGGAGCAACAGAGGCAGGAGGCCTCGGTGCGGCAGGTGGAATATCAAGCTCCAGCGAGGAGGAGGAATGAGAATCACGTCGACCTGGGAGGTCGTGGAGAGGTGATTCACGGCCCAGGAGGTGGACAGGTCGGTGTGATCAATGGCAGGGCCGGACTCGGAGCTTCCCGCAAGGGTAGTCTCCACCAAATCTATCGGAAGAGCGTCATCCCTCAGAGCGTCGGCTCGACCTTGCAGAATCCGCCACCGTTGGAAGAGATCACTTTCTCGGAAGAACATGCTAGGGAATGAGAACCCCTTCCATGATGCCCTAGTCATCCAAGTTGCTATAGAGGACTTCACCGTCGACCGAATCCTGGTGTACAACGGGAGTTCGGTGAACGTGATCTTCAAAAGAACCTTCGTCAGGCTTCAGGTGGAAGCTTCCAGAGTCTAAGCTGCGGACGAGCCCCTCTTTGGCTTCTCAGGAGAGAAGAATAAGGTAGAAGTGGGGGTGGTGGTGGACCTTCTGGTCACCCTGGGCGGAACTTCAATCTGATGCCGCTTCGTCATCGTCGACGCGCCAAGCTGCTATAGCGCCATCTTTGGGCGTCCCCTCATCAACTACTTCAAGGCCATCCCTTCTTCCTACCATCAATGCCTAAAGTACTGTCGAGGAGACGTCTAAGTAAGAATCATGGGCGATTTGAGAGCTGCCAGAGAGTGCTACCTGAATGTCGTCAGCAACATCAGCTTGATGGAGGATGCAAAAAGGTTAGAGAAGATACTGGAGAAAGAAGAAGGTCTGCGTGCTGCTAAGGAGTTGGAGGAACTGGAAGTGATCTCCCGAAAGGGGGAGCCGGGTTTGTTGAAGGTTGGAGGGTCCTTGCTGCTGGAAGGAAAGATCGAGATGGATGCGTATCTACAAGAGAACGTGGATATCTTTGCTTGGAGCGCTGCCGAGATGCCATGGATTGATATCGATGTTGCCTGCCATCGCCTCAACTTGGATCCCGCAGTGGCCCCAATCTGTCAAAAGCAAAAGAAGAGTGCCACCATGCTGGCTGGTCCAATTAGGGAGGAAATGTAGAAGCTGTTAATGACAGGGTTTGTTTCAGAGATCCAGTATCATGGCTGGGTCTCCAATGTTGTAATGGTGAAAAAGCCCAGGGGAGGCTGGCGTTTATGTATTGATTTTTCCATGTTGAATAAATTTTTCCCGAAAGATTGCTACCCCTTGCCTCAAATTGACACGCTGGTTGATTCCGCCGTCGGGTTTCCTGTGATGAGTTTTCTTGATGCTTTTTCAGGGTATCACCAGATCCGAATGCATCCCCCCGACTGCCGCAATGTCTCCTTCAACACAAACGATGGCTGCTACAGCTACAAGATGATGCCCTTCGGGCTCAAGAATGCGGGTGCAACTTACCAGCGAATGATGGACCAAGTCTTCAAAGAGCAGAAGGGGCGGAACCTGGAAGTATATGTGGACGACCTCCTTGTCAAGAGCAAGAACGTCGCGGAGCACATAGAGGATTTGGTGGATACCTTCGACACCCTGAGGAAGTACAAGATGCGACTCAAACCAGCCAAGTGCGTCTTCGGGGCGGGAAGAGGGAAGTTCCTAGGTCACCTCCTCACTCCCAGGGGGGTCGAACCTAATCCCGACAAAGTCAGAGCCATCTTGGATATGACATCTCCAAAAGACTCCAAGGAAGTTCAGAGGTTGACAGGAAGGCTGGCCGGCCTTAGCCGCTTCCTCTCCAAGGCAGGGGAGAAATGTTCTCCATTCTTCAAAACTCTCTGAGGCAAGCAGAAGTTCGAGTGCACCGCAGAGTGTGAGGAGATCTTTGTAAAGCTCAAGCAACAGCTAACTCAGGCTCCTCTCCTCCAAGGCCCACAGGGAAGCGAAGACCTCATACTCTACCTAGGAGTGGGAGTGGGAGCGGTCAGTTCTGTGTTGGTCAGGGAAGAAGGAAAGAAGCAGCTCCCCATCTATTACGTGAGTCGAGTACTACGGCAAGCGAAGACGAGGTACCCTATCCTAGAGAAGCTGGTTTTTGCCTTAGTGGTTTCGGCTCATAGGCTCCGCCCATATTTTCAGGCTCACTCCATCAAGGTCGTCTCTGATCATCTGCTTCGAAGTATCTTGGATGAGGTGGAGCATTCTGGCAGGTTGGCAAAGTGGGTGGTGGAGCTCAGTGAGTTTGATATCTCTTACTCTCCGAGGGTAGCAATCAAGGCCCAGGCAGTAACGGACTTCCTGGCCGACTTTTTGGCCGAGGTGGAAGGAGACGAAGGTACTCCTAGCCCAGTCTCTTGGAAGATGTTCGTGGATGGAGCTTCGGGAAGACATTCCGTGGGAGCAGGTGTCGTGCTAGTAAGCCCATATGGAACCAGAATCGAGCAGGCCATCGAGATTCTCTTCCCCATCACAAACAATCAAGCAGAGTACGAAGCCATGGTGGCCGGCCTGCGTATCGCCAAGGAGTTGGCAATCAAAGATATCAGGACCTTCACCGACTCGATGGTGGTTTCGTCGCAAATTAGAGGAGAGTTCAAAGTGTACGACCCTGTCCTTCAAAAATACTTAGTCAAGGTCAAAGGTCTGATCGGGGGTTTCCATACTTTCTTCGTCAAACATATATCCCGAGAGGAGAATTCATAGACCGATTATCTCGCAAAAGATGGTCCCTAGGCCCGGGGGGGGGGATAGTGATCGAGTTATTCTGACCATCCATTGAGGAATGGGAAATGATGGAGATCGAGCATTGGGCTTCCTGGAAGGACCCGTTCATTGCATTCTTCACCACCGGACATCTCCCCACCAGTGGTGAAGACCAGAGGGAGTTCCGATACAAAGCTGCATACTACTTGCTGTAGGAAGGGGAGCTTTACCGCAAAACTATTTTGGGCCCATTGTCCAGGTGCTTTTTAGAGATCTATCGAGATCACCTATGTTCTAGAAGAGATCCATTCGGGAGGATATGACAGCCATTTGGGGACTCGTACCTTGGAGCAGAGGATCCTAAGGTATGGTTACTTCTGGCAAACCATTCAGACAGATGCGGAGGCATTCTCAAAGAAATGTCCTAAGTGTCAACTCTTCGCGCCTCTTCAATTGCAACTTGCTCGGCATCTTTGCTCGATCACCGCTCCCTGTGTAACGGCCTGGCCCGCTAAGTGGCACAGCGCCGTCGGCCTACTAGTGGCCCGGGTTAAGAGCTCAGAGGCTACCACACCCGATCTTGGGCCGCATAGCGTGTCTCGCCCCACAGCGCCACGGTAGTCAGCCCAAACATCAAGGCATGTTGTCCCAATGCACCGCAACCAATCCCCGCGCATGTTTCTCAGCAGCGGTAGGGTGTTTGCACGGGGTTTTGCGACAGAGGCGAGTTGTCAATCTTAGGGCCGTGCTGTCACAACCCGCATTTCCTCAACGAGTACATCGTATCAGAGCAAGAGGAATTACGGGTTATGATGTCACGTCGTGCAGGGGATAACTGCACACGCTCAGACAACTCTTGACGCTCACATTATAAGATGAAATTCAACCGTTACATGCAGGAAAACTTTTGGATTAAATGGCCGTATCCCTCGGCCTTAGATAGTAAAATTGTCTTTGTACGGTGCGAAAAATAGGTTAGTTTACTTACGATGGGCTCCTATATGCAGTCTATAGTGATACTACTATAAGAACTCCTCTCTGTTTACGTCATTTGGAACATATGTTTTCGTTAACCAAAACATGGATGCATGATATACAATAGTACATATAATTAGTCCAAAATAGCTAATGCAACCTACTAGAAAACCATCCCAAAAGCAAG
This sequence comes from Platanthera guangdongensis, assembly GCA_039583875.1. Taxonomy (NCBI): domain Eukaryota; kingdom Viridiplantae; phylum Streptophyta; class Magnoliopsida; order Asparagales; family Orchidaceae; genus Platanthera; species Platanthera guangdongensis. Next base: position 169,003,572 of record CM077155.1, read on the forward strand.
TACATATCGTTCCATCCAAGTGAGGTACATTAGCAGTCTAGTTCATATTTACACAAAGGAAAACCACCAATGGGCGCCAACAAGCTGACACGAACCCATTGGGGCACATGTATGTCTGTACAACAAAAAGAAGAACTACCTCGCTATGATGCTCGGCTAGCTCCCAGAAACGCCACCAACCAACCTAGCCGCTCAACCGGCTACAACCTGCACCTGAGGCATTCAAGAAAGAATACCTCAGCAATCAACCAAACTATACAAAAAGAGAGCATAAATGTCATAAGTTTTTAACGAAGAGGCTTACCGACCCCACAGAGATGTTTCATCAAGTAACATGAGTGAACAAAACAAGTGAAAACACACCACAATCTATGCCAAACGCACCAAGTGCGTACAAGTTCATCATGTCCTGCTCAAACCGCAGGAGCAAAGGCAAAACACATGTCCATTCCATCATTCATAGGCCAAGAAATTATGATACTAGTGAAGCATAAGCAGCGGTTAAGTTCAATTTCGCAAGGGTCTTACGGTGGCGGCCTAAAGTGGAACGCACCAAACAAAACCAGCCCAAATTGGGGCCAAAGTGGTCTCTCTAACCACAAAAACAAAACCCGGTGGCCACAGGCTGAAACCACACCACCCCTTGCAAAATTCTCACACAAACGCTCCTGCCATGGTTCACAAATTCGCCTCGCAAACGCCCCATAACCCAAGGTAACACGTTTCCTTTCATCGCCCTTACACACGATTATCAATTGCCAACGTATAGCATGATGAGCTCATCACATAAAAAGAATCACACGCTTTGTATCAAATAAAATCACATGATAGGATTTGATTAACATGAGTACATAGACCACATATTTGGAACACAATCATATGTTTTTGATCAAGGAAAATCACCTCTCTTGATAGGGCAAATTAGCTACATGAATTAAGCTAGCATAGGACAAATTGATAAGTACATGAATCACAAACCTAAACATGGGAGAGCAAAGTCGTTTAGCATAATTAGCATAAGGAATTAGCTACTTTGAATTTAGCATAGGGGATTTTAGCATAGGAATTAGCTAATTTGAATTTAGCCTAAGGAATTTAGCCTAAGGTATTTAGCATAGAACAAACAAGAGGAGCATCATAATTTGAATCAAGAAGATCAACTTAAGCATAGGGAATTGGAAAGACTAAGGCTAATAAAGAAAAATTCAACACAAGATCTCAAGCTAGAAAAATGGAGAATTGAATCAAGTACGAAGATTGGCAAGGTGGAGGACACCGCTTGCCTGAACCGAGGCGATGCCGCGACGGCTGCTCTTTCTTTCCTTGCCTTTCTTGAGCCTTTCTCCCTTGTTTTCTCAAAGAGAATGAAGAAGAAGATGAAGAAGAAGAGGAAAATGAGAAGGAGGAATCCTTGCTTTGATTTCGGCTATAAGAAAAGGAAGAAGAAGCTTCAGCCCTTGGATCCCAGCTGAAGGAATAGACGGCCACGATTCGGCCAAAAACACTAAATTTGACTCGACACGGCCTCTGACACGGCCGTGTGCCAGGCCGTGTGCCTCAAGCGGTGGTCAACCGACTTATCCAAACCAGTGACACGCCCATGGGACACGCCCGTGTCATGGGCCGTGTCACCAACACGCCCTCAGACACGCCCGTGTCTGTGGCCGTGTGCCTGGTGAAAAAAAATCCCAAAACATCCCGAGACTTCACACGGCCCTTGGACACGCCCGTGTCCCAGGCCGTGTGCCCAGGACACGCCCTGTGACACGCCCGTGTCACAGGCCGTGTGCAACTTCTCGACACTCGACACCCAGTCTCGACGATTGTCGAGTAAAAGTCGCCGAGTACACGACACGGCCTTGGACACGGCCGTGTCCTTGGCCGTGTGCCTCCTCTCGACACATCGTCGAGCGCAAAAAAAATTCGTCGAGACAAAGCCCGATCGTCGACACAACCTCGACACGCCCTGCGATACGGACGTGTCGCAGGCCGTGTCAACTGACACGCCCTGGGACACACCCGTGTCCCAGGCCGTGTCACCCAAAAAATTCCTGTTTTGAAAAATGTTTCTGTCTCATCCTAGACCATTTTTGCCTTAAGAACTTTTTACCATTTTTTGTTTTCCTGGACCAGCAACTTGCTTTGAGCAACATTTCCCGGGCGCGAAAAAGTGCAACCATTCCCTAAGAGGCCTCACCGAGTCCCTTATTTGGACTCCGTTTGCTGGGGAATCGTGCAACTCGGCTACCAAAACAGCCACTCGCAAGCCCGTGGGAAAACCATGCTCGAACAATAGTCAAAGCCAACGTAACGCCCATCATGCGTACGTCATCAAAACAAAACTCCGGGGCGTTACACGTGCGACTTCTTTGACTTCTTCGCCTTCTTCTTACTCGGAGGCAGGTCAGTGACAACTTCACCATCCTGCGGCCTCTTTAGCTTGGAGGGATGGATAAAACCAGACAATTCATTGAGGCTCTGTTTGAGAAGTTTCTCGTCAGCTTTCGACATGTTGGGCGAGCTCTAATAGGCATATCTCGAAAAACAACCCCACTATTTATGGAGATCGATGGGCATCAACGAGGTGCGAGTAGCTCAGAAGCTCAGTATAGCAGCTCGCCGAATAAATGTTGGATGATTCTTCCCGAGTTCTTACGTCGCTAGAAAAGAGCGGGGATTGTGTACAACTCATATTCGTCGAGTATGGGCCCCACCAAAGCCAGGTCAGCACAAGTCAAAGTCAATAATGTCAATATGGAGGTCATGGTCAACGCATTAGCCTACGTAAGGCCTAGGCGAGTATGGCGAGCTTCCCTCGCATACTCTCCAGGTAGGCGACTAGGCGAGCTACTCGCCCAGCCGTGCGAGCTCCTCCAGAAAGTCGCCTAGTCGCCAAAGGGGTGAGGTATAAATAGACCCCCCCCCCCACTTCTCTCAGGATTTACCTATAAATAGGACCCCAGGGGTACGAGGTGGGACACTTGAAATCCATGCAAGGATCTCGTGAGCTCTACTTTTTGGATATCAACTGAGCATTTGGATTACATTTCCTTAGAGAGCAGGTCATGACCTCGCGACTCTGTTACCAGCTAGTCTCCCTCTTACCCAAATCGACCAATTTTGGTTGTGGAGGGGTTGCTTCTTTCAAGCATCCGGGTACGTGGTGGGTCCTTCCTGCCATAGCATTTGAGGTCTTGTTTGTTGCTTTCGTTCTTCATCCTAGTCACTTTAACCACACAGCATTACTATGGAGCCAGTAACTTTAGGCTGTCTTGATCTGATTCTGAGGTTGAGAATTTTTCTGGCTTCAACATCACCTGTTTGTCACATTGTGATAATTAGGATTCTTCTCGCGTTATCATCTATTGAACATTTTGTTTTTCATCAGATGGATATCAAGACTGCATTTCTTAAGGAAGATCTGACTGATGAGATTTATATGTACCAACCTGAAGGTTTTGTCGTAGAAGGTCTAGAAAATAAGGTATGTAAGTTGATTAAGTCACTCTACGGATTGAAGCAAGCACCTAAATTGTGGCACGAGAAATTTGACACTTGTGTTAAAGGTATGGATTTTAAATTTATCCTATGAGATAAATGTTTGTACGTAAGAACAAGTTCAGATAAAGTTGCAATTATATGCTTGTATGTTGATGACTTGCTAATTTTGGGCACTGATCAGTCTGAGGTGGAAGACGTGAAAGTTGCCTTGACAGTATAATTTAGCATGACAGACTTAGGTGTAGTGAAAATCATCATAGGAATGGAAGTGAACTTCATTGAAAGGGGTATTACCCTAAGTCAGAGTCACTACGTTAGAAATCTACTTGAGAAGTGAGGTTACGTTAATAGCAAGAAGATTGAGACTTCATACGACTACAACAATAGACTGAAACTGAATGAAGGTTCACCTATTAGACAGTTGGATTACTCCAAAATTATAGGAAGTCTCATGTATGCTACCACCTGCACTAGACCTGACATAGCCTTTATGGTCGGCAAGTTAAGTAGATTCACAAGTAACCCTAGGAAGGACCACTAGGATGCCTTAAAAAGGCTAATGCGATACTTAAAGTATACTGAGATGTATGCTTTATATTACAGTAGACATCCTCCTATGCTCGAGGGGTATTCTAACGCCTCCTGGTGCTCAGAAATTGCTGATTGTAGAACCACTAGTGACTTTGTGCTTACACTAGGAGGAGCAACAATAGCTTGGAAGTCAAAGAGGCAGATGTGCATTGCACTATCCTCTATGGAATCGGAACTCTATGCTCTCGCTTCAACTAGAGAAGAAGCAGAGTGGATAAGAGATCTGATAATAGACATTCCAATGACGAGTCTGAAAATGCACTCTATTTCAATATATTGTGATAATCAAGGCACAAAGACCATTGCTACAAATACGTTGTTCAATGGAAAGCAAAGACAGATTGGGATGAAATAGTCCTGGTTGGCCTATCTCACCAGTCAGGGGATAATATTCCTTTTGGACCAGAGATAAAAATATAATGTAGCAGATGTCCTTACTAAGGACTTATGTAAGGTTCTAACAACTAACACATCGAGTGAGATGAGATTAAAGTTCATTTAGTAGGACTTAATACCTTGCTTATGTTTTAAATTTAGAACTGTAGTCTGCTTACATTCAAACATCTAGTGTGAGTATATTGAAGTATTTCAGATGCTATCTAATGAAAGCTAGAGATGAATAGTTGTCAGTCATTCCAAACTTGATGACTTACGCAATTATTTCATTCAAAGGCTGATTTGGGTATCATTCCAAAAAAGAATACTGAAGTTGCTGATATGTGTCCTGTGTTGAAGCCAAGAAAAATCCTAACCTCAGAATTCATACCAAAGCCGCCTAAGGTTACCGGCTCAGAAGCTAGATCAGACGGCTAGGGTGACTAGAATGGAGAAACAGGTCAAACAGAACCCCAGATATTGCGGCAGGAAGTCCCACGACGTACCCAGATGCTCGATGGAGCAGCTCCTTATCAACCAAAGATGGTCGAACTGGGTACGAGGGAAGCTAGCTGACAAGTCGCAAGGTCGCGAATTGCTCTGTCAGGAAAAGGAATCCAAAGGCTCAGCTAGTATCTCAAAAATGAAGCGCGCGAGTATCCTGCCGAGGATTTCAAGTGCCTCACCTCGTACCCCTGGGAGGGGGGGGGGTCATATTTATACTCATCCCCCTGGCGACTAGGCGACTTCCAGAGGAACTCGTACGGGCCGGGCGAGTAGCTCGCCTAGTCGCCTACCCGGTGAGTATGCGAGGGGAGCTCACCTATGCTCGCACAGGCCTTCCGCGATCTTGTATGCTGTCTTTGACTCCTGACTTGACTTGTTGATCTTGACTTCTGCTGACCTGGCTGTGGTAGGGCCCATCCTCGACGATACGGGTTGTACACAATCCCTGCTCTTTTTGAGCGACGTAGGAACTCGGAAAGAAACATCCAACACTTTTTCGGCGAGTTGTTGTGTCGAGTATCTGGGTTGCTCTCTTCTGATAACTGCCTGCCGATCTCTATAAATAGGGGGCTAGGTTATTCAAACAGATCGCCAGAGCTCGCGCACAATGTCGGATACCGAGAAACTTCTTCAAGATAGCCTCACCGCTCTCACCGACATTCTCGGCATCGCTAAGTCCAAGAGGCCGCATGAAGAAGACGCTGCCGCCGACCTACCCCCTCCTAAGAAGAAGAAAACTAAGAAGCCCAAGAAACCCGCCCCTAACGTGGTTGTCTCGCTGCCACTTCCTTTGCAAGTCGCTGCTTCGACTAGCAACCCCGCACGCTCTACTAGCATGCAACAATTGCTTAGCGACCTGGGGCTTGACGACATCCCTAACGTCGTCTCCCCTGACGAAAGCCTCCTCGGCTCGCTCAACATCCCGGAACTCGGTTCCACCCTGGCCCCGGAAATCTCCTCCACCACGGTGCCGCGGCAAGTCGAAGTCGTCAGCTTGTCAGGTCACCATGTTGCCGAGATACTCTTTCCTACATTGGTGGTCGTTGCTACTTCTGCTAACTTTACTTTAATACTCGCAGATTCCCCATCGGGCGAGGCTGACGCGGTTCTGAATGTCGCCCCGCTGAGCTCAGCGCCGCTGGTATCCTTCCTGCCGGGTGACCATTCAGGACCGCACACACGGTCCGAATTCATGTCGGCGCTAAGAGGACACCTGAGACCTCGGTTCCTGTAGCGGCAAGGAACCGTCGATGAAGGGTCTGCCGCCAAAGAAAGCAGCGCCGACGAGCAAGAATCCGTTGTCAAAGGATCCTATGCCAAAGAAGGTTCCGCCGGTGAGCAAGGATCTTCTGGCGAGTAAGACCCCGCCCGTCCTCGCGCGAGATACTATGCTGCCCGCGGCGAGTTCTGCGCTGCCCGCGGCGAGTTCTGCGCTGCCCGCGGCGAGTTCTGCGCTCCCCGCGGCGAGTTCTGCACTACCCCAGCCGCCACTTCTTCCGAATGTCGCAACCATCCCGTCGGTAACTGCATCTTTGCCGCTGCTGCCACCTCTTGTCGCGCCTTCCCAAGTTGCCACGACGCGACTTCCTCCACCTCCTCCGCTGAATAACCCACAGCAACCTGCGAGTTCGTCGCTGCCCTTGCCTCCTTCATCGCAGCCCGCGGTCAGGAAGCCGGTCAAGCCTCGACCGAGCTTCTTCCCTCCGAGAGTGGGAGATCCTGCCATGGAGGCCATGGGCGAGATAAGGCGGCCGAGCACACTGGCGGGCCATCTTCGGGTCGGCGAGATGAGCCAACTCGCGCATCTCCTCCTCGCCGATCTAGGTCTCCTCGCCGATCTAGGTCTCCTCGTCGTGGTATGTTCTACCACCGATGTTGCATATGCCGGCTAAGTGTCTTATTCCTAATGCAGCGACTTTCTTGTTCTGATAGATTGGCCGACGACTCCGGGGGAGGCATTCATCAACGCCATTGGCATGTCGGGCAGCGAGTATCGCCAGGCCGCTGCTCGCACCTACCTGGAGTTGGAGAGCAAGTTTGATCAGCTGACGATCTGCGAACCACACCGACGAATATCATCTTTAGAAGTGCGGATGTCGAAGAGGGAAGAGCTCCAGAGTACTCTGGAGAGCTATGAAGCCCGCTTCCACATGGTGAAGGAGAATGATCGCCAGCTGGCGATTAACAACCATCGCCTCCAGCTAGTCATCGATGAGCTGGCCGGCATTCGCGTGAGTATGAGATCCGTCGGCCGGTTGACGAGGATGGAGGAGCAACTGCGGCTTGGCGACGATGCGATGTCGCTAGCGACGGAGCACTACCGGCGGGCGCGCGAGATGGGTTGGGCTGGGCGACATCCTCACACTCCGGAGGGACCTAGGAATTAGCTTCTATTTCTTTTATTTGAAACTCGCCGCGTGCGATTTGTGATGAACATTTATTTATTGTAATAAGCGAGTTTGGATCTCGCACTTTATTCACTATTCTCCATGCCTTCTGTTGTCTTTGCGATATCTTGTCTGCAATGTGCCGATTTTGTTATGTAGGTACCGATCATCGTCGCGACATGCTTCCTCTGCACCGCTCGATCTACACGCCGAGATCTACTTGCTCACTTAGAGCACGACTTGGGTCGATACTCGTCGTAATGAAGATACACCCCCCACGGGCCTATAAATAGATGGGGTAGGTAGGACATAAGTACGTTGTTGCGCTTTTCAACCCCTAGCTCGCGAGTATCTTTTCCTGCTCGCGCGTTTCGACCTTTCTTTTGCCTCGCCCTTCTCTCTTCGTCCTCTTGTTAAACTCGCAAAAATGGTTGGAGACGACGCCAGTGCTCGCCGCCAAGCACATGCTGCCAACTTCGCTGATGCGGCTTTCAAGAAGTCGATCACAACAGAATGAGACTTAGAGAATTTCAGGGAGAGACTTTTGCCTGAGGATACTCGGCCAGGCTCACTAGTCGCAGCGAGCGACTAAATACTTACATTGAGGGCGCGTTGGTCCTGCCACTCCATCACTTTGACGCCGGCTTGTGACTTCCACTATGGCCGGAGTATTGCGAGATCCTGCGATACTTCGGATCGTCCTAGCGCAGATCAACCCCAACGGCGTCGCGATCATCATGGGGTTACTCTGCTACTTGTGCAAGGAGAGGGTCGCCTTCGACCTTTCCGTCGTCCATAAGATATTCGCCTTTGCCGCAACCGCTGAGGGCGCGATGTACTTCAGCAGCCACGTCTGCACCTTGGTGGGAACGACAAATAAAGTCCACCGCTGGAGCGAGCTTCTAGTCATCGTCGAAGGCGACTTCGATGGCGTCCTGGGAAGGCCACACCAACCAGCCAATGTCGCCTTCCTCCCGCCGATATTGGAGGGCGTCCGCGAGCATTTGGTGGAGTCGTTCCGTGGTCGCCGGTTCGACGTGATATTCTGGCAACTAAACGTCAACACCTTGCTGGAAATTCATTCCAAGGAGGGTAAGTTATTTAGCGAGGATCAACTCCCGCATACTCGCCTCGCTCTTTGTAGCTTGATGCTGATTTTTACTCGTCATTTTATAGTGTCGTGCGAGCTGCCGGAGAAGCCGCTCCCTCCGGCAAAGGAAGTCGCCACCTTGCTGCATGAGACCAACCCACCGGATGATGTCGACGAGAAGAAAAGGCTTGACAAGGGCAAGGGTAAGGCCAGGTCGCCGGGCCCAGCGACCAAAAATGTGAAGGTGTCGTCGCCACAACCTGACGACCAAGAATCGCCGCTGCTGGATGCTTGACTTCCCCATTTCCACCCTAACTTAAATTTGGAGCGAGGGGCGGTTGACTCCTATGGTCGCCCGCTGGTGACATGGTCGGCAGATGAGCACCTGGTGACGCTGAGCACCAACCTTCCCTCCTGGTTGGCGGACTGGGAGGACAAGGGGGAGGCCTTCGCCGTCCTCCACGCGGTATATAGGCGTGGCGACGCCGAGTCAATGCTGGACCTCAGCGAGGAGGAGCTTGCCCAGCAGGCATCTTGCTAGCTCGCGCGAGCCGTCGAGCTGAACCACTACTCGGCGAGGAAGCTATTGGAGACGACCAAGGCCCTGAAGATCGTCATCAAGAAGGCGATTGATCTCAGCATGGAGTCCGCCCGCTGGCGAGATTATGAGATAAGTCGCCTACTACGCGCGATGTTGTCGTTGTCGGACTTGGATTCTTTTGTTGATTGTTGTTTTCCACAGGCTGCCGAGATTGAAACCGCCAAGAAGCTTTCTGAGTATGAGGCGAATCTCGTCAAGTCTCAAGCTGACCTGGAGGCAGCCCAAATTCGCGCAGCCGAGATGGAATCTCGCCTAGCCATCCTAGAAGCTGGCGCGAGTTCCTCAGCTCCTCAGCCGCGGCCGGAGGACGACCCTCACTATGCAATCAAACGCTCTCACGTTCTCTAGGAGGAGAGGTCGTCAGTCCGCCGCGAGATAGCCCGTGCGGTGGGCAATGTGATGCTCGTGAGGCTGAGGCTCAACGACCAGCTCATCGAGGGGGAGAAGCAGCTTAATATTGACGAGCTTCTCCCCGAACTGCTCGCCAAGGGAACAATCTCGCCGGATCGCATACCTTCTTCCTCGTCAGGCTCCGACAGCAGCGACAGCGATAACAGTAGTAGCAGCAGTAGTGGTAGCGGCGAGGAGGAGGCAAGGAGAGTGGAGAGGAAGAGGATGCTGACATCAGAGATGAGGAATATCGGCCTGATACTGGCGATGATGAGTTCTAGTTGCTCGCTGATATTTGTCATACTCGCATATAGCAGTTAGCGACATTTTGTATTAGCTGACTTTTGTAACTTGTAACATTTTTGAAATATATTTACAAGTATAAATTACCATGCTATCATTTTCTGCTTTCATGTTGTTTGCTGATAATACTCGCTAGGCTCATAGGCTCGGGGAGAACGAGTGCTCACGACGCTTTAGCCGTGCGTTGGCATCATTCATAGTCGTGTAGTTAGTACTCGCACGACCATAGTTGCTCTAATAGCTCGCATCCCGATAATCGCCTGTGTCCTGCACATATACCCGCCATAGCATACTCGCACGCTTGCCATTTCGTACTCGCATACTCGCCCATACCTGCTCGTATACTCTCCAGAGTCTGCTTTCACCTGCACGATTTATTTTGTTTTTCTTGAGTTAATTCTGACGGGCTCGAAAACCAGAGCCGACAACCTATGGGGAGCTGAGCTTGGTTTGCGGTTGGGAAAAGTCGACACCCAACAGGAGCCAAGCTCAACTGGGGGTGGGAATCAGTCGACTCGAGTAGGCAAGTAGTCGACCTGCAGGAGAGGAGCTTGTACAGAGATCTCAGACTAAGACATCACTCCAATGAGGATCTCGGTCTCACTCGAGGAGGCTCTTGGCCAATATGCAGGAGAGGTGCTCGTGCAGGGACTTGGACTCACGACGACACTTCCACTCGAGAACTTCGAATATTGGAGTCGTTAGCTCTCAGGAGCCTTGCTTAACTATAATGGTGTATGTCATCTCGGGGAGGCAAGTAGTCGGTCTGCAGGAGAGGAGCTCGTATAGAGGTCTCGGACTACGGCATCACTCCAGCGAGGATCTCGATCTCACTCGAGGAGGTCCTTAGCCAATATGCAGGAGAGGTGCTCATGCAAGGACTTGGACTTACGGCGACACTTCCACTCGAGGACTTAATATACGGTTGGATTCGACAGCTCTCAGGAGCCCTGCTCAACTGGAGTGGTGTATGTCGCTCGGAGAGGCAAGTAGTCGGTCTGCGGGAGAGGAGCTCGTATAAGGTCTCGGACTACGGCATCACTCCAACGAGGATCTTGATCTCACTCGAGGAGGTCCTTGGCCAATTGCAGGAGAGGCTCATGTAGGGACTTGGACTTACGGCGACACTACCACTCGAGGACTTTGATTTTGTTGGAGTCGACAGCTCTCAGGAGCCCTGCTCAACTGGAGTGGTGTGTGTCGACTCGGGGAGGCAAGTAGTCGGACTGCAGGAGAGGAGCTCGTACAGAGTTCTCGGACTACGCATCACTCTGGCGAGGATCTCGATCTCACTCGAGGAGGTCCTTGGCCAATATGCAGGAGAGGAGCTCGTGCAGGGACTTGGGACTGACGGCGACACTACCACTCAAGGACTTCGATTTTGTTTGAGTCGACAGGTCTCAGGAGCCCGCTCAATTGGAGTGGTGTATGTCAACTCGGGGAGGCAAGTAGTCGGTCTGCAGGAGAGGAGCTCGTACAAAAGGTCTCAAACTACGTCATCACTCCAGCGAGGATCTCGATCTCACTCGAGTAGGTCCTTGGCCAATATGCAAGAGAGGAGCTCGTGCATGGACTTGGACTTACAGCGACACTTGCCACTCCGAGGACTTGATATACGGTTGGAGTCGACAGCTCTCAGGAGCCCTGCTCAACTGGAGTGGTGTATGTCGACTCAGGGAGGCAAGTAGTCGGTCTGTAGGAGAGGAGCTCATACAGAGTTCTCGGACTACGGCATCACTCCAGCGAGGATCTCGATCTCACATGAGGAGGTCCTTGGCCAATATGCAGAGAAGAGCTCACGTAGGGACTTGGACTTACGACGACACTACCACTCGATGACTTGATATACGGTTGGAGTTGTCTTTTTGTTGCTTCAAGAGATTGAAAATGAATTAAGCGCATCAATATCTTTGAGGACAGAGAAATTAAAAAGCGAACGATGATCTCGTCGCCGTCGAGTCGAGAGGTTGGGGTTCACCCTGTTCCTGACAGTTCCTCCAGCCGGAGGAGAGATGCGATCGGGGGTAGCTAGGCCGACATGCAAGGGAGAGTTGATCTCGACCGTCAATGCAGGGGTCCGGTCTTACAAGGGCGCTTATATCCCGAGGCATCGTCCCATCGTCCGAACTGGGCTATCTACGAGAAATAGGTCGAAGGCACGTTTCCCAATCCAACCGTTGAGATCGCTCTCAGCTCCTCCAACTGGCTACGAGCGTAAATGCAAGAGCGAGGGGTTATTTTCTTCCGAGGTTCCTCCAGGATGCATTCGCGACTAATATATTCCCTTGGTCATATCCCTGCCCTCTGGCTAGTTATCCTGCCTTTGAAGATAACTGAAGGCCGTTGCCCGAAAGGAGAGCTTGGCAAGGTTGATCTTTCTCAAATCCAAGAGGTTGGAGCCCCAACCTATTCCCACTAGTTCCTCAGTCGGAGGAGAGATGCAATCTGGGGTATCTAGGCGACATACAAGGGGGGAGCTGATCTCGATCATCAATGCAGGGGTCCGGTCTTACAAGGACTCTTATATCCCGAGGCATCGTCCCATCGTCCACACGGGGCTATCCAGGGGGAACAAGTTCATGGCCGTGTTCTCGATCGATCTTGGAGCTGAACCTTGAGCTCCAAAAAACTTGAGATGAAAGAAGAATGAACAGAAGCCAAACAGTTGCCATTATATATATGTAAAAGCATGTATAAGTAAAATACATCATTGGCCGCTAGGGATAGAACCTTTTCAGGTCATCCGCTCCAAGTACCTCCAGCTGCTCTCCAACCTGATCCTTGAGATAATAGCCTCTGGTGGTCAAGGCCTTCTGGTGGACGATGAAGGGACCTTCCCAATTAGGATGCCGCTTGCCAATCGTTCTACCTCTTCCTGCGGCGTCCACCTTCTTCATGACTAGATCTCCTAGGAGGAAGTGCTTTAGGCGGACATTCTTGTCGAAGTGCTTTGCCATGCGCTGCTTGATCTCCTCTTGGTGGATGGAGGCCAAGTCTCGAAGTTCTTCAACGAAATCCAACGAGAGTCTTTGAGCATCTTCATTATCCAAGCGTCATTTTTTTTTTCTCCACCTTTTTCACTGCCTCTCCAGCTGCTATGACTCTCAGGCCTCCGAACCTCGAACTCTAAGTTGGGATTGTGCCTCAGACCCGTGAGACAACTTTTGAATGGAGTTTCCCCGTGCCAGTTTTGAGTGGGTCTCAGGGCCCAGAGACTGGCGAGGAGCTGCTCCGCCCAATGGCCTTTAAGTTGGTGACTTCCTTCTTTAGGAGGTTGATGATCACTTG